>CP139503.1:362631477-362795299 GCA_021014915.2 Artemisia tridentata subsp. tridentata | reverse complement strand
CGAGTTCAAATGTTTCTATGACCCGATTCTCGATTATAGTTCTGCACCTAATTAATTATCACATCACCACACGTGTTTGACCGATACAAAAAAATTAGGTAACATCAGGTTTCTTTTTGCTGATAAACGAATGAGAAGCATATTGATGGAACACAACAGCCAAAGGAATGAAGAAGAAGCTGACATTCCAAACAACTTGGTTTATACAAATGTTGTACACATATCTTTAACTATGTCAACATCACCTATTATTTCCTGACTGATATATAGCGATAAATCTTTTTTAAGGGGTGTTTGGACTTGAATATTAAAGGTGATTGTCAGATTTCGGCTTGCTAATTTGGGGTGGACCAGACGTATTTTGTAAATTTGCATTAAAAAACTTGCTTAAAATATTTTAATCATAAGTGGTTTCGATAGGCAATCCCAGATACTATCATTAGTTGTGTAAAACACAACTGATGTGCACATGTTATAGCAAGGTCAGATATGTAGATCTCAGGCGGTGAAAAAAAACTTATATTGTAATGCTTTGGACTGTAGGATGGACGCATGGTACGTGTTATCGAAAAAGGCCTAACCGAGCTTGATTGGATTGTTGATGGACTGCTTGGACCAGCCAGTTATCTAAAATTGATAGAACCCTTGGCACATTGATGGACACTTTTTCGTTGTCATCTAGTAAGGTAAGGCCTTTTTTTAGTATACTCTTTATACTAGCAACACGTATATTGGAAATCATCAGATGAACCCTATTGACATGGACCTATACTAATATGTAACTTAATTGATTTTTTGTTTTATTTATAGGAATTACCACACGACTCAAGGAAAATGTTTCTCCGCCTTCTCGAAGTCTACCAAACTGGATTCATAATCAGATTCCATCGGATAATAGAAATAAAAATACAAACATTACATACTGGAAGTACTGGAAAGTGGGCCTTTACACAAATTGCGACTGGATTTGGATTGAACTTGGGTCAAAGAACTGCGGGAGCATATGACAATGCAGGCAGCGTAGCTTCAGGTTCTATATAAGCCATTCTTCAGTCTGTTTGATAGTGTTTAGTTGTGTAATATCCCGTAAATTTCCCCTTTTATTTATAAATGGTAAACGAAAAGAAATACATCGTCACAGTTTACTTAACCGTTTTTATAGGTAAAATTTTTGTTTTATTCAACAATGTTACTAACCATGACGTTATAACGTGATTCACATTCCTTGTGTCAATCTCTTATACGTACCCCATTATTCCAAATCACAAACCAATCAAACCCAACAATTCCATTTTGGCTTTACGTGACGTAACTAAAATAAACTTATTTTTATAAAATGATTCGGGCTTTCTAATTTTAGCTCAATACCATTTTTATTATTTCACAAGAATATAAAACCGTTCCATAAGAGTTTGCTTGAGCCCTTATTCTCGAAACTCTCTTAACAACATTACAACGTACTTATATATTTCGACTAAGCTCACTTCGAAGAACCAATTATGACAAATCATTTCACTTTATATGATTGTTTGACGACTAAATAAGCAACCAAGCTCAGCTCGACACTCATTCTTCACAACTTCTTACAACGAAACCAAAAACACATTTTACTAAAGACTTTTGTGTCAAATTTACATGGTATCAAGTTTAAGGTTTCACACCTACCATTTGGTCATGTTTATATATGTTTGATAAAGTCGTTTTAGTATAGGTTGATTTTTCCGAAGAAATACTCGCGAAAGTATTTCCCCGGGTCGTGTCCCAGCGAAGGTGTGAATGGAATCGTGGTTAACGATTCGTGAAATCGTGTTGTGAAAGTGAATATTTTTGAGATTTTACACTAATTATATGATAAAACAAGCAAAAACAATCAATCATGCACAAGGTACAAGTAAACAAGTCCTAAAAACGCAAATAACGTAAAAATAAAACGTAACGTTAACAACTAAAATTCAAATCTAAGGCACCTCTAAACCTACGGGTGCAAAATGAATTTTAAAAGATTAAAAATGATAAAATAAAAATAATAGGAAAAAGAAAAATATTTTTTAACTTTTTATTTATTTAAAATGATTTAATTTCTATTTTTGTATTTTTATTTAATAAAAGAAAATCAAACTAATTATGAAATAAAAGATTTATTCTACAAATTTATTTTTTTAATAATCTTAATAAACTGGAAATGAAATATAAAAATAAAATCAGAAACTATTTTTTTTTTCTTTTTGTGATTTAAATTGAAATTAAAAATGATTTAAAATTCTAAAAACTATTTAAAAATGAAAAGTAATAGTAAATGATTAAAATAAAATCTGAAATAATTCTGGAAAATCAAAAATATTATTTGAAACTTAAGAAAAATAAAAGAAATGAAAAAAAGCTGAAAAAGCTATTTTTGTCCTAATAAGCAGTTTAGATAAGTGCTTATTAATAAGCACTTACCACAACAATGTCTAAAAATTTTCACAGAAAGTTCAAGTACTCAAATAAGCTCAAATTCACAGAAATCAGAACATTAAACACTCAGTAGAACTTAGTAGAATCAATGAGCAGTTATGAATAAGCACATAAAATAAGCAATTAAGCACCAGGTTAAGCCAGAAGCTAAAGAACCATGTATAACACTTAAACAAGCTCAAATATGCTCAAATGTATCACCCAAGCTCAGTATTCAAGTCAATTAGCACTAATGCAGGTCCTAGGTAAAATCAGCAGACTAGCACTAAATCCCTAACTTTCAGGCCTCATTAAGCAGTCCACATAAGCTGAAATATGCAAACTAATGGGGGCAAAAGCAACTTAGTACTACTGAGTATCTAAAATTCCTAAAAGCCCTATCACAAATCACCAATTGAAGCACTAATTGTGACCAAGAACAGATGTCTGTTGAGCAGGTATGCTGAACCAATTGACTTTTTTTTATAGCAACCTTAGTTTGACCAAATTGAATATCAGTTGCTTAAATCTAATCCTAGATGTACTAATAAGCTACTGAAACATTATTTAAACTAACTAACATTATTATGCTACTATCACTAAAATTATGCTAACTGATTTTACTATATCAAGCAGTTGAGAAGATTTAAACCTAGATTTGACTTTTTATGTATAAAACTACTAATATTATGCTACTATAAACCTATTCTTACCTAATGTGAGCTAAGTGTGCAGAGTTAACAACAAAATAACAGCAGTAACACCAAGAATCTACCAGATCCAAACACTCCTAATTGAGCAGATTACAATAGCAACTTGAGATTTAGAACATTTAACACCAAAACAATTATCAATCTAGATGCACTCACATTACTAGAAGCCAAATACTCAGTAAACAACAACAAATAACAGCAAGAACTCAGAATCACAGATTTGCAAATTCAAGTAGTTATAAATGAACAAACAATTAGTGATGATAAAACCAGCTACCAAATGACTACAAGTACTCACATAAGCTCAAATAGCATAATTCATACTAATAGAACAGTAATCAATTAACAGAAACAGATCTATACTAGAAATCTCATAAAATGCAATAAGAACATTGAAAATGGAAATAAGGAACTTACAAAAGCACCCTCAGCTTGAACAAAGGGTTTTCCTAAGTAGCCTATCTTTAGATAGGCCAAACACATTCATGTCTCTGTTTGTACTATCAGTATATCCCATAGATCACCACATTCACTATACGTTGACTTTTTTTGACTTGATAATGAACATGAAACTTGGAGCTGATTTAGGCTGATTCAATATCTCACAGTAGCTACAAAGCTAAGATGAGATTGATTACACTACACTAAGCTTGTTTACAAGCTGAATGGAAAAAAAAATTAAAAACATTTTTTTTTAATTTTTTTTTATATTTTCTGTTTTTATGTATTTTTATATAAAAGTGACCATAACAATGAAAGGTAAACTTGTGAAAGCTAAAATGAGCTTATAAGAAGCTTAACTGAAACAGTAATGAACTTTTGAATCTACTAAAAGCTATTTAAAATGAACAAGTTATAATGAAAACTGAAATGAAACTTTTATTAAATCACTAAAACATTACAAAGCAGTAAAAGAGATTACAAGTCTAAAAACAAATTGGCAGAGTAACGGTATCTAAAACTACACTACACTACTCCTAAGCTAACAACTTCAAATCGTGGGTGAGTAGGGGCTTTATATAGCCGATTGGGAAGAAACTCCAAGAAGGCCAGGTCACCAATCCGTGTGACTTGTGCTTCTTCTGAGGCCCTCTAAACCGTTTGATCAAACTCCAATCATTTCCCATCAACATCAGCCCTTGGATTAGTCCCAATGAGGTGTCATGTCCAATGAGAAGCTGCCACATCACCCCTTAGTGTGTTTCTTTTGGTCTGACATGCTCTGACAAGCTTCTAGAAACCCAATGTTTGGACCGAATTACCCTTAATTGTGGTGATTTTGTACGGAGTAAATTCTAGGGTTTATTGCACAGTACTTTTTCTGGGTAACTTTGGGGGAAATGGGTAAAAGGGGCGGGTAATGTTTTTATATATTTGTTTGACTTTTTTTAATGGTTTGACCACCGGGTTAGGATAATGGGAGTTGGGTCGGGTTATTTGGTTAGTGGATATTGGGTAAGGGTTTGTTGGGCTTGTGTAGTGGACTGGATCTGTTTTGGATTTGGTTACCAGGCTTGTGTTTATTGAATGTGTAGTAATTAGAAGTAATAGATAACAAGGACCAATATTGTAAATCATGAATTATCTAGGACCATTTTGTCATTTTCTTAATATACTTCCAAGGTCTAAATATGACAACTGATGAATCTTCAAGGACCCTTATTGACTTTTAAGCTCAAATATGATCAATAATCAAGAAATCCTTCCCGGCCTCGGCTTTTCTCACTCTTTCCATATCTCGTGCTCGTGTTTGTCTTTTTTAGCTTTCTTTTGTCCATTTTTCACATATCCGTACCTGCACATTCAAAAACACAAAAACAACACATATTTGGCATTTATGGTCGGGTTTTTGGTCTTTTAAGTCCGTTTTATAAGGTAAAAGGTATGTGTAAATACACACATACCAAAATCCCCCAGACTAAAGTATTTTCGTGTCCTCACGCAATGTAATCACATCACGCTTTTGAGATAAATAATTTCAAAACCTCTTTTTACTAACTTTGGAAAGTAGCAAGAACGTTCAAAAGAGATTCAAAATCATTTATTCCCGAAAACGCCCCGTTTATCCATTTTATTCCATATACTAACTCTACACTATTATTTTTCACTTTATTCTTGTGACGGTATGCCGACTTTCATTATTATGCAATAATTTTTAGGGTCCTAGAGTAGAAACACGACTCATGGAGAAGTGACTATACGGATAAAATTCGTCATCCTTGATTTTTCACAAGCTCCCAAACTAAGCTTATAAACGAGATCACAGCTTACTTAGAAATTAGATGCCAACACTACTCATGGAAGTTACTTGTGTAAGAACCTCTCGCTCCCATTTCTTAATTTATCTAGATTTTTTTATTTTTGTGAGATAAATGAATTGCTTCATATTTTCTCGTTTCGATATTTTTAGTCCGATAAAGATACCAAAATTTAGACGCTAAGTAGTTTTCGATCTTCTCTCAAGAACATTTGCCTTAAAAATGAGGTCCAATCAAGGAATTTGGATACACATATACTCTTATTCATACACATCGAAGACTTAGGAACTCATACATACTCGTAGACATAAGTTGTGGAGAAACATCACGTGCACCTCATGTGCCCGATCTAGGACCATTCACATGCACCTCACGTGCCATCAACTTGTCTAACAACTTAAGCACTTATCCATTCATCTTATTATTGAACATTTTTTTTTCTTTCTTTTTTTTTCATTTTCTTACTTTATTTTCTTTCTCACACTTTACTTTTTTTTTCACTTTACTGAATAACTTAATACCACGGGATTACCGGGTGTTTCCAAAACCACAAACATTCAACACTTTACAACACTCTTGACTTGTATCCTTGATGTGTACCCAATTTTTAAAGCAAAGATTCTTTTAAGAAGATAAAGAACTAAATTTCGTTCTAAACCTAAATATCTTTAATTATTTGTACACATAATATGGGGTGAAACAATTTTACGGGAGCAAAAGGCCACAAGTACCTACGACGAGCTCTAAAGAGAACCAACTGCTCCACTCTAACTTCTAAATAAACTCTATCATTTCTCGCTCTTCGCACATTTAAAAATCTCAAATAATGAAATTGGCGAATACTTAGCCGATAATCAGCCACGCATATATAAAGTCAGTTACGGAAACTTGCAAATTCTTGAAAAGAATTCGCGTTTTCTAGCTTCTTATGTAAAAGACTAGCGAAAGCTTTTAAGCCATGCATGTATAAAGTCAAGTACGGGTGTAACACCCCAACCCGATAAGGGTAGAAGTATTACGTTATGGTGACATATCAAAGCAAACACAAGCATAAGACTAAATAATACAAAATGAACTTCAATGGTTACAAAGGAAAATCTGAAGATACAAGGTTACAATGAGAATACAATAAGTACTAAGTCTAAATAATCTCTTCTAGTCATCTCAAATCCAGAATGGCTATCAAGGTATAGTCTTCTAAGTCAAAGAATACTCTCCACTCATACCCAGCTTCCAAACTAAAACCTGCCGCAGGAAAAGAAATGCGGCTGAGCTTAAAAAGCCCAGTGAACAGATATATATAACGTAACATAACGATAAATAAGCATAAACAACGAAAGAATAAGAATACGAAACGAAAAGCATAATCATGAAAGAGAACAAAATCAAGAAATGAAATGAAAACAAAGGAGGGTTCATGTAAAGATGTGCCATAAGAACTCCATACATAATCCGTCAAATCAATCTAGAGCACATATAAGTATACGAAGAGGGGAGACCTCTAAGTAAATAATAATAGTGTGAGAAGGAGTGCAAGGCACACACCACCTGGTCACCATACATACACATATACATAAAACCTAGGATGCATCCATACGCTCCCTAACATAAGTATGTGTGTCAGCTCTAGACTAAGCACACAAAAAGGTTGGCCAATAGTGAATCGCGATAAAATACATATACATAGGGGGGAACGCCGTAGATCTATCACACCTCTACGGGGGTGTCATGCCTAAGGTGCCATCAAAGACATGGTCCTAGTACCTCTAGAACTAGTTAAGCTCAGGCACGGAATATCATATCATACAAAATCAAAACTAGCATGGCAAGAGAAACGAGAAAGTAACTCAAATAAGCATGGCAAACACATAAGCATAGCATGGCAGAGACATTTAAATAAATGTCAGAATGGATCATAGGAATGACAATCATACAATGAATGTCATGAATCAACTAAGGGAAACATAGCAGGGTCAAATGTCAAGTCATCAAAGTATCTAAGGTTCATCGTCAAAGGTCCATAATCGAAGGTTCATAATCAAATGGTTTATTTAAAGAAGTCTTTATCAAATGAGTTTCATAAAAATGATCTTTAATAACGGTGTTCATAAAAGTAGTCTTTTAAAATTAGTTTTCATAAAAGATAGCAAAATTTCATATAAAAGTGGTATCGTATCGTTCGTAAACATTTATTTTAAAATAGTTTTTCCTCAAAACATTACCATGATTTAATTAAGAAAGGTTTTCACATTTATTCCCCAAAATCAAATGAACCTTCTAAGTGTAAAGTGATTCGAATACTAATGTCACAGGGTAACGAACGAATGTCAAATGGATCATGAAAACGAATCAAAGTATAAGGGAACATAGCAATGGCTTAGGGAATCCTAACGAATCAAGATCGAGAAAGTCATGGGAACGAAAGCACCCTTACTGAAAGGGTAGAATATCTGTACCTTAGACCGCCAGGGAAAACACACACTAGAGACATAAGGATCGGAATAAACTCCTTCTTCAGCGAATCTACACGAATTATAAATTTACTTATAAGTTTCATAGTTTTATGATTTCATAGTTTCTTAGTTTCATAATCACAAAGGTTTCATTTTAGTTTTCTTTCCATCTTAGGTAACTTTCCATATTTAGTAACTTAAGGTTCATAATGCCATTTACATAATTTTAGGGTTCATAGTGTAGTTTTCATAAGTTTAGGGTTCATGATGTAAATATAACAAGTTCAAGGATTATAGTGTCATTATGGTAAGATTAGGGTGTAAGATGTAAATATTATCAAGTTACATGTTTTCACAAGTTAAGTCCTTTGGTTTTAAAAGAATGACCATTTAAACCCTTTAGTTTAGAAAATAAACACTTAACACCATTTTAATATCTTTTAAACCTTAACAGCCTTTTATACATACGATTTTAACACGTTTCAAATAATTTATGAATCACATTAGTACTTCGAATTAAAATCTATAAAATTCACACACGTTCCTCAATGTCTTAAGTATTTTAGGGAATTTTTCCAGATTTTATTAAGTTGTCTAGGTACAAGTGAAAAATCCATTTCTATAACATGTTCCAGAATCATATCTGATGAAACACTCGACAAGTTTTACTTTGTTACCCCTTCAGATTAATTCACAAAAATCTATAAAAAAATCCAGTTATTATTAGACATATAAAATATGACTCAGTTCAAAGGACACCTTCCAGTTCGTTATGGTTTGCAAATGATAAATGAAAAACCCTGACTGTTTTTCCAGACATACGAATTCGATTTGACACTTAATTTTCTAAAAATCAAAAAGTGGCCTTACAGACCTCTAAAAATTACAAGATTAATTTTCCCAGATAGCTATTTCATTGAATTTAGTTCTAGACTCCAGAAACACCAAAATACACGTTCACATCATTTATTGACAGCCGATTAAAGTTGGACAATTTTCCAGATCAGTAGCAGTCCTTAATCATATCATGTAATCTCTTTAGGGTTTTCATTCCCAAGTCTTACATATTGTTACAAATTGATTATCTAAAACACAAAACACATATTAGGTCGACTCTTACAAGGTTTTAACATGAACATATCAATTCGAATTGAACCACAACAGTGGGTCGATTAATATTAGGGTTTTCATAGTCATTATTTTATGTGAGCAAATATATAATTTTATGTAGTTTCTTTTAATATCTTATGTGTGTATATAACGACAATAACATCAAGGAAACGAAAACAAGAATCAACAAGAAGGATTGAATTGAACAAGTATAATATTGGTTACCCTCGTAGCGTGATCAAAATAGGAGGAAGAACACGGATGGATCGAACCAGAAAATCCCAGCCACAATTTCTAACCAATACTCCCTTCGAATGGCTTTTAAACCCACGACCAATTACCACCCTTCGAACCAAGAACAACCCACGTCCAAATCTACTTTGAAGCTACATAAAACCTCCTTTGGCTGCTGAAACAGATCGACAGGAGAGGGAAAAGCAAAGGCAGCCGAAAGTTTTGATGTGTTTGTTTTTAGGGTTTGCAAATTCTCGGTATGTATGGTTTTTAAACAAACCGTGTGTTTTATTGGGCTCCAAAAAGGGAATGGATCAATTTTCTTATGGGCTTGTTATTAATAACATTTTAATGCATACAAATCCTTTTATTTGATCTAGGCCGAAAATTATGAACTTGTGACATATTGAAAAAGTCGACTAGCATAGTCTAGGAATTGAGAATATTGTTTTGTGATTGTTAAATCATAATGTAAGGTTTTATTTAGTAGCTCCATTCATTAGATAACTTAGGACACAAATCATTTTAGGTTAAGTACAATAAATGTTACTTATATGATTTTCATAAGTTCTTAAAATTTTTAAATTTGAGGGCATTTTTGTCATTTTAGATTGTTTTAATTTTGGGGTTTTACAATTCTTCCCTTCTAAAAGAAAATTTTCGTCCTCGAAAATTGAAGTGAAACGAAACGGAAAACATAACGGACTGTGAACGGATATGTGAAATGACTAGTTTCTCATGACTCGAACTTGTCGATCCAAAATTGCTTCAGTTCCTCAGAATAGACATAACATACTGAATCCAGATCAAAAGAATAATATACCAAATGTAATAGATGATAATCGTAATCTCTCGAGAGAGATACAGGAACTACGTAGGATTTGACGGGTATGCCGTCCATAGAATTTGATTAAACAAATCAGACGAGAACGTACAGAAAACAGATTGTTCGATATCATCAAATGGCAGAAGGTTCTACAACATATCCTAAGATTATTATCAGAAATATAGAGGTCAGCAAAACGCGTGTCGAGAATCCAAACGTATCAAATCGTATAACGGCGAAGGCAGATTACGAGCATAGGTAGAATGAACCTAAAGTCTCACTAACGCAGATAATCTCAAACAGCTATCAGAAATTCTAAGGCTCTAAGGCACTTCTCGAAATGTCCTATGATCACAATAAGTGCACGTTATATGATGTAAGTATTATCACGTTGGCCAGACGTCATAATACCAGCATCATATAAATATGCCCTTATGATGGTCATACTTTATCTCAAGTCGTGGACAAAGCAACTTATCTTAATCCACCTAATCCTTCTATAGTCTCAGAGGTCATCAAAATCAAACAACATAACTAAGAGGAGAACGAAACTATTCGTAAGAGTAACAGAAATCTTAGAATGTCTATCGGGATTAAGGTACGTCGTTAATAGCGCCAATCCTTCATCACTCACCGAAACCAACTCAACTAAAATAAGTGGTTGCTTCAAAATCCGCCCATTCCTGAACATAAATCTCAAGTTCCTTCCATAATTCGTCAAAATTCTCATACAACTCGTTATTCAACAAACGCAGATTGAACACAGAACGGAATTACTAACAGAGAACCTAAATCATTCAAAGGACTTCATTATCAGGTAACGGAAATTTAAGTAGGTTGAGAGGAAGTGAATTACGTCATCCATAGCTTCATCCTTCACAGAATCAACTCTCCCAAACACAATGTTTGCTTCAAAATTCATCCACTCAAATACATGATTTCAAATCTCTTCCAATTCCAAGTAGTCTGTCTACGTCTGTCCATATGATCATAGGGTTGAAAGGAATTATAAACTTGAGTCTGGTCCCTCAAGCCTTCGGCACCTCTTCTGGACACTGTGGTGTGGTAACGTGAATTTCTTCTTGTATGCTTCTTTCATGGTAACGCCTGTCACGAACATCTTCTACTACTCTTCTACAAGGTTTCTAACTCCGACAACGGTCTTCAATCTTGGTCCTTTCTGTGGGGAATTCTGTCATCGCAAGATACCTGGTAGTGTTGTCTGCAACAATCTCTGAACGCCAATCAAACCTACTCTTCCAGAACAAAGGGTCATTCTACTTAATACGAAGATGATCTACGTGTTCCTCGTTCGTCTCTGAGTGCAACACACTGTCATACTATGACAATTGTCCAACTACTCGCGAACACATGATTCTATTAGCCAATACAATTGGCATCATTTAAAGCTTACAATGATCACAACGAGTACGAAAGCAACTTCATGAATCGTCTCAGGGAAAACTTCATATCTACTTTCACATCACATATCTTCCTCTTCACGCATAAAACTGAAATGCTTCACGGAGGTTACTCTTAGTTGGTCATCTCCCTTCTTAGAAGTTCTTGTGGTTGCCTCTTCCGTCCTTCAGACTTGAATGAGGCCGTCTGATATGGAGTTTTCAAATATAGAACAAATCAATCATTGATACGCGGAAATGGATAATGATTTTGAATAGTGATACGGTTAAATTCATGATAGTCGATACGTCGCGGCATACTTCCTTCTTTCTTCTTCATAAGCCAATAGGAGCATTCAAGGAGGACACTGAGGTGAACAAAATCATATCCCATCAACTCTTTCAATCTCTCAACTTCTATGGCGTCATGGTTTCGTTAATTGAGATCGGTTCTAAGTCAATTCTACTTCTCTAGCAGGAGGGGATTCTAAGAGGTTCATCAGAGAACATCGGATAATTTTCGTACAACGAAATACTTCCAATATCAGAGCTTTCTAAAGGTGGATACTAATAGGTGTTAAGAGAAATTTGACAATCAAACTAGATCGGAGTAAGTGTTTCCATAGCAACATTAATCTTAACAGATTTAAGTGGCAGAGAGTCATCATAACAAAGTAGGATGAAAAAAATAGATTGCTAAAAGTCTTATATCAGATATGGTAGTCTTTGGTAGCTTTATGAATAGCCAGCCAATCCATAACCAAAAGACCTCAAAATCAAATATATCAAAAGTAAATGGATTCGTAGAACAAAGATGGTCGTCAAGTCAGACGGATAGTTCATATATCAAAGTTAAGTACATGGTTCATCAAAGTGTGGAGATAGATAAGTGAACAGTTCAATGTGTTGGAATTCTATTTAGCTTATTAGCATAAGTGGCAGGTAGGGTGTACATCATTGGTAATACGAACATCGTATAATTGTCAAAAGTGAGATGTATGGAATATTAGCATTCAGCATCATCATGCTTAGTTAACAATTCCGTACTGAGATAGTATTTACACCATATCCTTCCAAAGGAATTGGTTGACAGGCAAGATTCATCATTCAAAGGGCGGAAAGTAAAACTTCCTATATTCGGGGTTGATAATTACCAGGGTTCTCATAGAAGTAGTAATGGATTATGCAGAATTAAGTAGTATCAGATGATACACTTCATATCCGACATGAGTAATGAATTCATAGAATGTGTCAAACACATTATGGTCGAATGACCTTCGGGATGGTCGAAAAAGCATCAAACTGTTTATCAAACAGATCGGAAGTGGAGATCAAAATCAGGAAGTGAAACTTAAATGGTGCAAGGTACCCATGTAGTTCTCGAGGAATTCCAAACTTACTTGGTTACTAAACTTAGGTCGCAAAACTTTCTAGCTTCTGAAACAAATGTTCTTATAAGGCTTAGCTAAAGGCAAAGACACGAATCAGAGTAATGCGGAAGCAATGCTAATTACATAGATGTCCTAGTTGATGCGTGGGTTTTGTAACCTTACAACAGGTTTTACCTCTCGAGGGATCTCAAGAGGCTTACAACCCCACCAGGCAGTGTACCTGACCGATGTAGTATAGTGTAGTGGTAAGTACGGGGGATTGATCGTTCTTCACAGGGAATAGTGTTCGTTAGGTGTGAAGGTCTACTCTAATTAGGTCTAAAGGTTGAGGAAGATTCTTTTTATGTTTTTATAATTTTTATGAAAGCAAGTAAAATCTCGGTTTTGAAAGAGTGGGCGGAATTAGTTGCTAGTCAACTAACCCAAAATTACTACGGATGCAAATAAAATAAAATAACAAAAATGAAAATGTGGGTGAGAAACTTATGTGTAGAGAAATGTGTTTACTTAGATTTCCTTACTCCCTAACTATCTTTTATCGGTTAATTAGTGTGTATTAGTCGCGTGGATGACGGGTGTATTCCTTAATACCATTCGTGGGGTGGCGTACTTACTACCCCAACTCTACAAGCTCCTACTTCACTCCTATGTCGAGCCGGCTAGGAAGCTCCTAACATGGGATCACTAGAATTCGCTTGTGCATTAAATACAACCATAAAAACCTTTAGTACGCGTTTGGTTCATGTTTCTTAAGACGTTCAAGCAAGTTACCGAATAGGAAGTTAGCCAGTTTTCTTAAGCCTAACATAGATAAACAATCATCCAATACAACTAATAACACACTAACAACCAATAATCAATAGCTAGGTTTCATTAGATCTAAGCAAACACAAGATAAAATTAGCCTAACATGTTAAACAAAAGACAAGAATAAGATAGAATCAAACAACACATAGACATATTGAATGATTAATTGATTACTTATCTTTCAATGTAACATGGAAGATCTCAAGGCAAAAAGCCTTGAAAAAGAAGCTAAATTCGTCCTAGGGTTTTCTCCCAAAATTCCACACACTAAGCTCTCCCTTATGACAAAAAATTAGAAAACTATATATAGACTTTTGCATCTGACGGCGTCACCTTATGAATTGTGACGCCGTCACCTCGCCGCTTCTAGGGTTCCCGGATGACCTTCTTGACGCCGTCCCTCTTTAGCTCTTCAAAAATCCATTCTGGCTTATCAAGGCTTGACGCCGTCAGCTCGTGAACGTGACGCCATCCCCTTATGATTTAAGCCGTGACGCCCTTGATCAAGTTAAAGCGTGACGCCGTCAGAATTCACATGCTATTTTCACTGGCTTATCATGAGTAAATTTCACGTCCACTTTTTCTTGCCAAAGCATGACGCCGTCCAGAGTTAATTGTGACGCCGTCAAAGGTAACATTCAGCCGATTTTTGAGACTTTGTCGTTTTCTTCACTTTTATGCTCCAAAAACATCCAAAATGCCTCCTTTTCCAGATTTCTCCTCAAAAGTACCTAAAATGACAAAAGAAACGATTTAGGGCGATATTTGATCAAATAAATACGATTTAGGGCTTAAATGACCCCTTAAAAGCGGTACACTTTTCGCTTCATCAAATACCCTTACACTTGAGATTTGCTTGTCCTCAAGCAAATGCGCTTTTATTCTAATCAAAATACAAGTTAGGGGTCATTTAATGCAAACATAAAAGTAATTACAACAAATAATCGTTCCACTCTAATCATAATAAGCACGGAGATTATAAACTAGCACCTCACAAGTAGTGTTTAGATACTCACATTTCTCAAGTGTCATCAAAATAAATCTCATAAATGAAAACGGATAATATCTCTCACTACCTGTCATAGCAAATAGATTACCATAGGCTTGGGAAAGGATCGATAACCTCCTCCACTAGGCGTAAGCACCTAAGATAAACTATCAAAGAGGGCTTTTAAATGGGTTATAACGTTAGGTGTAGGGAAAAGGAAAACACGGTTTTGTTGGATAAAGGATATTTTACTGGTGGCGAGTTAAAGATCTTGATCAATTACATGTACTATACAATGTTGCTAAGCCAAGACTCGACTCGATCTTAAGCTAGAAACAAAATAACAAAATAACAAAAACATAAAAATAAACATAAAATGAAACGGGATGGTAGTCCGTATGTTTTTTCTATTTTTCTTTTTCTCATTTTTTTTGTATTTTTCTTGATTTTTCGATTTTTTTTTTTTTTTTTTTTTTTTTTTTTTTTTTTTTTTTTTTTTTTTTGCATACACTCTTGCCCTACCATTCAAAATAATACATCACAGGGGCGTTGCATCCCCCTTACACTTGAACTTTTACATAACTTTACAAATACTAATCTAATGACTCGAATTAAGATAATTGAAAAACTTGGAGTACTTTTAAAACATTTAGCACATATGGGGGTAATAATGTTGTTCTTCCCCATTACTCCATTACACTAGTACTTTACCCATGAGTCCCAATCGTCCCAAAACAATATGTACAAGGATATGACTCGACTTAGCAACCATGTAATCAATTAGATAATTAACTTGGGTTTAAACAAATGTTGTCACAATAATGCACTAAAAATGAGTGCATACAAGGTAGGCTAAGGCGATTTGGGTGTACATTTAAGTGGGGTGTAAACAAATTCTTCCTTTAAGTAAAATGCTTAAAGGTCGAAACGAAAAGATAGGCTCTGAGGGGTGTACTAGGGGTATCGTGTACTAAAAATGAGTACAACGCAAAGGGTGTGGGGGAATTACTTGACCAATGTAGCCAAAGTAATTATAACAAAAACACAGGTGTAAAACAATGGGTTAATCCTAATGCCTCTTATCATGTAGTAAATCTAACTACACGAATGTAGTCTCACTTGTGGCCTCGGAATGGTCCTAACGCAAGTTCTAGAATCTAAGTGCTACCGGTACACACATCATAGCATAAATGCTTTTCCTACCAATTCTAGGGGCGAACCTCACATATTTGGGGGTGGAAAATTTTTTAGTGGTACGGTTTTTGTGCTAGTCATATAACTCCTATCCGTGAGACGCTCATTAAGATCAAAGTTTCACTCCTAAATGTTGTAAATTTTTTTTAATTTGGCACTAAAATTACCCTAACAGGTGTTTATCTCAGTTTTATTACACATCTATTATTAAACAAACAAAAATCAAGCGTAATAGCATTCTCTAATCGTACTTTTACCCTCCCCTTACACTTAAGATGAACATTGTCCCCAATGTTCAAATAACAAGATGTAAAAGTAAAAAGTAAAAGAATGAAATCAAATACTCCCCTGATTCGCTCGGTGGATAATGAAATTACACGGTTAAATCTTCTTCCAAAGTAATGTTGAAGCTCCATGACTAATGCATCGCCATAAGCTTGATTCCATAAACATCTCCTTGTCCAAAATAACCTGTTAAACCTGAGAAAACAAACACGAAAACCTGCATAACATCGGCGGGATAAAATCTATATATAAGGATATAATGCTTGTGGAATGATAATTTTGCAGATTCCTGGAGATTATAAGTTGGAGATTTAATAAAAACTTTTTATGAAAACAAAACTTTCAAAAATTTCTGGAAATTAAATCTGACGCCGTCAGGTTATAAACCTTGACGCCGTCAGAAATGACCTGACAAAAATTTTCATTTTAAGTTTCCGGAAAATTTCTGGAAAAACCTTTACCTTACTTCCTGGAAATCCTGCAAAACATCATTATGACTCGATACAAGCATTTGACTCAAACACACACTAATATGTATGTTCAATTATTATTATTACGATTCATGTTCATTTGTGTTCTAATAAACCGATTTAGATTTCCCTTACACTTAACTTTTGCAAAATACCTTTATATGTAGTTAAGACGAAGTTAAAAACAACATAAAGCATTTTCACAAATTACTTTTGAACATGAATCAATACTAATAAAAATTAAACACACATACGGAAAATAAAATCAAACAAACAAATAAATAAACACACAAAGCAAATAAAACAAATAAAGCTTGGGTTGCCTCCCAAGAAGCGCTTTTCTTTATTAACGAGTCTTGTAGCTAGACTCAAAGTCACGTACATTACGTGATTCCATCATTCATAATGACGTATCCCTGATAGATATGATCCTTGTTATCAGGGTGGTGGTGTCTCAATCGCTCGACATTCGCAGTTACTTCACCTCCTCCTTTGCTGGTCAAGCTTACTATCCCATCTTGGTGTAAACTTTTAATTGTGAATGGTCCGTACCACCAGGGACTTAGTTCATTGGTAGGTGCTTCTGTTTCTGAATGCCTTAGGAGCACTGAGTCTCCTTTTGTAAATTCAACGGGGTTATTGGGTTGCTCATCAGCCTCAATACGGACTACATTAGTGTTAGCCTCCATCTTCTTCTGCAGAGCAACATCTCGTATATGTCGTGGGATCGTTGGGAAGTTTATTGTTTTCTTCCCCTTCTTCATTTGGATGGTGCTATTTTCGTAATTGATTTGTGCTCTAGTGGTAGCGAGAAAGGGTGCCCCAAGGATTATTGGCATATTCATATCATTTCTCTCAATGATCATGAAGTCGACCGGATACAGGAATCCGGCAACGTTGACCAACACATCTTCTGCAATTCCTAACGGATACTCATAAGAATGTTTCGCAAAGGAGAGTTTAGTATGGGTGATGGATGGCAACTCATCGGTTAACTGAACATAAACGGATAAAGGCATCAAATTTACGTCGGAACCTTGGTCAGCTATCGCATCCAGATACTTGTGTTTTCCAATGCTGCATGGTATTTCAAAGACCCCGTAGAATTTCTGCTTTTCCACTAACTTTTGTCCTATGAGGCATTCATACAATTGCCCACCGGGTAATGTGTCAGATTTATCATCCGGTTCCACCTTCTTGGACTTCTTGTTGGGTAGATGAGTACGTCGATAGTTTCTCACCCAATCGTTTATGGTCTCCTTGTTTATTTCGTGCTTCAAGTAATGCTTCACTTGTTGTGACACTGGCGGTTCAACCAATTGGCGCTCCTTAGAGGGCGCCTCCTTTCCCTTGTCGGAATCGCATTTGTAGGCATTGGTGTCTCCATTATTAAATGGGATGAGGTCAATTTTGTTAACTTCCATAGTTATGGATTTCCCTCTTCCCTCATTTCCGCCCTCTTGGACGACGGAGGTGGCCTTGACAAATTTAGTGTTAGGAACATCAACGTCATTCCTCACCAACACTTTTTCAGGGGCTTTTGTATTTGTGTATTCTTTCAAAAGATTCATCATCTCCGCCATCTTCTCTTCCATTTCCTCCTTCTGTTTGTAGACAGCTTCCTCAAATTTTGCCAACCGTTCGGAGTGTTTCGACATGTACTCTCTCATTCGAGCTTCGAATGTTGGACTAAGTTCCTGAGGTGGTGAGTTGGGTGGAGCGTGCTTATGGAAGGGTTTAGTATTTTCCCTACGGGGTGATTCGGACAATGGTATTTGCTTAACGCTTGAGACTGAGTTAATTGTTGCTTTTTGTGGACTTAAGGGTCTCTTTTGCTTTTCCATAAGATATGCAACCCTTTTCTCAAGTTCACTAACGCTTTCCTCAGTGATTTGATTGGCTGTATCGGGCGATGAATATGTCTTGACTGCCGAGCGCACGTCGTGGGAGACTTGCCACAATTCATCATCGTCGGATGCAAGCTCATCAATGATCTCCCATGATTCCTCGGCGCTTTTGTCGCGCAATCTGCCCCCGGCGGCTCGATCGATGGCACGCTTGGTGTGGTAATCAACATGGTCATAGAAGATTTGGATTTGAAGCCATAGATTTATGCCATGGTGAGGGACTTTTTGAAGTAAGTCCTTGAATCGAATCCATGCCCCGTAGAGGGTTTCGCCTCGACGTTGTTCAAACATCAAGATATCCTTCCTTAGCTTAGTAGTTCTCCCTGGTGGGAAAAACTGAGCAAGGAAACGAGTGGTGAGATCATCCCAAGAGGTGATGGATCCTGCGGGTTGACGTTCTAGCCACTGACTAGCTTGGTCCCGCAAAGAGAATTGGAAGAGACGCAATCGGGTCGTCTCTCGAGTGGCAACATCAAGGTCTATAGAATCAACGATTTTAAGAAAGTCCTTGAGATGTTGATTAGGATCTTCAGAACGAAGTCCATGGAATGCGCATCCGCTTTGCACCAACCGGATGGTGTCGGATCGCAAGGGTGTGATATTGGCTCCTTGAGTGAGCTCAATGGTGTTTCGATAGCCATGGTGGCTAGGACGGGAATACTCTCCTAAAGTACGGGCTCTAGGAGGTGGTGGTGGTTGTTGTGGTGGTGGGTTGTGGGGGTTAAGGATATTACCATCTTCCATGATGTCGGATGGTATGGTTACGAACAAAGACACGAAGAAAATAGATAGACTAAAGAAAACCTAGAAAAAGAAAATAAAAATCTCACTAAAAAGGAATCTAGTGAGTAGACCTAATAGAAATAAAAAATTCAACCTAAACAATAACTATTCCCCGGCAGCGGCGCCAAAAACTTGATGCGTGGGTTTTGTAACCTTACAACAGGTTTTACCTCTCGAGGGATCTCAAGAGGCTTACAACCCCACCAGGCAGTGTACCTGACCGATGTAGTATAGTGTAGTGGTAAGTACGGGGGATTGATCGTTCTCCACAGGGAATAGTGTTCGTTAGGTGTGAAGGTCTACTCTAATTAGGTCTAAAGGTTGAGGAAGATTCTTTTTATGTTTTTATAATTTTTATGAAAGCAAGTAAAATCTCGGTTTTGAAAGAGTGGGCGGAATTAGTTGCTAGTCAACTAACCCAAAATTACTACGGATGCAAATAAAATAAAATAACAAAAATGAAAATGTGGGTGAGAAACTTATGTGTAGAGAAATGTGTTTACTTAGATTTCCTTACTCCCTAACTATCTTTTATCGGTTAATTAGTGTGTATTAGTCGCGTGGATGACGGGTGTATTCCTTAATACCATTCGTGGGGTGGCGTACTTACTTCCCCAACTCTACAAGCTCCTACTTCACTCCTATGTCGAGCCGGCTAGGAAGCTCCTAACATGGGATCACTAGAATTCGCTTGTGCATTAAATACAACCATAAAAACCTTTAGTACGCGTTTGGTTCATGTTTCTTAAGACGTTCAAGCAAGTTACCGAATAGGAAGTTAGCCAGTTTTCTTAAGCCTAACATAGATAAACAATCATCCAATACAACTAATAACACACTAACAACCAATAATCAATAGCTAGGTTTCATTAGATCTAAGCAAACACAAGATAAAATTAGCCTAACATGTTAAACAAAAGACAAGAATAAGATAGAATCAAACAACACATAGACATATTGAATGATTAATTGATTACTTATCTTTCAATGTAACATGGAAGATCTCAAGGCAAAAAGCCTTGAAAAAGAAGCTAAATTCGTCCTAGGGTTTTCTCCCAAAATTCCACACACTAAGCTCTCCCTTATGACAAAAAATTAGAAAACTATATATAGACTTTTGCATCTGACGGCGTCACCTTATGAATTGTGACGCCGTCATCCTCGCCGCTTCTAGGGTTCCCGGATGACCTTCTTGACGCCGTCCCTCTTTAGCTCTTCAAAAATCCATTCTGGCTTATCAAGGCTTGACGCCGTCAGCTCGTGAACGTGACGCCGTCCCCTTATGATTTAAGCCGTGACGCCCTTGATCAAGTTAAAGCGTGACGCCGTCAGAATTCACATGCTATTTTCACTGGCTTATCATGAGTAAATTTCACGTCCACTTTTTCTTGCCAAAGCATGACGCCGTCCAGAGTTAATTGTGACGCCGTCAAAGGTAACATTCAGCCGATTTTTGAGACTTTGTCGTTTTCTTCACTTTTATGCTCCAAAAATATCCAAAATGCCTCCTTTTCCAGATTTCTCCTCAAAAGTACCTAAAATGACAAAAGAAACGATTTAGGGCGATATTTGATCAAATAAATACGATTTAGGGCTTAAATGACCCCTTAAAAGCGGTACACTTTTCGCTTCATCACTAGTCTACCCATTCCTCACCGGTAATAACTTAAGTTCCTATGGGGAAAATCCTAAAGCAATTTCTCAAAGGTTGTCTTATGAGCGCCTACAGTGGAAACTTAGTGGTCCTAACTTCACAGGCCAAGGGTAAATGTATTACAAGTCGCAGCCTGTCTCTCTGATACCATAATTGTAACACCCCAACTCGATAAGGGTAGAAGTATTACGTTATGGTGACATATCAAAGCAAACACAAGCATAAGACTAAATAATACAAAATGAACTTCAATGGTTACAAAGGAAAATCTGAAGATACAAGGTTACAATGAGAATACAATAAGTACTAAGTCTAAATAATCTCTTCTTGTCATCTCAAATTCAGAATGGCTATCAAGGTATAGTCTTCTAAGTCAAAGAATACTCTCCACTCATACCCAGCTTCCAAACTAAAACCTGCCGCAGGAAAAGAAATGCGGCTGAGCTTAAAAAGCCCAGTGAACAGATATATATAACGTAACATAACGATAAATAAGCATAAACAACGAAAGAATAAGAATACGAAACGAAAAGCATAATCATGAAAGAGAACAAAATCAAGAAATGAAATGAAAACAAAGGAGGGTTCATGTAAAGATGTGCCATAAGAACTCCATACATAATCCGTCAAATCAATCTAGAGCACATATAAGTATACGAAGAGGGGAGACCTCTAAGTAAATAATAATAGTGTGAGAAGGAGTGCAAGGCACACACCACCTGGTCACCATACATACACATATACATAAAACCTAGGATGCATCCATACGCTCCCTAACATAAGTATGTGTGTCAGCTCTAGACTAAGCACACAAAAAGGTTGGCCAATAGTGAATCGCGATAAAATACATATACATAGGGGGGAACGCCGTAGATCTATCACACCTCTACGGGGGTGTCATGCCTAAGGTGCCATCAAAGACATGGTCCTAGTACCTCTAGAACTAGTTAAGCTCAGGCACGGTGATAGTAGTGGTATAGGGTGGGTATAAGGTAGTATCGTTGTTCGACGAGGAGGCGCGAAATTGAGAATTGACGACGGTTTGATAATCGGGTGATCTCGAATAATCACAAGTTTTTGAATGATTTTTAAACTACTAATTAAGCTAATGGCACAAGTAAACTAAGCATGTAATACTAAAAACGAAAATTGGAAAAAAAACGTTACGCGTCGAATTTTAAAAACGTGTTTAAAAAGTGAATTTCTAAAATCTAAGTCCTAAAAATGTAAAATTAATATTCCTACACTCTAAATATTAAAAGAGAATTTTGGGAAAAAGAAAAATATTTTTTTTGACTTTTTAATATTTTTTTATGAATTAAAAACTAATTGAAACTATTTAAATGATTTAAAAATAGTAAAACTAATTGGAAAATTCTGAAAATTTCTGAGTAAATCTAATTTTTAATTCTAAATCTAGGAAAAATAACTTCAGGAACTGATTAAGCTTAAATAAGCAGAACAGTGGAAATAAGCTCAAAATAAGCAATAGTTATCCAAAAATAACAAAAAGCTCAGATATGATGAAATGTACTAATTTAAGCTTAAATTAACTCAGAACACTAAAATAAGCCAAAGAAATAAGTTGAAAAGCTGCTGCATAGCTTATGATACAAACAGATTCAAAATGGCTAATGCTACTACTTTGGACAGATTAATAAGCTAATTAAAAGCTGATTGAGGGAATCCAAAAGCTATTACTTAAAGCTTATATGAAAAGCTACTTGAAAGCCAAAAATGCCCAAAAGTTACACACTATTGCTACCCTAATTAAGGTCATGAACAGATGGTGTTGGAAACTAAAAAATGTGCAAGCTCAGAACAGTCCCTATGGGGAGATAAGCAGACCAGTTTTAAGCTATAAGATAAGCTACAAAATACAATCCAAACACAAATACCTAAACTCAGTGCTATAAGCTACTTATAAGACCAAAAATCAAACCATGATAAACTCTAGATAAGCAGATAAGGGCTGAAAAGAAAAAAACTAATTGGGGCAAAACTGCTACTGAGCAGAGCAGACTAGGGCTTTTGAGCTTGATCCCAAGCTCAGATAAGCTAGGCAAACTCTGAAAATATGCAATGTAACCCTACAACTAGCAAATTACTGAAAACTCTGGAAATTAAGCACTTAACAACAAAATTGAGCACTTGAATGGATCTAGAAAATTACCAGAACATGAGTGAAATTGGGCTTATGCTACTGATGCATTAAGAATTCAAAGATAGACTAAAAAAACAAATCAAACCTAATGACATTTATCCTACTTCTGAATACCTACTTGATGAACTAAATGGGAGATTGAAATACCAAAAACTATCACAAAATCAGCATACTCCTAATTCTGATCAGATTGTTCCCTATGGCATGATCAGTACACTTATAACCTGCAAACCCTTTAAGATAAGCTTAATTCACACTACAATCAGCTTATTATAGTCAACTTAATCTAACTTAAAGTTTCCAAAGTGGCAATTGAACAGTGATAAGAGTTTTTGACCCATGTTTGACCATTAAACCAAATAGTCCTTAATGGACTGTTTTGAATTCAGGACTACCACAGACCAAAATAAGCATAAACTATGAAAGACGGATGATTATCTAAGTGTATTGATCACTAATGAATACTTTTTAACAGGAATTAAGCACTACAATAAGCAACTTCTATATATGACTATTTTAACTAAATTTCTAAGAAATAAAAGCAGATGCTATTTAATACTATAAAAACAGACTTAGAACAATTCTAAGGTACCAATAAGCAGAAAAGAGGGAAAATAAGCTGAATAAGCAAATTAACAGTAAAATTGACCAAAGGTTGACTTATATTAAAACTGAAAATGGAGTACAAAAGTTTGAAAACTGATGAGGAAAATTACAAAAAAACAGCAATACTACACTAAATTAACCTACATTAATCCTACTCCTAAACCTAATAATCTCTAGCTGCGATGAGGAGGGCTCCTATTTATAGCAATCCAGGGAACCTTCCAGGCCTTCCAGCTCATCAATCCGTGTGCTCCTCAGCTCTCTATCACCCTTAGATCACGTCCCATCAATCACAGCCCTTGGATTAAATCCTCTGAGGTGTTCGAACCAATAGCAGCCTGCCATGTGTCCATTCGTGCGTGTTCTGCCCTTCCTGACACCTCTGACACACTGACAAGCTTCTAGAAGGGCTTTGATTGTACTAATTTACCCTTACTCACCGTAATTTGGACTTAGTTATTTTAGGGTTCATGTGTTCTGGGTAAATGGGTGAAAAAGGGGGGCGGGAAGTGTTTAATGGTGTGTGTGTGTGTGTGTTTTTTTTTTTTTTATAATTATTTGACTAGTTGACTTGTGGACCGGGTTTATAGGGTGTGGACCGGGTTGGAATTTTGGACCGGTTAGTATTAGGACTATAAGGTTTTTTTAAGGGTTTAACTTTAAGGGACTAAATGTGTAATTTCTGGATTTTTAAGGGACTGATTTTGCACATCTTCCAAATAAACTTCAAGGGCTAATCTTGACAATCTTTGATAATTTGAGGACCTTGGTTGACCATTTGACCATAATTCTCTCCCCGGCGTCGGCTCTGAGTCTTTTCCGTATCTCGTGCTCGTTTTCTTGGTTTTTCTGGATCTTTTGTCATTTTTCGTTTATCCATTCCCTGCACATTTATAAACACAAAAACACAATATCTTTTGGCATTTTGGTTAGTTTTTGGTCTTTTTGGGTCCGGTTTTGGTCAAATAAAGGTATGTGATTAAGCACATACCACACGGAATATCATATCATACAAAATCAAAACTAGCATGGCAAGAGAAACGAGAAAGTAACTCAAATAAGCATGGCAAACACATAAGCATAGCATGGCAAAGACATTTAAATAAATGTCAGAATGGATCATAGGAATGACAATCATACAATGAATGTCATGAATCAACTAAGGGAAACATAGCAGGGTCAAATGTCAAGTCATCAAAGTATCCAAGGTTCATCGTCAAAGGTCCATAATCGAAGGTTCATAATCAAATGGTTTATTTAAAGAAGTCTTTATCAAATGAGTTTCATAAAAATTATCTTTAATAACGGTGTTCATAAAAGTAGTCTTTTAAAATTAGTTTTCATAAAAGATAGCAAAATTCCATATAAAGGTGGTATCGTATCGTTCGTAAACATTTATTTTAAAATAGTTTTTCCTCAAAACATTACCATGATTTAATTAAGAAAGGTTTTCACATTTATTCCCCAAAATCAAATGAACCTTCTAAGTGTAAAGTGATTCGAATACTAATGTCACAGGGTAACGAACGAATGTCAAATGGATCATGAAAATGAATCAAAGTAAAAGGGAACATAGCAATGGCTTAGGGAATCCTAACGAATCAAGATCGAGAAAGTCATGGGAACGAAAGCACCCTTACTGAAAGGGTAGAATATCTGTACCTTAGACCGCCAGGAAAAACACACACTAGAGACATAAGGATCGGAATAAACTCCTTCTTCAGCAAATCTACACGAATTATAAATTTACTTATAAGTTTCATAGTTTTATGATTTCATAGTTTCTTAGTTTCATAATCACAAAGGTTTCATTTTAGTTTTCTTTCCATCTTAGGTAACTTTTCATATTTAGTAACTTAAGGTTCATAATGCCATTTACATAATTTTAGGGTTCATAGTGTAGTTTTCATAAGTTTAGGGTTCATGATGTAAATATAACAAGTTCAAGGATTATAGTGTCATTATGGTAAGATTAGGGTGTAAGATGTAAATATTATCAAGTTACATGTTTTCACAAGTTAAGTCCTTTGGTTTTAAAAGAATGACCATTTAAACCCTTTAGTTTAGAAAATAAACACTTAACACCATTTTAATATCTTTTAAACCTTAACAGCCTTTTATACATACGATTTTAACACGTTTCAAATAATTTATGAATCACATTAGTACTTCGAATTAAAATCTATAAAAATTCACACACGTTCCTCAATGTCTTAAGTATTTTAGGGAATTTTTCCAGATTTTATTAAGTTGTCTAGCTACAAGTGAAAAATCCATTTCTATAACATGTTCCAGAATCGTATCTGATGAAACACTCGACAAGTTTTACTTTGTTACCCCTTCAGATTAATTCACAAAAATCTATAAAAAATCCAGTTATTATTAGACATATAAAATATGACTCAGTTCAAAGTAAACCTTCCAGTTCGTTATGGTTTTCAAATGATAAATGAAAAACCCTGACTGTTTTTCCATACATACGAATTCGATTTGACACTTAATTTTCTAAAAATCAAAAGTGGCCTTACAGACCTCTAAAAATTACAAGATTAATTTTTCCAGATAGCTATTTCATTGAATTTAGTTCTAGAATCTAGAAACACCAAAATACACGTTCACATCATTTATTTACAGCCGATTAAAGTTGGATAATTTTCCAGATCAGTAGCAGTCCTTAATCATATCATGTAATCTCTTTAGGGTTTTCATTCCCAAGTCTTACATATTGTTACAAATTGATTATCTAAAACACAAAACACATATTAGGTCGACTCTTACAAGGTTTTAACATGAACATATCAATTCGAATTGAACCACAACAGTGGGTCGATTAATATTAGGGTTTTCATAGTCATTATTTTATGTGAGCAAATATATAATTTTATGTAGTTTCTTTTAATATCTTATGTGTGTATATAACGACAATAACATCAAGGAAACGAAAACAAGAATCAACAAGAAGGATTGAATTGAACAAGTATAATATTGGTTACCCTCGTAGCGTGATCAAAATAGGAGGAAGAGCACGGATGGATCGAACCAGAAAATCCCAGCCACAATTTCTAACCAATACTCCCTTCGAATGGCTTTTAAACCCACAACCAATTACCACCCTTCGAACCAAGAACAACCCACGTCCAACTCTACTTTGAAGCTACACAAAACCTCCTTTGGCTGCTGCAACAGATCGACAGGAGAGGGAAAAGCAAAGGCAGCCGAAAGTTTTGATGTGTTTGTTTTTAGGGTTTGCAAATTCTCGGTATGTATGGTTTTTAAACAAACCGTGTGTTTGATTGGGCTCCAAAAAGGGAATGGATCAATTTTCTTATGGGCTTGTTATTAATAACATTTTAATGCATACAAATCCTTTTATTTGATCTAGGCCGAAAATTATGAACTTGTGACATATTGAAAAAGTCGACTAGCATAGTCTAGGAATTGAGAATATTGTTTTGTGATTGTTAAATCATAATGTAAGGTTTTATTTAGTAGCTCCATTCATTAGATAACTTAGGACATAAATCATTTTAGGTTAAGTACAATAAATGTTACTTATATGATTTTCATAAGTTCTTAAAATTTTTAAATTTGAGGGCATTTTTGTCATTTTGGATTGTTTTAATTTTGGGGTTTTACATGTATAAAGTCAAGTACGGGAACTTGCAAACTCTTAAGAAAGATTTCGCATTTTATAGCTCCTTGTGTACAAAACTAGCATAAGCTTATATGATCATCATTGGTTAAGGGAACAAGCTAGGGCTCAACACGCCCGGTCAAGTCAAAATTTAATTCATACTCTCGCCAGCAAGAAAGTCAACAAGGTGTCAAAACACTTATTATATTTTTGTATAATTTTCAGCCTTTTCTCATTTTTTTTGTACTTTTTCACAACATTTTTGCCATTTTTCAAAATTTTCATTTTTTAGGAAAAACGGGGTTGCGAGAGTAAACGACAAAAGTGAAAGTGCAAGGTCAAATCGAATCGAAGATTCACCCCCCCCCCCCCCCCAGACTAAAGATAAACATTGTCCTTAATGTTTCAAAGGTAAGGGTAATCCTACGAAAATCTAAGGCCGTTTATTAATTATGCCAAAAGATAAACGTTAGTCGATAAGATTAGGATATTGGATGAGCAACGAATGATGAAACTCGAGTTGAGACAAAACAACGAGCACGAGAGTCTTCATTATTCGGGCAAATCCTGGACATTCACAAACAACCACGAAAACACGAGAAATGGAAGAGGTCGCCCTCCTCACGTCACTTATTAGAAAGAAAATAGAAAGAAGATAGAAGGATAAGCATGGGGTGCCTCCCACGAAGCTCTTGTTTATTATCGAGTCGTATAGCTTAGACTCGCCCCGAATTCATTTGTCCTTGGGGAAAAAGGGTGGGACGGAACCGGGATCGAAAATAACATCCTCACTCCCGACGGAGTGACGGATGGGAGAAACCATTGAAAAGGTAAGAAAAGGAAGAAACATCATAATGACGATAGTGAGGTCAAAATCGTAGAGATCCTCCAAAGTAAGCTTAACTTTCTCCTTATTCTTCCAATCATCAATCTTGAGTTCATCCTTCAATCTTGTCTCATCAGGATCAGGGATAGCATTATCAGAGAGAAGGATGTCGGGCTGGAGCCCATAAGAGTCCACACAAGGTGATATACCGGGTTCGAAAATCTTGTCCTCAGAGAGGAATGATAATGTAGTGTCAACCACGGTAGTATGCTCAGAAGATGATAAATCATTAAGAGATGAGAACTCATTAAGCTCAGAAACTTCTTCGATTGTTGGTGGAAGAGGATCGATGTGAGTGAATTCTTTTGAAAACTCATCGTGAATAGAATCAATCATATGATGTAAGTTTGTAATCTCGGGTTTCGTAACAGACTCATCACTTTCGTCCATCTGAATATCGAAGATCGGATTATGTGAAATCATCGTAAATTCTGGTCCAAAATCAAATAGCGGATTGGTGAAACTTGTTTTGAATGCTTCGAAAACAAGGTTATCAGCTTCATCGACCTCTTCCAAGAAGAAATCACCTCCCTCAACCGGTGTGAGAGAGGGAATGGAAGAGTCGGGAATGATTGGAGGAGTTTCTTCTTCAGCATAATCGATTTCTCCACAAGATAAAGAAGTATAATCGTCATCAGAATCGGTAAATATCTCATCATGATCATCAACGGACTCAATAATTATGGACGAAGTGGAATCATCAATAACAAGTCTCGAAGAACATCTTGAAGAATCCGGAGGTGGGACAAGTGATGTGCTCTGAGAGCTAGGAATTTCCACCACTTCCGTTATGGTCTCTGGTTCTTGATTAGGCAAGTTTCTCCTTTTAAGCTCAGCACGCAAACTTGACAAACTCTTAACCGTAAATCGAGAAAGGTTAGGATCAATTCTTGACGGTTTAGGAGGAGCAATTGTAGGCTTAGATTCTTGGACAACCGTAGGTTGGACGTATTTAGCACTTCCATTGTTAGTGGAAAGTACCGGGTCCTTTGTCACCTCGGTTTCTTGTTCCATTTCCCTCACTGGAGAGGGAATAGGAATCGATGGTCCATTATCAATACGACATTTCGACATTTTTGACAAAGCTTGAAGTTGTTCAATGTGGATCTTAAAAGCCTTAAGTTCAAAGAAATCATCCTCGTAACCCTCGTTGGGTGCTTGGAGTGACTCCGAAATGGTGGGTTTGTCATTATCACACAAATTTGGCTCATACTGAGAATTTTCAAATGACTCCCCACAAGGCTCAAAACTAGGCGTATACGGTTCTTGCTCATAAGAGTTTTGAGAAGGAAGATTGAAATCATTTTGAGGATAATTATCAAAGCTCGTATCGTAAGCGTAAGACGTTTCAGCACTCGGGGGGTAGCACATACAATTTGTGTATCCACATTGACTACAAAAACATTGTCCACAAGGTACTTCTTCTTCGGAGGGATTTCCACAATTAAAACAAGTGAACGGAGGCGGCGGTGGTGTTGGAGGGCAATCGGAAATGTTTGAAGGATTGTTGAACGATCTTTGATCATATGTGTGAGAATTACAAAACCAACAAACTCCGTCACGAATATTACTACCACATTGTTGGCACGTACACCAAACACACAACCATCCGAAGAAAGGTTTGCCACACTTAACACAAGTCGGATCCATAAGAATTAAACATAAGAGGGTGAAGAGAAAGAATTATCGCTTTAGAGGATAAGAAGATAAGAATTAAACGTATAAGAGGATACGGAGATTCGTTTTGGGTTTTTATAAAAGAAAGGAAAACAAATGAAGATAGAAGAAAAAAACAAATTTTGAAAAAGAAAATATTTTTGGTTTTTATATTTATGAAAATATTTACAAAACACGAATCGCAAAACGAAAACCAAAATTCACTTCAACCTTCCCCGGCAGCGACACCATTTTGATAAAGTCGTTTTAGTATAGGTTTATTTTTCCGAAGAAATACTCGCGAAAGTATTTCCCCGGGTCGTGTCCCAGCGAAGGTGTGAATGGAATCGTGGTTAACGATTCGTGAAATCGTGTTGTGAAAGTGAATATTTTTGAGATTTTACACTAATTATATGATAAAACAAGCAAAAACAATCAATCATGCACAAGGTACAAGTAAATCAAGTAAACAAGTCCTAAAAACGCAAATAACGTAAAAATAAAACGTAACGTTAACAACTAAAATTCAAATCTAAGGCACCTCTAAACCTACGGGTGCAAAATGAATTTTAAAAGATTAAAAATGATAAAAGAAAAATAATAGGAAAAAGAAAAATATTTTTTAACTTTTTATTTATTTAAAATGATTTAATTTCTATTTTTGTATTTTTATTTAATAAAAGAAAATCAAACTAATTATGAAATAAAAGATTTATTCTACAAATTTATTTTTTTAATAATCTTAATAAACTGGAAATGAAATATAAAAATAAAATCAGAAACTATTTTTTTTCTTTTTGTGATTTAAATTGAAATTAAAAATGATTTAAAATTCTAAAAACTATTTAAAAATGAAAAGTAATAGTAAATGATTAAAATAAAATCTGAAATAATTCTGGAAAATCAAAAATATTATTTGAAACTTAAGAAAAATAAAAGAAATGAAAAATAAGCTGAAAAAGCTATTTTTGTCCTAATAAGCAGTTTGGATAAGTGCTTATTAATAAGCACTTACCACAACAGTGTCTAAAAATTTTCACAGAAAGTTCAAGTACTCAAATAAGCTCAAATTCACAGAAATCAGAACATTAAACACTCAGTAGAACTTAGTAGAATCAATGAGCAGTTATGAATAAGCACATAAAATAAGCAATTAAGCACCAGGTTAAGCCAGAAGCTAAAGAACCATGTATAACACTTAAACAAGCTCAAATATGCTTAAATGTATCACCCAAGCTCAATATTCAAGTCAATTAGCACTAATGCAGGTCCTAGGTAAAATCAGCAGACTAGCACTAAATCCCTAACTTTCAGGCCTCATTAAGCAGTCCACATAAGCTGAAATATGCAAACTAATGGGGGCAAAAGCAACTTAGTACTACTGAGTATCTAAAATTCCTAAAAGCCCTATCACAAATCACCAATTGAAGCACTAATTGTGACCAAGAACAGATGTCTGTTGAGCAGGTATGCTGAACCAATTGACTTTTTTTATAGCAACCTTAGTTTGACCAAATTGAATATCAGTTGCTTAAATCTAATCCTAGATGTACTAATAAGCTACTGAAACATTATTTTAAACTAACTAACATTATTATGCTACTATCACTAAAATTATGCTAACTGATTTTACTATATCAAGCAGTTGAGAAGATTTAAACCTAGATTTGACTTTTTATGTATAAAACTACTAATATTATGCTACTATAAACCTATTCTTACCTAATGTGAGCTAAGTGTGCAGAGTTAACAACAAAATAACAGCAGTAACACCAAGAATCTACCAGATCCAAACACTCCTAATTGAGCAGATTACAATAGCAACTTGAGATTTAGAACATTTAACACCAAAACAATTATCAATCTAGATGCACTCACATTACTAGAAGCCAAATACTTAGTAAACAACAACAAATAACAGCAAGAACTCAGAATCACAGATTTGCAAATTCAAGTAGTTATAAATGAACAAACAATTAGTGATGATAAAACCAGCTACCAAATGACTACAAGTACTCACATAAGCTCAAATAGCATAATTCATACTAATAGAACAGTAATCAATTAACAGAAACAGATCTATACTAGAAATCTCATAAAATGCAATAAGAACATTGAAAATGGAAATAAGGAACTTACAAAAGCACCCTCAGCTTGAACAAAGGGTTTTCCTAAGTAGCCTATCTTTAGATAGGCCAAACACATTCATGTCTCTGTTTGTACTATCAGTATATCCCATAGATCACCACATTCACTATACGTTGACTTTTTTTGACTTGATAATGAACATGAAACTTGGAGCTGATTTAGGCTGATTCAATATCTCACAGTAGCTACAAAGCTAAGATGAGATTGATTACACTACACTAAGCTTGTTTACAAGCTGAATGAAAAAAAAAAAAAAAAATTAAAAACATTTTTTTTTTTTTTTTTTTTATTTTGTGTTTTTATGTATTTTTATATAAAAGTGACCATAACAATGAAAGGTAAACTTGTGAAAGCTAAAATGAGCTTATAAGAAGCTTAACTGAAACAGTAATGAACTTTTGAATCTACTAAAAGCTATTTAAAATGAACAAGTTATAATGAAAACTGAAATGAAACTTTTATTAAATCACTAAAACATTACAAAGCAGTAAAAGAGATTACAAGTCTAAAAACAAATTGGCAGAGTAACGGTATCTAAAACTACACTACACTACTCCTAAGCTAACAACTTCAAATCGTAGGTGAGTAGGGGCTTTATATAGCCGATTGGGAAGAAACTCCAAGAAGGCCAGGTCACCAATCCGTGTGACTTGTGCTTCTTCTGAGGCCCTCTAAACCGTTTGATCAAACTCCAATCATTTCCCATCAACATCAGCCCTTGGATTAGTCCCAATGAGGTGTCATGTCCAATGATAAGCTGCCACATCACCCCTTAGTGTGTTTCTTTTGGTCTGACATGCTCTGACAAGCTTCTAGAAACCCAATGTTTGGACCGAATTACCCTTAATTGTGGTGATTTTGTACGGAGTAAATTCTAGGGTTTATTGCACAGTACTTTTTCTGGGTAACTTTGGGGGAAATGGGTAAAAGGGGCGGGTAATGTTTTTATATATTTGTTTGACTTGTTTTTTTAATGGTTTGACCACCGGGTTAGGATAATGGGAGTTGGGTCGGGTTATTTGGTTAGTGGATATTGGGTAAGGGTTTGTTGGGCTTGTGTGGTGGACTGGATCTGTTTTGGATTTGGTTACCAGGCTTGTGTTTATTGAATGTGTAGTAATTAGAAGTAATAGATAACAAGGACCAATATTGTAAATCATGAATTATCAAGGACCATTTTGTCATTTTCTCAATATACTTCCAAGGGCTAAATATGACAACTAATGAATCTTCAAGGACCCTTATTGACTTTTAAGCTCAAATATGATCAATAATCAAGGAATCCTTCTCGGCCTCGGCTTTTCTCACTCTTTCCATATCTCGTGCTCGTGTTTGTCGTTTTTAGCTTTCTTTTGTCCATTTTTCACATATCCGTACCTGTACATTCAAAAACACAAAAACAACACATATTTGGCATTTATGGTCGGGTTTTTGGTCTTTTAAGTCCGTTTTATAAGGTAAAAGGTATGTGTAAATACACACATACCAATGTTGTATTCCATTCATACGCACACCACCTTTTTAATATGGAATTTTCTAACATGTGCCCTAAGGGCACATGTAAGAACACCAAAAAGGACATATGGACCCACAGAAAAGTACATCCGGACCCACATCTTTTATTTGAGAAGTGTACTTTCTGCGGATCCGGATGTACTTTTCTGTGGGTCCGGATGTACTTTTTGGTGTGCTTACATGTGCCCTTAAGGCACATGTTAGAAAACCCCTTTTAATATTTACAACTCCTTAATAAGTCTTTTGTTTTTACTATTCTTTATTCGAATAAGCAAATAGCAAACCATGTGCCATCCTTACAAATTTACTTACACACTTCACCTCTAAGTTACCTAACCCTTTTAAAATTAGCAAAACCAACCGACCCTTATCATTCTTCTCTTTTTGTTTCTTAGAGCATCTCCAACGGAAAACAACAAAAACCACCAAAAACCAGCCACGTCACTGCCACATCAGATTTCTTAAAAACCTCATTTTTTACTCCAACAATATCTCTTCTCAAACCCCATTATTTTAATATATTTATATATATAAATATATGTATATATATATTTGTGTGAGAGTGTAAAAGTGTTGGGGCCCACTTTATGTGGTTTTTGGTGGTTTGAATTTTCAAACCAAGCCCTCCAATGGTTACAAACCAAAGTGCTTGGTTTGAACCAAGAAAAACCTCTCCGTTGGAGATGGTTGTTTCTTAGTGTCGATCAAAGAAAGAACAAGCAACCATGTGATCCCCTTAGGCTGGCCACAGAAGAAGGCTCGACCGACTCGGTCGACCCAATCCCAGTCGGTCGGCCTTAGTGTGAGAAATCGGTCGCGACCCATTTGGAGGAAAAGAGCAACGAAAAGAGTCGGCCTCACGACCGAGTTTCAAAACAAGAAACCAACAAAAATAAATGTTTTGCATCGTTGAAAATGTATCCGTTTGGCAAAAAAAAAAAAAAAAAAAAAAAAAAAAAAAAAAAATCTTATAAATACACAACATAATCTCACACTATCTCACACTTCAATTTTCTTCTATATCACACCAATCGACCCATCTTTGCCCGCATTACAACGACAAAAATTGCAAGACATCAAAGACTCGATCAAGGAACAATACAACCTAGATTATTAGTTTTTAATAAGTGTTGTAATGTTTTAATAAGTGTTGTAATGTTTTTATTTTATTTGAATTAATATGTAACGTTTTAATTATGAATGAAATTTTAGTTTGTGTTAAAAATGTTTTTTTTTTTTTTTTTTTTAAAAAAAAAAATTGAACTTGGTCGCCCTTACTGGGTTACTGAATCGCCTGCAGGTCGCTGGAGAGAGAAAGCTGACGTGACAGGAAAAAAAAAGGGTCGCAGATCGCCTTACTGTGTCCAGCCTTACAATCTCACTTAGACACTCCATGTACCATGCTCTTGATCTTACACACTCCATCACAAGTCACATGGAGCTATCAACTCCCTTTAAATAACCGAACACAAACAGGAGTACAGGACCCTTTTATTCTTGGAGTGAAATCAACAAGCATGCAAAACCAAAACCATGTGACTCTCTTACACACCTCTATGACACACTCAACTTGCTTTGACTATCTTCCTTTTCTCTCACATGGTACTCATGATTTAGAATGACAAGCATGGCAAAAAGCTTTCCTCTATTTCTTTGCTTTTGTTTATTCAAAACAGTATCAAGGCCATGTTTTCTTCTCAATTGTGTCATTCGAATGCATCACCAAAACCACACGTATAGTTTTGAAGTACGCTGTCATTTAATGTAGAAGTCAACTTTTGATAACTTTTCTCTTGTTCCACTTTATAACCGAGTCTCACCATAAGCTCAAACACGTACATTCTCCTTTGAAACTCGATCCTTCTCATTTCTCCTTATATAAGAGCACCTCTATAATCCTAGTTCCACACATGTCACTCAATAATCATTCAAATTACAAACACTCCCACTGCCACCCAATCTCATTTCTGTTGAACCAAAAAAAGAAGAAAAGGGAAAGAAGCATGTTCTAGCATCATTCGAGCACCATTTCACGTCGTTCAAGCCACATTCGAATCCTGTGGTGAGTGTTTTAACGTGCAAGAAAGAAAGAGAAGCAAGCTTGGAGTTTTGGTCTCCCTTGGTCCCTCGTTAGCTCTTTCACTTATTCCTCACCACCAGTTTTGGTGTAGTAAGTTTCCCCAGGCCCTTCTCGATACGTATACATATTCTTAGTCACACTAAGAGCATGCACATCAGTAACACAAGTTATAACTTAACTCAGTGCCACGTCAGCGCCACATCAGCTTTAACCTTGTGACAACTCGTATTTTTAACTCATAATTTTAACTTTAGAATTTTACTATTCGTCCCTGAAAAAGTTACTATTCACTATCGTAGTTTTTACTATTCACTATTTTCCGAAAAATTAAGTTTTACGAGTACTTTTACGCATAACTTTATGAGTTAAAACGCGTAACCAAGAAACAACATTTTGTGCACAACAAATGGACTAGAGTTAGTCTACATATTGATAAAACATTGCAAGTAATATCATTTTTATTTGTGGTCTTACTTGTGTAAACATTTTTATTTATTTACATTTATTAAATAAATAAACGCTTATACATGATTTTTATGCATGAACAATATACCCGATACTCCTAACAATGGTTCTAGTATATTTTTATACTCATTACAATGTTACAAGAATTCTAGTATTATTTTACCCGGTGTTTTAAATTCATTTAGTATATATATTCTTAAAAATATATATTTACGATAACGTAAGTTTTTGCGAAACGATAATTATTTAAACAACCGATACTTATACAAAATACATTTTCATAATATTTTCATAATTTTTGTGACTTTATTATACTTTATTTTGTCCCGCTAAAATGAGTTTCGATACACATACATGGTTCGACTTTAGACATATGCACACTTGAGTTTTCATGTTAATATATTACTTGTAAGTCTTAAATACTAAAATGAGTTTCGATACACATACATGGTTCGACTTACGAGAACTATGTATGGGTTTCTTGAAAATGTGTTCACTACTCGACGTACATACATATATATACGTTCGACATGCATGCATAAGTGGTTAGAGTTGTGTTTAAAGCTTGTATGGAAATCCTTGAACCTGATCAACACCTAAAAACTCATAAGATGAAAGGTAGTACGTTTTTGTTTTTCTAAATCGACACACACACACACACACACACACACACACACACACATATATATATATATATATATATATATATATATATATACCGTACCTCGTAAACATTTATAATATAAATACTTAACGTAAAGTATTTATTATTATTTTACCGACGACATATAAATTTTCACAAACACTTTACTTGTTAATACTTTCCGTACATAGTTGTTCGATTACTCCCGAACCGGAGACTTATTCGTCATGAATTCTTTTTATATATTCATATATATATATTTGTACACTTTTTCCAAGAGCCAATACTTAGAAACACTTTGAAATGATTTAAACGTAAACTCTGCCACACAAGCAACATTAAACATAACCACTTGTAAACATTTAAATTTATTTAAACACTTTAAGTCGTGAGTACACAAAACTGTAAACTAAGAATTGCCATAATAATTTAGGTCGCGTGTCGGTGCCGTACACTATTGCTACTTGATTTGTTCATTTCAGACGACTATTTCTGAGGTGAGTATTCACGAACCCCTTTTTCTAACTATTTTAATCGCTTTGGGGTGGATGCATGAATTATACTTGAACCAAATTGATTACTATTTTATTAACTCTGTTAACTTTAACTTTTGAACTTGAATCAAACTCTTGAATTTAATTATGAACTTATGACTTGTTTTGAACTTAATGAACCGTACGTACTATGACCTAAAGTCTCGCCATTTTTGGTGGAGCGTACTTAACCCCTAAAGTCTCGCCATTCTTGGTGGAGCGTGCAAAGTCTCGCCGTATCGGTGGAGCGTTCTAAAGTCTCGCCTTATTGGTGGAGCGTGCAAAGTCTCCCATGTTCGGAGCGTTCTTAATTGTATATAATAGTTGTATGATGTACTGTTCGTACATTCGCATTGTTAGTCTCCTATCAGTAGGTAGTATGGATAGCGCTATTAGAGGTCGGCCAACCTCTCGTTCACTATGTTACGGGACGTATATTATTTATTTTAGGGGCTTTGCCTGGCATACATTATTATATACGTGGTGCTATATTGTGAACTATTATGACCGTGTGTGCTTGACTACCAGACATACTACTTTTTATGCAATGGGTTGTGAACACACAGGTTGCAAGTTTTGTATGGGCGGGATTTGCAACTGAGTGGATTTACAATGCCTTTGCCTTGTGAACTTTCTCAAAAGGTTTTTCACATTATAAAACGTGTGTACTCACCAACTATTTTCATAGTTGACCCGTTTTCTCTCATGCATTTCAGGTGATCGACATTAAGTTTTTCTTCAAGGTCTATGCATAATGAAGTTTTCACATGTCACTACTGATCATTATGTATTACAAAGCTATCTTTTGGGAACTAAACTTTGTATCTTAAATTGCCGATGTCGGCTATAACAATGTTGTAATGATATACATTTCCTTTAATGTAAATTATGGTATTGTTCTATATCTCTTTTGTGATGATTATTGATTTCGTCGCACCTCGCGTTTCCGCCTTTGGCGGGGTGTGACAGATTGGTATCAGAGCTTAAGGTTATAGAGAATGCCGGTTTTTTTCTAAAATAAAAATCGCAACTATAACCAAAATAACATTTTTTTTAAAACACTGAACATCATACGAGTCGACTAGTCCTAGCATTGCATCGTTAATCCTAAATTTTACATAGCCTGATCACCTATGTCTAATTCAGGAAGAATCATGCAATGATAAGAGTAGTAGTCTTGGATCATGTTTAGTCGAGTCTTAAGAGTCTGGTCACCTGAAATTGCATTGGTCGTGTGAGTATATATAGCATGTTTGTATAATCGCATTTATATTACCATACCTTATATAGGTTTTTATGTATATACTTTCTCCTTGCCACCTTAAGGCTTGATAGACTAAGCACGTCTTTGTACCCGTCATATGACGACCTCTATGTCATGACTATCATTTTACCGTACATCCCCCGTCATCGTTCATGTATCGCTCACTCAACCAAACGTTTTTGGACTATTGTAGAACCATGGCCGCAATGAACACTCGCTCAGGACGTAACAACAATGAAGGCCCGAATGACAGTGTTGCTGGATTAGCAGACCTCCTCACTCAGATTGTTGCGCACATTGATGCCGGACGACCCAACAACGGAGCGGGTACCTCGAACAAAGGTCAGGGATGCAGCTATAAGACTTTCATGACATGCAAGCCAATGGAATTTCATGGCACCGAGGGTGCCATTGGACTGCTATCATGGTTCGAGAATGTTGAGTCGAAACTCAGCATCACTAAATGTGCTGAAGGGGATAAGGTTGAGTTCTCTGCGGGTTTGCTGCAGGGTCGAGCATTGACTTGGTGGAACAACCAGCTGCAGACCAGAGGAAGAGAAGCTGCAAATGGATTATCTTGGGAAGCATTCAAGAAATTAATAACTGATGAGTACTGCAGAAAAGACGAAGTGCAGAAGCTGGAAGCGGAATTTTGGAACCACTTGATGGTAGGAGTAGAAGTTGACAAGTACACGGCCCGTTTCCACGAGCTAACTAGGATGGTTCCTCACATGGTATCCACTGTGGAAAAGCTGATCGATCGATATATCTGGGGATTGATCCCTGAAATCAGGAGGGATGTCACCTCATCAAACCCAACCACTCTGCAAGCCGCTGTGGGCATGGCATATCGCTTGACAAATGATGTAATCAGGTCTGGTGAACTAACGAGAGGAAACGACGGAGGACGAAAGAGACAGGAAGATCAGCAAGGAAGCCGTGACCAAAACCAACAGGACAAACGACAGCGAGTAGTTGGAAACTATGGAGCAACAACTCAAGGGTCCAGAAGATATGCAGGTCCACATCCTATGTGCACTCGATGTAACTATCACCACTCAGGAGACTGCCCAAGGTGCACCAAATGCGGACAGACAGGCCACTTCGTGCGGAATTGCTCAAACAGGACTGGGAACCAAGGACAAAGGCCAGCATGTTACGAGTGTGGAAGCTTGGATCACCTTCGCAATACCTGTCCAAAGTTGAAAAGAACTCCTAACCAAGGAGGAAATCGTCCGAACCTAGCGTTGGCAATAGAAGGCCCTCAAGATCAGAATATTGAAATTCCCCCCGCACGTGGTAGAGCTTACTTCGTGGGTACTCGCGAAAACCCACAGAACCGCAACAACATGCCGGGTACTTTCTTTTGAACAACCTCCTTACTTCCGTACCACTTGATTTTGAGTGCATAAATTATTTCCATTTCTTACTAAGTTCACGACATTGATTTCTCTGAGACTAACGACATCGGCCTTAGTTATATTTTTTTTATTAGTTGATTTGATTGGTGTAAGAAATTCCAAAATCGAGTCAATCTTTCAAAAGACATTTTTCAAGGATGTTGAATCCTATCTTCCTGACAAATTGTTTCCTAGCTTGATTTTAGTGACAGTTCTTGTCTGATGAGTTGCGAAAATCAAGCTAAGAGTCAAGTTGTTACTCAAATCGATTCAGTTTAATCTCATGACAGTTCTTATCTGATGAGTTGTGAGATTAAATTAGAATCGACTAACTAAAGGTCTTGTGAGGGCTACACTCGAGATTGGGAAAATTTGCCTCATCCAATCTGACCACGAGAACGTACGTATGTAGAGCGAACGAGCTGAATTCAGGGACTGAATTCCTTAAACGGGTGGAGACTGTGACAACTCGTATTTTTAAGTCATAATTTTAACTTTAGAATTTTACTATTCATCCCTGAAAAAGTTACTATTCACTATCGTAGTTTTTACTATTCACTATTTTCCGAAAAATTAAGTTTTACGAGTACTTTTACGCATAACTTTATGAGTTAAATCGCGTAACCAAGAAACAACATTTTGTGCACAACAAATGGACTAGAGTTAGTCTACATATTGATAAAACATTGCAAGTAATATCATTTTCATTTGTGGTCTTACTTGTGTAAACATTTTTATTTATTTACATTTATTAAATAAATAAACGCTTATACATGATTTTTATGCATGAACAATATACCCGATACTCCTAACAATGGTTCTAGTATATTTTTATACTCATTACAATGTTACAAAAATTCTAGTATTATTTTACCCGGTGTTTTAAATTCATTTAGTATATATATTCTTAAAAATATATATTTACGATAACGTAAGTTTTTGCGAAACGATAATTATTTAAACAACCGATACTTATACAAAATACATTTTCATAATATTTTCATAATTTTTGTGACTTTATTATACTTTATTTTGTCCCGCTAAAATTTATTTCTAGCTAACCCAATATCAAAATAATAAATATCTAACCTTTTATAATATAAATATCTAGTTAGAAGACAAATACATTAAATAGAGCATGGTGTGCCCATTCTTTTCCCCTTTTTTTTGAGCCGAACCAAATCCACCAAAAATCTACCAACTTTGAAAATTTTACCAAAGTTATTATTGGCTAGGTACTAATATGTATTTTTTTTTTATTATTTCAAAAATATCTATTTACTTTGTTATAAAAAGGATGAGACCTAGCACTTTCAATGATAACTTAGGAAAACAAAAACATCCTTCTTTTCTCCTCTATATTTTCGGCCAAGACAAGAACACAAAGGAGAAAATTCGGGCTTTTGCTTATTTAGTACTTAAAAGGAGTTTTGGGTTAAGAATTCTTGGTCTTTAGCTCTCATTTCACTCGACATTTCACCATCACTCAACCCACTGTAAGAATCAAATGTCTCTAAACTTTTATTTTTCTTGATTTTCCTACTTTAGACATATGCACACTTGAGTTTTCATGTTAATATATTACTCGTAAGTCTTAAATACTAAAATGAGTTTCGATACACATACATGGTTCGACTTACGAGAACTATGTATGGGTTTCTTGAAAATGTGTTCACTACTCGACGTACATACATATATATACGTTCGACATGCATGCATAAGTGGTTAGAGTTGTGTTTAAAGCTTGTATGGAAATCCTTGAACCTGATCAACACCTAAAAACTCATAAGATGAAAGGTAGTACGTTTTTGTTTTTCTAAATCGACACTCACACACACACACACACACACACACACACATATATATATATATATATATATATATATATATATATATATATATATATATATATATATATATATATACCGTACCACGTAAACATTTATAATATAAATACTTAACGTAAAGTATTTATTATTATTTTACCGACGACATATAAATTTTCACAAACACTTTACTTGTTAATACTTTCCGTACATAGTTGTTCGATTACTCCCGAACCGGAGACTTATTTGTCATGAATTCTTTTTATATATTCATATATATATTTGTACACTTTTTCCAAGAGCCAATACTTACAAACACTTTGAAATGATTTAAACGTAAACTCTGCCACACAAGCAACATTAAACATAACCACTTGTAAACATTTAAATTTATTTAAACACTTTAAGTCGTGAGTACACAAAACTGTAAACTAAGAATTGCCATAATAATTTAGGTCGCGTGTCGGTGCCGTACACTATTGCTACTTGATTTGTTCATTTCAGACGACTATTTCTGAGGTGAGTATTCACGAACCCCTTTTTCTAACTATTTTAATCGCTTTGGGGTGGATGCATGAATTATACTTGAACCAAATTGATTACTATTTTATTAACTCTGTTAACTTTAACTTTTGAACTTGAATCAAACTCTTGAATTTAATTACGAACTTATGACTTGTTTTGAACTTAATGAACCGTACGTACTATGACCTAAAGTCTCGCCATTTTTGGTGGAGCGTACTTAACCCCTAAAGTCTCGCCATTCTTGGTGGAGCGTGCAAAGTCTCGCCGTATCAGTGGAGCGTTCTAAAGTCTCGCCTTATTGGTGGAGCGTGCAAAGTCTCCCATGTTCGGAGCGTTCTTAATTGTATATAATAGTTGTATGATGTACTGTTCGTACATTCGCATTGTTAGTCTCCTATCAGTAGGTAGTATGGATAGCGCTATTAGAGGTCGGCCAACCTCTCGTTCACTATGTTACGGGACGTATATTATTTATTTTAGGGGCTTTGCCTGGCATACATTATTATATACGTGGTGCTATATTGTGAACTATTATGACCGTGTGTGCTTGACTACCAGACATACTACTTTTTATGCAATGGGTTGTGAACACACAGGTTGCAAGTTTTGTATGGGCGGGATTTGCAACTGAGTGGATTTACAATGCCTTTGCCTTGTGAACTTTCTCAAAAGGTTTTTCACATTATAAAACGTGTGTACTCACCAACTATTTTCATAGTTGACCCGTTTTCTCTCATGCATTTCAGGTGATCGACATTAAGTTTTTCTTCAAGGTCTATGCATAATGAAGTTTTCACATGTCACTACTGATCATTATGTATTACAAAGCTATCTTTTGGGAACTAAACTTTGTATCTTAAATTGCCGATGTCGGCTATAACAATGTTGTAATGATATACATTTCCTTTAATGTAAATTATGGTATTGTTCTATATCTCTTTTGTGATGATTATTGATTTCGTCGCACCTCGCGTTTCCGCCTTTGGCGGGGTGTGACACATCAGCTTTAACCTTTTAACCTTAACTCACAAAAAAACACCCACAACAATAACTCAACCTTAAATCACTTTAACTCAACTTTTCAAATATTTTCAAATTCAACCCTAAACTAAAACTAATACTTCATTTATTAAAAACCATAACATTCATTCTTAAAATATATTACAATACGCACTAAAAAAAATACATTACGAAAAAAAAAAAAAAAAAAAAAAAAAAATTACGAAATAAAAAAAAAAAAAAAAAAAAAAAAAAAAAAAAAAAGACATTACGCAATAAAAAAAAACATTACGAAAAAAAAACATTACGAAATTAAAAAAAAAAAAAAAAAAAAAAAACTGCTTTTATAACCACATGGACTAAATTGTAAACACCGAAGTACCACAGGGACCAAACTGCAAACTCAATTTATGTATCATCTTCTCTACACAAGAACACACACACTGCAAAACACACACACAAACACACACAAGAACACACACACTGGAATTACATTCAGAACATAGTCAAAATACATTCAGCACAATCATGGGGGGGCGAAATGTATTATTTTTTTTACCCGATCTCACCTTAACGCCACGTTAGTGGCTTAACGAGCCGCGTTAACGCGGCCTTAACGCGAACACATGCAACGGCTAACGCGATATAACGCACGTTAAGGGGGCCTTAACGCCGAGACCTGAGTTACCGATGCGTATGCTCTAAGGGTGTGTTTACTTTTTTGTTATAATGTCTGAACCACTATCTTGTCAATATAATATTATTATTTTTTTTTTTCGGGCCCACAGATTCCTTTAAATGATCTATATGTGTAGAGTGTAAAAACCAATGCCTTTCTCAATCAGACGTTCTAAGAGAGGGGGGCCCCACTACCTTTATCAACATCTGAAAAAATAAACAACTCCTAAGTAGTCTCTATAAAACGTACATGACATGTGCAAGTTCCTTAAACACTTCTCATATTTTAATGTATCACTTATAAAACTCATGTTCGAAACGTATCGTTAATCTTGTGTGGCTACTTGAATAAACTCGCATACTAATATTTTGAAATACTTCTCACTCGACAAATTCTCAACAAACAGTAAGCATATCTTGGCTCCCTAAACTTTTTTTTTTTTTTTTTGTTACTTCATTTTGAACCAAGATACGGTTAAGTCTACAACATAGGACCAAAAATGTAGTTTACTCCATAAAATATATGTGACTTGCAAAACTACTCACTGTGAAGTTTTATTATTCCAAATATGTTTCAAAGCCATATTTTGCAACTTATATTGCATAGGGGAAAAAAAAAAACTATCGAGACCTTAACTAAAACTCGTACATATCTTCTACACCATCGACACACTCATTTTCATGTCGAGTGGGACGAGATTTTTAATACAAAATGCTGAAGTGAAAACGAAAACGAAACATAGAAACTAAGTGTTCGCTCGTAGGACTTGTACACAATCGACCTACTATGTTTTGTGATTCGCGAGGCTTATAACTAGCTTATTTTTAAAGCTTATGGCTTACTATCTCATCGGGCTCTAAACCGAACCCAACTCAAATGTTCTTTTAATAAGCAAACAAAGTGGATGTGCTTCTTTTTGAAACGTAAATGAACTTTAAACATTACATAACACCGGTTTAAAACTTTTTGTTACATTTAAAGACGAGTCAAGTAAACTCAAATGAGTCGAGACTCATTTGAGCTACTTGGACTCCTCTTGCAACGATAAGCCATTTACAAGCTTAATAGCTTGTGTATTTAACAAAGAAAACTCAGTTTTAAAGGAAGAAGAGAAGCACCAAAACATTCCATGCAAACCACGACAATTAATCACAGCTAGTAAACCTTTAAATATATCAATTAGTAAACTATAACAACAAAAAGCCTTTGGCTCAGTTGGGTGACGCTTACATATATACGCAACAGACCCGGTTTCAAGCCTTGCACCTGTCACTTCCTTTCAATTATATATATATATATATATTTTTTGACATGTTATACTTTGGAGCTTGAACTATTAAATAATTTATTTAATGCTTTTCAACAAAAGTTAATACCATGTACCTTTAGTTAAACTATGATTAAAAACTATATATTGACATAGGATATTTTGTGACAAGTGAAATATAAGGGAAAACTAATATTTACGGGCGGGTCATGCCGATTTTTGTCGAAATTCTATACATAGTATATTTTTCATAAACTCAACTACAATATAAAAATTGGATAATGTAAATATTATTTTTAGAAAATATATTATAGACGGTTTCTAACTTATCATCCACTAACTTTAAAAATATATAGATACATTTATATTTTATATATCGTATCACGAAACATTGTTAATTTAAATACTTAACTTATAGTATTCATTATTATTGGACTAACAACATATAATCTTTCACAAATACTTTCATTGTGAATAATTTTTTTCCGTAATAAGTCTTTCGGTTATTCTCGAGCCAGAGACTTATCCGTTTTGAATACTTTTGTACATATATCTACTCGTACACTTTGTCCAAGAGCCAATACTTAACAACACTTTGAAATGATTTAAATGTAAACTCTGCCACACAAGCAACATTCAACACAATCACTTGAAAACATTTAAACATGTGGGTCGTGAGTACATAAAACTAGAAGGGGGTTGAATAGTTTTTACCGTTTTTAAAGTTTTATTTATTTTGTTACTATATGTTAATTCAAAGGAAACAATCACAAATAAATAATCACACAATATAAACAAAAGATAAAGAGAGGAAAGATCAAACCACACGACACAGTTGTTTATAGTGGTTCGGCTACAAGAACTCTATTCCTTGCCCTACTCCACTCCCCGAGTTTCCTACTCGAGAGTTTATCTTTCACTAAGAAACAAACTCCTTTCCTAGGCGGAGAAAACCTTTACACGTCGCTTACTTCCTTTTCCGGTACTAAGCTAAACACCGGGTTCTTTCACAAGGTAGAACCAACCTGACGTCGCCTAATTACTTTACCGACACTAAGCTAGATGTCGAGTTCTTTACAAGGGTACAACCACTCCCTACACTCTTTGTACTTTAAGGACTAAAGTACTAACCACACTCACTGATTACAAATGATAGATATGATGTGTGAAACAAACTACAAGATCACACAGTAATGCAACTAAAGGATTACGGTTCTGTAGATCCTTGAATGCTTGATCTCCTTTCTACAAAATGGAAGATCAAAGTGAAATGCAACTATGAATGATGTTAGTAAGATATGTACTGAATGAATATATGTGTTTAAGCTATATGAGTGATGAGAGAGCCAAATGATCAGCTTCCTATTTATAGGCAAGCTGATCTTCAGCTCACGGATCCGGCGGATCCCTCAAAAGGGATCCGTCCCTTATAACACTTGGATCCGTGGGATGTGACAGCTATGTAATAGTTGTCTCTTACCATATCTTAGTTGTATCTTACCATATCATCCAAGATCTTCAAATGTCAACTATGTTGCTTGCATATCTAACCAAGATATATCAAAGATATTGTATGTGATGCATACAATGATGTCATGGCATAGTTTATGAATTAAAGTTTCCTTTTAAGGAAACAAGTTACTAAACTTGTAATTCTAAGTTAATATGTGAAGTGTAAAGTGTGTACTTAAGAGACTAAGCTAGTATTTATTATTTGCTAAAAGATATTCCTTATATTTGTCATTAACAAAACTAATGAAAGATCAAAGAATATAAATAACGTTTTTGGGACGCTATTTGTATTAACAATCTCCCCCTTTTTGTTGATGACAAAACATAAAGTATATTTTTGAGCAAGAGAATAAATATAGCATGAGTTCTTAAAAATATATATTAAGTTTGTTTATTAAAGAAAAGTTTTGTAAAAAATGTATGTACTGTGATAATTCACAGTTGATGCAAACTTAGTCCTTTCTCCCCCTTTTTGTCGAAACAAAAAGAGTAGCGAAGCGGAATGCGATTTTGAGAACTTTAAGAGCTCCCCCTTGTTTTATACTCCCCTAAATGGAGTAATCAAGTAAATGATGCAAGAATCTACAAAACAAACGGTTAGTATATGAGATGCTTATGAGATGCTTCCCCTCGATGTATACTCCTCACTACTCGAGTACCAACGTATACTATTGAAGGGTATGATATGCTGCAAATGAAGTGTTAGTTATGAAAGTAGAATGCTTGTTAAGTGTTCTTCCAAACAAGCCTTTCAATATGTTTTGACTTTAAAAAGTCAAACTAAGTGTCTGATGTTAATTGGTACCTAAAGCAATCATATGCAAGATATAATGTATGCAATATAGGAATGTTAGTTCATAATGATAATGATAATATGCAATATGTTGATCACTCATAAGCATAAAACATCATATTCATATAAATTGAAAATTTTGTGACAAAAGTCACAATGGAGAAATGATGTTACAAATAAGAAGACATCCTAAAAAATAAAAAGTCCTAAACAAACAACTTAAAAAGAAAAATCCAAACAACTAATCTAAAGAGCTCCTATTGAGAAGGATGAGAGATTGCGTTCAAACGTTCAAGAACATGGTTCAAGATGAACCTCATCTCGTTTTGAAGCTCATGGACCAAGATGTTGGTCCTTTGGGCCAAGTGAGCCGTTCTCTCACAATGTGCGCAATCATGACTTGAGAAGCCGGGCGGAAGACTAGGGTCCAAGTTGTGTGGTGGTGGTGGTGATGGTGGTTGGGTGTTGTTGTTGTTGGATGGTTGTTGTGGTGTTTGGAGGGAGTTCATAAGGATGTTTTGGATGTCCATTGCTTCATGAAGGCGATGGTCAACCATACCCGAGAGAGTGTAGAGACGATTGAGCTCTTCACTAATCTCTTTTGGGTTTGAGGCATATTCATCCACATTGCCTCGTCAATGGCAACTAGAGTGGATGTGGGTGATAGAGTTTGTGGTTGAGGTTGGGATGATTGGGCATCATGGTATAGAGGGCCATGGATATCCGGGTAAACCGGGTGAAAAAGCATGGGTTGTTGACCTTCAAAGGTCATGGGTGGAAGATTGGATAATTTTGGTGAAAGTTCTTCTAAGTCATCAAGATGTGGTGATGTAGGAGGAGTTCTAAATAATTCCAAGGGTTGGAGTTTAGGTGATTTTGGTGGTGATGGTGATTTAACAGTCTGTGATGGAGCCGGTGGTGGAGTAGTGGCTATTGGAGTAACGGTTGGTGGTGGTGTTTTTATAACAACATGTGATGGTGTTGGGGTGGAGAGTGTAAGGAAATTTTCACTAGCAATGGGTGATGATATATTGAGAGGAGAATTTTCCTCAGATGAGGAGTTTGCTAAGTTGATAAAACAACAAGGTTTGACACTGATGCGGGCTGTTCTTCTTGTAGTTCTAGATGTGGAAGAGTTGTGTGACTTGGTCATGGTGAAGTATGATAGCTAAGATGTACAGGAGAGGAAATGGTTGGGGTGTGAAGTGATGATCCTAAAGTGCTAATTTATAGACAGAAGGTTTGTGAGTCTGTGTGTTTGGATTTGATGTGAATCCAATAGAGAATGTGGGTTTTAAATGATTTGGAACAGAAAATTGTGCAGGTCATATCAATGAAGTCAATCCATTGAGCTTTGGTTGAGTAATATGTTTTGGATATGCAGTTAATACAAGAGGATAGTGGAAAATCTATGATTTGATATGTCCACGGATTTGACGGATCCCTAAAAAGGGTTCCTTCTTTGTATTGGTTTGGTAACTCACACCTAAAGTTTAAAGATTTAAATTTTGGTGGGAAATTTTGTTCCTAAGTTTCTAAGAATTCCTAAATGATTTTAAGATTTATTATGATTAGTACATGAATCCTAAATGATACTAAACACTAAGATTTAAGAATCGGGATGAGTCGAAAAGGTTTTAGAATTTTGCTGGGAAACCTGCGGATCCAAAGTGGATAAAAGGCGGAACCATTTTCTGGGATCCGCCAAATCCGCAGGTAGGCGGATGGCGGATCCAACGATAAGCCTTGGCGGAACCATGTTTTGGGATCCGCGGGATCCGTAGGCCTAAAACTAAGAAAGTAAACAGAACATATGTCATATTTCGCGTTTTTCGACGAAAACCCGAAAATTCATCTAGACCTTACTTAACATCTAATATGTATAGCAAAACAACTAAATATGATAACATTAACACATGATTGCACATAGTTTAATCCATACTTAGAAACTTACCGTTTTAGGTGTTATGCCAAACATAGGCAATCACCCGGAAAATTGATAACCATGATGGTTATCTACCTGCAAGTGTTAGTTATTACACATACACAATAAGTATTATCAGATAAATTCAAGACACATAGAATTTTAACAACACAATATCCAACATTGTTTAAAACCAAACACTCCATTAACTCAGCTTCTTCTTCAACTTCTTCATCCCCTTGTGTAATTTCATCATCCAACGCCCCAGATTCTTCACCATTCCTTTGATGTTTTGATACTCAGCGGATTCATGTGGAATTGGAGGAAGATGGCTCAAGTATTCGGGTGGAGGAATCCTAGAATTTGGCATACCATCATCTTCACTCATGGAAGATGATGAGGATGATGTTGGAACACGAGGACGTTTGCCCTTATCAACACTAACCCTAAAATCACTCAAAGGAACGAAGGTGTGTTCAATTTCATTGTAATCCGGAACAAAGCCTAGATGGTTTGGACGAGCGGGTGCAAAGGCTCTATAAAGTCGGGTTAAGAGCATACCATAAGGCATTGCAATCTTGCTTTGAACCGGAATGTCACACATTCGTTTGGCAACATAATAGGCAAGATTGAAGGGTTGACGAGTAGAGATGTTGTACATCATGTGACATAAACAAGCATTGATATGATCACGGTTTCCTATGGTGCACATCACATTTGCCCTTAACACATCCTCCATCTTCTTGAATTCGGGTCTTAGTTCATTAAGTTCCATTGCGAATGGATCTCTAGCAACTTCACGACCACGATACATTCTTGTGGGGTTGTTCTTAGGAATGAAGAGATGGTCCCTAATCACTTCTTTTGATTGGAGAGGAGTGGCATATCGTGCCGTCCTATCGAGATTGGAGTCTAAGATTGTTAAGGACCATTTGTCCGAGTAAATACATGTACCTTGACTTGGAATTCCTAAGACCTCACCAAATTGATCAAGAGGGATGTTGACAAGATTTCCATTTAGAGTAAAATGAAGACTTAAGTAACCTTCATCACTCGAGGTAAGACCTACACTAGCATAGAACTCAAGTATGAACCTAGGAATGATTGGCTCGTCTATGTCTAAAAGAGAATCAAATTGAATTGCGGCTAATTGTTCCCTAAGTTGAGTGCCTTCATAAAATGATGCATCTACGGCTCTACCCTCATGAACATACTTTTTCTCTAAGACTTTGAAAATTTCGATTTGGGCATCGGTTAGACCCTTGGTTTTGTGGACTTTGGGTAAGTAGTTAACGGTTTTCTTGTGATCGTAGTTGGTTGCGGGAGGCATGATTTTCCTAATTACAAAAAGTTACATAATTTTAGTTAAAATGATTAAAGAAAGTGTAAGATTCCTAGTGTGTGCCTACATGGGGACGATGTGGAGGTGCGGTTATCTCGACTCCTTTTGATGCAAGAAAAATTAGTTTATGCAAGTTTTGTTTATAAAACGAGAGATAACCCAAACACTCCTATTTCAATGTAGCTACGGTTGAATGTACCCGAAAATACATATTAGTTATGTATTCCCTTTAGCATTCAAGAGACATTATGCAAGTGAAGTCTAAAAGATAACGTTTTGCATTTGTATGAACAATGTAAGAAAAAAAAAATTTTACCTAGTCGTTAGAAGATTTAAGTGAAAAATTTTCATGGGGTTTTTGTTAAATTAAGACAATGTGCTATGAGATGCAATTCCTAACTAAGAAAAACATGTTTTTAAGTATAATGCAATAAATATGCTTCATGATTTTTCAAGAATTATGCATATACCCCAAGTTTGGTTTTGTGCATGAAATGGAAATCCTAGACGCAGATCAGGAGTATAAATGTGATAAGAATACTTACAGTGATGTTAGAAACACAAATTAGTGGAAGAAAATGGTCCAAAATATGATGGAGATTAAGTGTGTGTCGAGTTATAGTAAGGTGATATGTTTTGGAGTGAGGAATGAATAGTAGTTGTTCTTGTTTATTAAATAATAAACTGGACTTAGCATGTGGCGGATCCGGCGGATCCCAAACAAAGGATCCGTCTTTGTTGACGATTGGATCCGCGGATTCAGAACACATGTTTTGGTTTAGTGTCGTGTGAGGCTAAACTAATGTCTATACTAATGTTTCTCCTAATCACTAGGTTCCATTAATCCTAATCCAAGTCTAAGATAGTTGAAAGGTTCACGTTTAAGTGGTTTAGTGAGGATATCGGCAATGTTGTCCTCTGAGGAAACTTTCTCAATTGAGATGATTCCCTTTTGTACATTGTCGCGAAGGAAGTGATGGCGTATTTCAATATGTTTGGTTCTAGCGTGTTGGACTGGATTTTTGCTTAAATCGATAGCACCTTTGTTGTCGCAAAGAATGGGAATGTTGTTGAGTTCAATTCCATAGTCGACGAGAGCTTGTTTCATCCACAGTGCTTGTTGACACGCCTTTCCTGCAGACACATACTCTGCTTCTGTTGTTGAGATTGCGAGGGCAGTTTGTTTCTTAGCGAACCATGATGTGAGACAATATCCTACAAAAGTACAAATACCACTAGTACTTTTCCTATCAACATAGTCACCAGCATGATCTGAGTCGGTATACACTATGGTTTCTACACCCGTACCTTTGGGATACCATAATCCTAAGTGTGTAGTACCTTTGATGTACTTAAATATTCTTTTAACGGCTTCAAGATGGGATGTTTTTGGATCTTCTTGAAAACGTGCACATAGACAAACACTAAACATAATGTCAGGCCTACTAGCCGTAAGATAGAGTAAACTACCAATCATTCCTCTATATTTAGTGCTATCTACGGATTCATTTTCTTCATCCCTAGTGAGTTTGGTTTCGGAGGACATGGGTGTTCTCATGGGTTTTGAGTCTTCAAGACCAAACTTCTTAAGCATATCTTTGATATACTTTGATTGGTTGAAGAATATCCCATCTTCTAATTGTTTAATTTGGAGACCTAAGAAAAAGTTTAGTTCCCCCATCATACTCATTTCAAACTCGTCATGCATGATTTTTGAGAAATCGTCGCATAACTCTTGACAAGTTGAACCGAATATAATGTCATCCACATATATTTGGACTATAATAATATGTGATCCCTTTTTCTTGGTGAAGAGAGTATTATCTACTAGGCCCATGGTATACTTATGGTCAACTAGGAAAGTCTTAAGTCGATCATACCAAGCTTTTGGTGCTTGCTTAAGTCCGTATAAAGCTTTCTTAAGTTTGAAAACATAATTTGGTTTTTCAAAGTCGGCAAAGCCGGGAGGTTGTGCAACATATACTTCTTCATTAATAAGACCATTTAAGAAAGCACTTTTGACATCCATTTGAAATAACTTAAAATCATGTGCACATGCATATGCAAGTAATATCCTAATAGACTCAAGTCTAGCTACTGGTGCAAAGGTTTCATCGTAATCTATACCTTCTTGTTGATTGTAACCTTGAGCTACTAGCCTAGCTTTGTTTCTAGATATAATACCCTTTTCATCCATTTTATTTCTAAAGACCCATTTGGTACCTATTATGGTTTGGTTTTTAGGTGGAGGTACCAAAGTCCAAACATCATTTCTAATAAATTGATTAAGTTCTTCTTGCATAGCAATTACCCAAGATTCATCTTTTATTGCCTCTTCAATATTTTTAGGTTCAATAGTTGAAATAAAGCAAAAATAATTACTTTCATTTTGAGCTTTGGATCTTAATGTTCTTTCATTAAGTTTTCCTATGACGTTTTCTAATGGATGACTTTTAGTTTCTTTAATATTGACTATTTCTCCTTTTACGGGTTCATTATCATTTTCAATGTTTTCTATAGTATTAACCATTTGACTTTCAACTAAGTCATCATCTACCAAAGGTGATGTCTTAGAGGGAGGTGGACTTTCGTTGAATGTTACGTTCAATGATTCCTCGACTCTTGATGTTTCCTTGTTTAATACTATGTATGCTTTACTGTTTTGTGAGTATCCAAGAAAAACACCTTCATACGACTTTGGGTCGAACTTGGTGAGATAGTCTTTTGTGTTTAAAATGAAGCACTTGCTTCCAAAAACTCTAAAATATCCTAATGTAGGCTTTTTGCCTCGATAAATTTCATAGGGAGTTTTATTTAAGAATTGTCTAATTAAAACTCTATTTAGGATATATGTAGAAGTATCTACAGCGTGACACCAAAACTTTTGTGGTATGTTTTGTTCATTTAACATAGTCCTACTCATTTCTTGAATTGTTCTATTTTTACGTTCTACTACACCATTAGATTGAGGTGTACGAGGAGCCGAGAAATTATGAGTTATTTCATTATTATCACAAAAATTTCCAAATTGAATTTCATTGTCAAATTCTCGACCATGGTCAGTTCTAATAGATACTATATTACTTCCTATTTGATTTTGAATTTTCTTGCTTAGAATTTCAAATTTATCAAATGCCTCATTTTTAGTTTTCAAAAACTTTGTCCATGTATATCTAGAGTAATCATCTACTATGACTAAAGTGTAAAAATTTCCTCCATAACTTTGTATAGCCGACGGGCCAAACAAATCCATATGTAATAACTCTAGGCATCTAGATGTAGATACCATGTTTTTAGCCTTATGGCTACTATGTATTTGTTTCCCAATTTTGCAAGCATCACAAAAGTGTTGGTCATATTTCAACTTGGGTAGGTTCCTAACGAGTTCTTTGGAAGACAAGGATTGAATAAGCCTCATATTTGCATGACCTAAGCGTCGATGCCATAGAGTTGAGTTTTCGTCCAAGGAGGTAAGACATAACTTATCTTTAGGTGTTTTATCTAATTTCATAACATAGACATTATTCTTTAAAACACCTTTTCCTACGGTTATGCCATCTTTAAGTATTTTACTTCCATTTTCACTGAAAAGGACGTTATACTTTTTGCGGCATAATTGACTTATACTAAGTAGATTAAATCCTAAATTATCTACATGAGCAACATCATCAATAGATAGAGAGTCATGAGAGATTGTACCTTTTCCGATGATTTTACTTTTAAGCTTGCTACCGAATGTGACATTACCTCCGTCATACACTTGGTAGGATGAGAAAAGATTTTTGTTTCCCGTCATGTGTCTTGAGCACCCACTATCTTTGATCCACTCATCAGGTTCAAGATCAACTTTCAAGCATACCTCTTCTGTGTCATCGGCCATAAGTGCAATTTCGTTGTTCTTAGGCTCATCATCATCATCTCCTTCACTATCGCTCCAAGCTCCACTAACGAAGGCTCTTTGAGACTTGGTCTTTGGAGGCTTTGGACATTCTCCTATTAAGTGACTGGAGTCACCACACCTATAGCATTTCCTATCATCCTTACCTTTCTTATCGTCACGATCTTTCCGAGAGAATTTCTTTTCATCACGAGGTGGTTTTACAAACTTTCCTCGTCTCCTGAAGAATTTCTTGAAATCCCTCACGGCCATGGCATATTCTTCATCATCACTGTTTGAACAAGACTCATCATCACTTGACTCGACTTTGGCTTTCAAGGCAATAGACTTAATCTTCTCCTTTTTGCCTTTGACAATTTCCGAGTCTTTTTCCATAATCATTTCGTGAACTTTTAGGTTTCCTATGAGCTCATCCAGTGTCATGCTTGAGAGATCCTTAGATTCTTCAATAGCTGTCACTTTTGCTCTCCATTTCGGATGGAGTGCTCTTAGAAATTTCCTGACAAAATTCTTGCTAGAAAAAGATTCGTCAAGTGCTTTAAGTGATGTAATAATAGTATTGAACTTAGCAAACGCACTATCAATGGTCTCATCTTCAGAGATAACAAATTGTTCGTATTGTTGAACAAGAAGATCAATTTTGTTATCTTTTACTTGTGAGTTCCCTTGATGTGTGATAATAAGAGATTGCCAAATATCCTTAGCCGTTTTACACATAAAAACTCTTTCATATTCTTTCTTAGGTAAGGCATTATAAAGCATCATTTTGGCTTCGTTATTTTTGGCAATTAGTTTCTTTTGCTCATCACTGTGACGAGTAAGAGAAGCTCCTTCATCCCGACCACCCGAAATATCATTACTAATAGGCTTGTAATCACCATCAACTATAATATACCATAGATCTATATCCTTTGACTTTACATAAGTCTCAAAGCGATTTTTCCAATAAATAAAACAATTTGGTTCAAATAGAGGTGGTCTCTGCATAGATTGCCCTTCTTTAAAGTTTTCAAAATCCATGGATCGTTTTAAGTTTTAAAATACAATATATTTTAAAGATCTTAAGTAACGTAGCTCTTGATGCCAATTGTGGAAAACTAGAAGGGGGGTTGAATAGTTTTTACCGTTTTTAAAGTTTTATTTACTTTGTTACTATATGTTAATTCAAAGGAAACAATCACAAATAAATAATCACACAATATAAACAAAAGATAAAGAGAGGAAAGATCAAACCACACGACACAGTTGTTTATAGTGGTTCGGCTACAAGAACTCTATTCCTTGCCCTACTCCACTCCCCGAGTTTCCTACTCGAGAGTTTATCTTTCACTAAGAAACAAACTCCTTTCCTAGGCGGAGAAAACCTTTACACGTCGCTTACTTCCTTTTCCGGTACTAAGCTAAACACCGGGTTCTTTCACAAGGTAGAACCAACCTGACGTCGCCTAATTACTTTACCGACACTAAGCTAGATGTCGAGTTCTTTACAAGGGTACAACCACTCCCTACACTCTTTGTACTTTAAGGACTAAAGTACTAACCACACTCACTGATTACAAATGATAGATATGATGTGTGAAACAAACTACAAGATCACACAGTAATGCAACTAAAGGATTACGGTTCTGTAGATCCTTGAATGCTTGATCTCCTTTCTACAAAATGGAAGATCAAAGTGAAATGCAACTATGAATGATGTTAGTAAGATATGTACTGAATGAATATATGTGTTTAAGCTATATGAGTGATGAGAGAGCCAAATGATCAGCTTCCTATTTATAGGCAAGCTGATCTTCAGCTCACGGATCCGGCGGATCCCTCAAAAGGGATCCGTCCCTTATAACACTTGGATCCGTGGGATGTGACAGCTATGTAATAGTTGTCTCTTACCATATCTTAGTTGTATCTTACCATATCATCCAAGATCTTCAAATGTCAACTATGTTGCTTGCATATCTAACCAAGATATATCAAAGATATTGTATGTGATGCATACAATGATGTCATGGCATAGTTTATGAATTAAAGTTTCCTTTTAAGGAAACAAGTTACTAAACTTGTAATTCTAAGTTAATATGTGAAGTGTAAAGTGTGTACTTAAGAGACTAAGCTAGTATTTATTATTTGCTAAAAGATATTCCTTATATTTGTCATTAACAAAACTAATGAAAGATCAAAGAATATAAATAACGTTTTTGGGACGCTATTTGTATTAACAAAACATTTGGGTCGTGAGTACATAAAACTGTAAACTAAGGATTGCCATAACAATTTAGGTCGCGTGTCGGAGCCACCGTTGCCACAAATCCCTTTTGTCATCCGTCATTATTCAAATCACTATTCTCGATAAGTTAAACTTATCTCAGCCTTCCATATTATTCAGGTTGTCTATTGGAGCTATTCATATTCTGCAATAACATTACTTTACTCTGTCTACCATTCCACTAAGGTGAGTTCGTAGCCCCACTTCTACTGTTTTACAATCCCGTTGGGGGGGATGCATGCTACTACTTTTATACTCGAACACAATGTTTTAAACTGTAAACTGGTTCACATGTTTTATTGTCACTAAGTAACTGTTTGCAATGTTTGAAGTCCCTACATCATGAACCATTAATCACTTGTGAGTGAGCGCGAATATTGTGAATAGTACTATTGGAATTAACACTCCCGTTCCTATTGACCCAGATAGGGGAAATCGAACGCACTATATTTGGAACACTAGGTAAATTGGCAAGTTTACCTACTAGGGCAACACTGAAACGATTTGGCCAATTTCTATTGGTACGAGGTTTACGATTTGGGTTATCATGAGCTTAGTGAGATAAATATTGTTTTGTTTTCAACGATGAGTGTATAACAACGTAACTCATATTATGATTATTGTGTTCAACAACTTAAACTAAACCTATGGATTTCACTCAACCTTTGTGTTGACTGTTTTAAGCATGTTTTATCTCAGGTATTACATTTACTCGAGGATGGCATGGAGAGGCACGAATACTCAAGATGGCTATAAACTATCATTCGAAAACTTATTTTATAAACCATGATACAACTGGGACCTCATTTTGTAAACTCTGATATTTATAAACTTCGAATGATAAATCTTTCAAAACGACTAAATTGGTAATCGTTTTCTACTATTCAAATGGTGTGCCATGAAGTAACACCCAGCTTTAATTTCGCTGCGTATCCCAGTATTGGGGTGTTACAAGTTGACACGTCTTTGGGTACAGTGAAGGCAGTGTAGCTTTAGGTTCTATATGCTGTAACAGATTCTGCTATGAATAAAAGATCAGTTTCAGGTGATGTTAAAGTTCTTTTGGAGACCATTTCAGCAGGATATCTATTAGGCTCATTGTGTATGAAGATGTAACCTTGAAAAAAAATTGTCTTTCTAGCAAAAATTTGTAAAAATATTGGAAATATCAACAGCTTCAGACCTCTTTTTTTTGCCTAACTTACGTATACAAACACCCCGTGGCAACGCGCGGTTTTAAAATACTAGTAATAACTACATATAATAGGTGCATGGTCAAACTTGAAAGTGAAATCTTGAATTTTGGTCAAACATTAAAATACATCTTGAAATACAAATTGTAATCGAAAAATGGAAACTATTGTATTCATGCATATCTCTTTCTTGACGGAAAAATGAAAAAATTTAAAACATTATGAAAGGTCAACTAATTAGGAAGGACATCAAAGGCAACTTAGGGGGTGTTTCTTTTTTCTTCTAGACTAAGAGGCTTATAAATATGTGTGGGGTACATGTCTATTAGAGCCCCCTTAATGGGGAGAGTTTAATATTTTTTGCCTTGTGGAAATAGAAGAAATAAGAGAAAATAAGTGGGTCCTACTTAAAAATAAATACTATTAAATGTCATGTGGACCCAATCTCTTAGCTAAGAGAAAAAAAAACACACCCTTAATCTAATTTAGGAAGAGAGCAAATAGCATTCACTTTCACTAAAAAAAACACAGGATGTGTTTTAAATCGTGTATTGTTGACTTATTTAAAACCTAAAAGCTAACAATTAAATATACCACTTTCTCTTCTAAAAAGCACATAGTATTTTTGTATTTTTATGTTTTTAAGAAACCAATTAAAATCCTATATTTGAGAGAGGGGGTTTGTTTATAACCTCTACTCCTAATTATGTTGAAATATAAAAGTGGTGGGAACTCGTACAGGTAAAAAAACGTGTTCACTTAACACACTCCAGCAGTCCAGTGACACTCACATGGCCAACTTTATGTTACTGTAACACCCCCAAAATTTGATTACAACAGCGGAAGACTAATTTGGGTATTACGTAGAGGATCACAATCATAATTATAGAAAACGACTCAAAGGAGACGTTTTTAGAAACCTTTATTTCTTAATTCAAGAAATATTCAATGTTTAGTCAATTACACTTGACTTTAGGTGTTTGAAATGACTGATAAAATTTATGTTTACACCAAAGACCCATGGTCTTATTGCCTACTTCATGCCTTGAATGCACGCCCATCACTTCTTCAATTACCTGAAATAAACATGCTAAAAGCCAACAAAATTGTTGAGTGAATCCATAGTGTTTGTGTTTAATAATCATTTTGAACACAAGATAAGTATTTCAGTAATAAAACAGTTGTGTGTGTGTGTTGTGTGTATATTGTATGCAAATTGCCATAAGTCTCATGAACTCAAACTTTAACGTGTATAACACAATATATGGGCCCTTGGTGTAGGAGTTTGTCATTCTCCTAGTATTCCTCATATAATGTGCATTTGGCTATCTATCCGACTAACACAAAAGAAATGTCTTGGAATAGCACAAATGGGTTATCAACCAAATAGATCTATTCAGAGTATTCGCGTTCACTCGCAAGTGACTAAGGTTCATGATATGAGGGGCTTCATATAAGGGACAGTGTGGGTGTCTGATGACGCTCGAATTATACATATTTTATATAGCGTTATTTGTTAGTTTCTATACGATTTGTAAGGACTTTCGATACTTAATTGCATGAAAATACATTTCAGGTCCGATAGACAAAGAACTTCAAGAATCAAGGCAAAATGTACAAATCCAAGACAAACTTATGTTAATGCCTATTTCAAGTGAAAAAAGCACCGAGCTTATGCCTCAAGTGCGCCGGTTACGGGGACGTATGTAGTCCTACACAAATATAAGTCAATCAAGTCAAGCACGGCGGTCTTATCCCTATTGTGCGCCGGCCTTCAGCTCTATTAATGACCCTTTGGCGCCAAGAAATCTCTTGAAGCCCGCCGCTGTTTATCTCCAAGATCGTCGGCATTCAGTGTGAAGCCCGCCGACCTTTCCTCAAGTGCGGCGTACTTCAATGCCTGGCCAGTCAATCCTTGCCTATAAATAGAGCCCCATTTCGCCTCATTTTCATAACAACACTCATTCCAACAACCAACAAACCTCTGATATCTATTCTATCTCGAAATCCAAACATTGGAGTGATAGAAATAAGTCAAAGTTCTAAAAGCGTTGAAATACTCTCTAGATATTAATTGTGGTGATCGCTAGTGACGGTAGCTTCTTCATTACATTAATTCAAAAGTATGTTGATCATTTCATACGATATTACCACTGTAAGCATGATTACTAAAGCCATGTTAGGCTAAACTCCTTATGGTTGCTTGGATATGTTAATATAATAAAGTGTTTGGTTGTGGTTATGATCTCTTGTTGATTTCCTGTTTATGTTAAGACCTTGCCGTGTTATAAACTTATCACCATTGTTTATCTCTTTGATTATAATTGCTAATTGGAAAGGGTCGAAATTCAACTAGTATTTTATGGTTTTCGACATATGTCTATGTGTGTTGATTAATTGAAGGAGAAATCGCTTTTGTATTGAAATAAACAATAGAGTTTTAAACTTTGCAACTAGTTCTTATACTTGTTAACCACTTGTTTAAGGACTAGTAAACATAAGTCTTGAATCACAACTGTTAACTTATGAAACGTTATTTTGACGAAAACAACTAATCATTTGTTGAACTTACTAAACCACTGAGATCATTATCATATACCATCACTAAGTTATAGTAACTATCTAAGTAATCATATTTGTCTCATACTTGAATTTCACAGTAAAATATTTGCATAAGTTTTCTAAATCAATTGATACATTAGAGCAATCTCAGTCCCTGTGGAACGACCTGGTCTTACCTAAACTCTTTACTATAAACGAGGGTTATACTTTTACCCGTGTGTTTTGAGTATTAAGGAATCGGTAAAATTAGTCTTATAAATTTAAAGCTTTCGAAACACATCAATGTTTTTGGCGCCGTTGCCGGGGACTAGCATTTGCTCTTTTTATTAATTGTTTGATCATAATAGTTGCATTTAGATTACATTTCTGTGTTTACATTTCGAATATCATCTGTTCTGTTCCAAATAACCGCTGGTTTTAAACTGAAACCGCCGCTCTTGCACCACGCTCACGGCGATCTTTTACAAAGAAGCGTTGCTTTTCTGGAAAAATTCAAATTCAAATTTTCAAACTTTTACCCAGAAGCACGCCGTACTCTACACTATAGTACGCCGTACTTATTACCTCAGAGACTGAAAATTAATTCATCCGAATTGAGATTCAGTTGTCCTAAACATCATAACTCCCGTATTGGATGGTCACACGATCATCCAACGCAAAACTTGTCAGTCCTTTACCTGAACCTGAACGTACCATAAACCGAAGACGTAGACGAAACAAATGAGTTACAATATCACAAAAAGATTTAAGACCTGAAACTCCTAAAGAGATAGTTCCATCTGTTGACGATCTTTCTCTTTATCGATTCTTTATCAAATTCATCCAACTTCACGATCCAATGGATGAAACTGATAATGAACCTATGTGGGCCAATGAGAGAACCGTTGCTCCTACTCCTGGTCCCGCAATAACTTTACCCAACACTGCTAATGAGTTTGCCATCAAAGGAAACCATCTTACCCTTGTTAAAGGAAATCAATTCGATGGTAGAAACAAAACTAATCCACACACACACATTCACGAGTTCCTTGGAATTTGTGAAATGTTTAGTTACGGAGAAACCGAAAATGAAGCCATCCGGCTCATGATGTTTCCATTATCCCTAACCGGAGAAGCTAAAACCTGGTTAGATGAACTTGATGAAGGAACCATAGCAACATGGGATGAACTTCGCACCGCCTTTATAAGTCGATTCTTTCCCCTAGCCTTATTTAACCGACTCCTCGGTGAAATCCGTGCTTTTTCTCAACAAGATCGAGAAACCTTAACTGAGGCATGGTTACGAATGAAAGAAATGCTCAGGAATTGTCATGGACATGGTCTAAGTAAAGGAAACATAATCAAAATCTTTTACCATGGACTTGACGAGAGTACTCAAGAAGCCTTAAATGCTGCTGCAGGAGGAATTTTCCTGTACAAAACTCCAAATCAAACCTACCAATTACTCGAAGACAAAGTCTTACTCAAACATGATTGGGCTAAAAACCAAAAACCAAAAACCGCTCTTCGCAAAACTGTTGCTTTCGCCGATGAAGGCAGTAGTATTTCTAACACTGAAAAAATTATGGCCCGAATGGATGCCATGACCATCAAAATGGATGCTCAGTATAAAGAAATGAAAGAGAAACGTGAATCTTGCAATAATTGTGGTGGAAATCACTCAACCGCAAATTGCAATGATGATGACACACCTATGTCTCGAGAAGAGGAAGCCAAATTCATGCAAACATTTAGACGATCTCGTTTTTACAATGATTATCGTAACAGAGATAATGACAAATAGCGTTCTAATGATAGACTGATTATAATCAACCTCGATCATATTCTGATGAAAAACCCGACATTCAAAAACAATTAAGTGAATTCATTAAGTCACAACAATCCACGAACACATTCGTCAAAAACACTTTCAATGAACTCAAAGACAAACTTGAATCCACCACAAGAAACCACCAAGCCTCTTTCCAAAATCTGGAAGAAAAATTCAATAGACTTGCTGAAAAACAAGCTAATAGACCACCTGGATCCCTTCCAAGTAACACTACACCTAATCCAAGAGGTAGTACTTCTAGACCTTATCAACCACCACCAGCTCGTCATGAGCATGTGAATGCCATAACAACTAGACATGGTACTTCATATGAACCTACCCCTAATCTTAGTCAAACACAACCTGCTGTTGAACTTGACAGTGAGGAAGAATATGAGCCATCACCTCAGAAAAAATCCAAAACAAAAGAAATTCCCGATACACCTGTTCTGAAACCATATAAACCGAAAATTCCATACCCTCAATGTCTTAGAAAAGAGAAAATGGAAGCACAATATGGGAAGTTCCTAGATATGATTCGTGTTGTTCGAATCAATGTTCCATTAATAGATGTTATTGCTGGAATGCCTAATTACAGCAAATTCCTTAAAGAACTTGTGAGTAACAAAAGTAAACTAGAACAAATATCCGCAGCCTTCCTAAGCGATGAATCTTCAGCTATAATTCAAAATAAAGTTCCACCAAAATTAGGAGATCCCGGAAGTTTTCTGATTCCGTGCAATTTTGGCAAAACATTCTCTTGCAATGCCTTGGCAGATCTTGGCGCAAGTATAAATCTTATGCCATATTCTCTTTATGCCAAACTTTCTCTAGAAACTCTCAAGCCTACTAAAATAAGTGTTCGATTAGCAGACCGCTCTTTTCAATATCCTGTTGGGATAGCAGAAAACATGCTAGTCGAAGTTGGTAAATTCACTTTTCCCGTTGACTTCGTTATCTTAGAAATGGAGGAAGACAGCAAAGTTCCTCTAATTCTGGGAAGACCATTCTTACACACAGCTGACGCAATAATTCGAGTCAAACAAAGGAAACTAAATCTCGGAGTTGGAGAAGATAGAATGTCTTTTTCAATCGATTCAGCCATGAAACATTCCTACTCTAATGATGACACATGCTTTAGCATAGATGTTATTGATGAAATTCTTGAAGAGGATTTCGACAACTTGCTAAATGAAGGAATGGAAGTTCTTCATACTATTCAAGGAACGATTCTTGAAGAGAAACTATATGCTGAGTTTGACGAATTCATATCCATGAATATCGAAGAAATCGAAACTGATGATGAAGAAAAAATCATTTTCGAAAAAATCACTTTCAATACAGAATACAAAATAAAGAAATCTCTCGAAGAACCACCAACTGATCTTGAACTTAAACCACTTCCTAAACATCTCGAGTATGCTTTCCTAGAAGGAACATCCTTACTCCCGGTCATTATAGCTTCCAAACTTTCAGAAAAGAATAAAGCAGATTTGCTCACCGTTCTTAAAATTCATAAACGAGCTTTTGCTAGGAAAACTTCAGATATTCCTGGAATCTGTCCTTCATTTTGCAAACACAAAATACAAATGTTGGAGGATAACAAACCAGTTGTCCAGAAACAAAGAAGGTTAAATCCTAATATGCAAGAAGTAGTAAAAAAAGAAGTAACTAAACTCCTCGATGCCGGAATAATTTACCCCATCGCTGACAGCCCATGGGTTAGTCCTATTCATTGTGTACCAAAGAAAGGTGGTATCACCGTGGTCACAAATGAAAATGATGAGTTAGTACCCACCAGAACTATCACTGGTTGGAGAGTTTGTATTGACTATAGAAAACTTAATGAAGCTACATCTAAAGATCACTTTCCTCTACCCTTCATAGATCAAATGTTGGAAAGACTAGCAGGAACCGAATATTTTTTGTTTTCTCGATGGTTTTTCTGGATACTTTCAAATACCTATCGATCCTCTCGATCAAGAAAAAACAACATTCACATGTCCTTTTGGAACATATGCTTACAGACGAATGCCTTTTGGCTTATGTAATGCACCCGCTACATTCCAAAGATGCATGATTGCCATATTTCATGATATGATTGAAGAATCTATGGAAATTTTCATGGACGATTTCTCTGTCTTTGGAAACTCATTCAAAAGTTGTTTGGTCAATCTAAATTAAATGCTTAAAAGATGTGAAGAAGCTAATCTAGTCCTTAACTGGGAAAAATGCCACTTCATGGTTAAAGAAGGTATTGTGCTCGGACACAAAGTGTCTGGAGCAGGATTAGAAGTTGACAAAGCAAAAATCGAAGTAATAGCAAAACTTCCACCCCTACTAATATCAAAGGTATTAGAAGTTTTCTTGGACATGCCGGTTTTTACCGAAGATTCATAAAAGATTTCTCCAAGATAACTATGCCTCTCACAAAACTACTTGAAAAAGATGTCCCATTCGAATTCAATGAAGAATGTATAACAGCATTTGAAACATTAAAAGAAAAACTTACATGCACACCTATCATAGCAAGCCCAAATTGGAATCTTTCATTTGAGCTAATGTGTGATGCAAGTGAAAGTGCTGTTGCAGCCGTACTTGGCCAACGAATAGAAAAACATTTTCATCCAATCTATTTTGCTAGTAGAACGTTGAATGCAGCCCAACAAAATTACACTATAACAGAAAAAGAATTAATGGTTGTAGTATTTGCATTCGATAAATTTCGATCATATCTCGTTCTATCTAAAACTGTTGTTTTCACGGATCACGCAGCCTTAAAATATCTCTTTAAAAAACTAGATGCCAAACCTCGTCTCATACGATGGGTTTTGCTCTTACAAGAATTTGATATTGAGATAAAAGACAAAAAAGGTGCTGATAATGTTGCAGCAGATCACCTATCTAGGATTGAGAAACAAGATGGTGATGATGAAGAACTAGAAATAAACGATTACTTCCCAGAAGAAATTCTGATGAAAATAAATTCTGATAATGAACCTTGGTTTGCTGATTTTGCAAATTATTTGGATGCAAAAATTCTATGAAAAAACATGACATACCAACAAAAGAAAAAATTATTTTCCGATCTAAAAAACTTCTTTTGGGAAGAGCCACATGTTTTTAAGATATGTCCTGATGGGATTATAAGAAGATGTGTGGCAGAACCTGAAACCCGAGCCATTCTAGATGCATGTCATCATGGACCAACTGGAGGACATTATGGACCATCCATCACGGCCAGAAAAGTCATAGAATCTGGTTTTTATTGGCCAACAATATTCAAAGAAGCTCATACCTTAGTCCACCTTTGCGAAGCATGTCAAAAAATTGGAAATATATCAAAACAAGACGAAATGCCTTTAAACTATATCCAAGTATGTGAAATATTTGACGTATGTGGAATATATTTCATGGGTCCTTTCCCAAAATCCCATAAATTCGAATATATATTGGTTGCCATCGATTATGTTTCAAAATGGGCCGAGGCCCAAGCTCTTCAAACAAATGATGCAAAAGTCGTTCTAACATTCCTAAAGAAACTCTTTTGCCATTTTGGAGTCCCAAAAGCATTGATTAGCGACAGAGGAACACATTTCTGTAATCATATGATGGAAAAAGCAATGAAGAAGCATGGTGTAAACCATCGCTTTTCTACTTCATATCATCCTCAAACTAGTGGTCAAGTGGAAAACACAAACAGAGCCTTAAAAAGAATCCTTGAAAAGACTGTGAAAGACAATCCTGCTATTTGGTCTAAAAAATTGGATGATGCTCTGTGGGCTTTCCGCACAGCATACAAAACACCTACTGGAACAACACCTTATAAATTAATATATGACAAAGTGATTGCGTGGTTTTGTAACCTTACAACAGGTTTTACCTCTCGAGGGATCTCAAGAGGCTTACAACCCCACCAGGCAGTGTACCTGACCGATGTAGTATAGTGTAGTGGTAAGTACGGGGGATTGATCGTTCTCCACAGGGAATAGTGTTCGTTAGGTATGAAAGGCTACTCTAATTAGGTCTAAGGGTTGAGGAAGATTCTTTTTTATGTTTTTATAATTTTATGAAAGCAAGTAAAATCTCGGGTTTTGAAGGAGTGGGCGGAATTAGTTGCTAGTCAACTAACCCAAATTACTACGAATGCAAATAAAATAAAATAACAAAAATGAAAATGTGGTGAGAAACTTATGTGTAGAGAAATGTGTTTACTTAGATTTCCTTACTCCCTAACTATCTTTTACCGGTTAATTAGTGTGTATTAGTCGCGTGGATGACGGGTGTATTCCTTAATACCATTCGTGGGGTGGCGTACTTACTTCCCCAACTCTACAAGCTCCTACTTCACTCCTATGTCGAGCCGGCTAGGAAGCTCCTAACATGGGATCACTAGAATTCGCTTGTGCATTAAATACAACCATAAAAACCTTTAGTACGCATTTGGTTCATGTTTCTTAAGACGTTCAAGCAAGTTACCGAATAGGAAGTTAGCCAGTTTTCTTAAGCCTAACATAGATAAACAATCATCCAATACAACTAATAACACATTAACAACCAATAATCAATAGCTAGGTTTCATTAGATCTAAGCAAACACAAGATAAAATTAGCCTAACATGTTAAACAAAAGACAAGAATAAGATAGAATCAAACAACACATAGACATATTGAATGATTAATTGATAACTTATCTTTCAATGAAACATGGAAGATCTCAAGGCAAAAAGCCCTGAAAAAGTAGCTAAAATCGTCTTAGGGTTTTATCCCAAAATTCCACACACTAAGCTCTCCCTTAATGACAAAAAATTAGAAAACTATATATAGATTTTTGGATCTGACGGCGTCACCTTATGGAGTGTGACGCCGTCACCTCGCCGCTTTTAGGGTTCCCGGATGACCTTCTTGACGCCGTCCCTCTTTAGCTCTTCAAAAATCCATTCTGGCTTATCAAGGCTTGACGCCGTCTAACCATGAACGTGACGCCGTCCCCTTATGATTTAAGCCGTGACGCCCTCGATCAAGTTAAAGCGTGACGCCGTCAGAATTCACATGCTATCTCACTGGCCCGTCATGAGTAAATTTCACATCCAACTTTTCTTGCCAAGGCATGACGCCGTCCCATGTTAATTGTGACGCCGTCAAGAGTAACTTTTAGCCGATTCTTGAGACTTTGCCGTTTTCTTCACTTTAATGCTCCAAAAACGTCCAAAATGCCTCCTTTTCCAGATTTCTCCTCAAAAGTACCTAAAATGACAAAAGGAACGATTTAGGGCAATATTTGATCAAATAAATACGATTTAAGGCTTAAATGACCCCTTAAAAGCGGTACACTTTTCGCTTCATCAAATACCCTTACACTTGAGATTTGCTTGTCCTCAAGCAAATGCGCTTTTATTCTAATCAAAATACAAGTTAGGGGTCATTTAATGCAAACATAAAAGTAATTACAACAAATAATCGTTCCACTTCAATCATAATAAGCACGGAGATTACACACTAGCACCTCACAAGTAGTGTTTAGATACTCACATCTCTCAAGTGTCATCAAAATAAATCTCATAAATGAAAACGGAAAATATCTCTCACTACCTGTCATAGCAAATAGATTACCATAGGCTTGGGAAAGGATCGAAAACCTCCTCCACTAGGCGTAAGCACCTAAGATAAACTATCAAAGAGGGCTTTTAAATGGGTTATAACGTTAGGTGTAGGGAAAAGGAAAACACGGTTTTGTTGGATAAAGGATATTTTACTGGTGGCGAGTTAAAAATCTTGATCAATTACATGTACTATACAATGTTGCTAAGCCCAGACTCGACTCAATTTTAAGCTAGAAACAAAATAACAAAATAACAAAAACATAAAAATAAACATAAAATGAAACGGGATGGTAGTCCGTATGTTTTTTCTATTTTTCATTTTCTCATTTTTTTGTGTTTTTCTTGATTTTTTTTTTTTTTTTTTTTTTTTTTTCCATACACTTTTACCCTACCATCCAAAATAATACATCATAGGGGCATTGCATTCCCCTTACACTTGAATTTTTACATAACTTTACAAATACTAATCTAATGACTCGAATTAAGATAATTGAAAAACTTGGAGTACTTTTAAAATATTTAGCACATATGGGGGTAATAAATGATGTTCTTCCCCATTACTCCATTATACTAGTACTTTACCCATGAGTCCCAATCGTCCCAAAACAATATGTACAAGGATATGACTTGACTTAGCAACCATGTAATCAACTAGATAATTAACTTGGGTTTAAACAAATGTTGTCACAATAATGCACTAAAAATGAGTGCATACAAGGTAGGCTAAGGCGATTTGGGTGTACATTTTAGTGGGGTGTAACAAATTCTTCCTTTAAGTAAAATGCTTAAAGGTCGAAACGAAAAGATAGGCTCTGAGGGGTGTACTAGGGGTATCGTGTACTAAAAATGAGTACAACGCAAAGGGTGTGGGAGAATTACTTGACCAATGTAGCCAATGTAATTATAACAAAAACACAGGTGTAAAACAATGGGTTAATCCTAATGCCTCTTATCATGTAGTAAATCTAACTACACGAATGTAGTCTCACTTGTGGCCTTGGAATGGTCCTAACGCAAGTTCTAGAATCTAAGTGCTACCGGTACACACATCATAGCATAAATGCTTTTCCTACCAATTCTAGGGGTGAACCTCACATATTTGGGGTGAAAATTTTTTAGTAGTACGGTTTTTGTGCTAGTCATATAATTCCTATCCATGAGACGCTTATTAGAACTAAAGTTTCACTCCTAAATGTTGTAAAAAATTTTAAATTTGGCACTAAAATTACCTTAACAAGTATTTATCTCAGTTTTATTACACATCTACCATTAAACAAACAAAAATCAAGCGCAATGGCATTCTCTGAAATCGTACTTTTACCCTCCCCTTACACTTAAGATGAACATTGTCCCCAATGTTCAAATAATAAGATGTAAAAGCAAAAAGTAAAAGAATGAAATCAAATACTCCCCTGATTCGCTCGGTGGATAATGAAATTACACGGTTAAATCTTCCTCCAAAGTGAATGTTGAAGCTCCATGACTAATGCATCGCCATAAGCTTGATTCCAAAAACATCTCCTTGTCCAAAATAACCTGTTAAACCTGAGAAAACAAACACGAAAACCTGCATAACATCGGCGGGAAAAATCTATATATAAGGATATAATGCTTGTGGAATGATAATTTTGCAGATTCCTGGAGATTATAAGTTGGAGATTTAATAAAAACTTTTTATGAAAACAAAACTTTCAAAAATTTCTGGAAATTAAATCTGACGCCGTCAGGTTATAACCCCTGACGCCGTCAGAAATGACCTGACAAAAATTTTCGTTTTAAGTTTCCGGAAAATTTCTGAAAAAACTTTTACCTTACTTCCTGGAAATCCTGCAAAACATCATTATGACTCGATACAAGCATTTGACTCAAACAAATACGAATATGTATGTTAATTTAATATTATTATGATTCATGTTCATTTGTTCTAATAAACCGATTTGACTTTCCCTTACACTTATCTTTTGCAAAATACCTTTATATGTAGTTAAGACGAAGTTAAAAACAAAATAAAGCATTTTCACAATTTAGTTTTGAACATGAATCAATAATAATAAAAATTAAACACACATACGGAAACAAATAAAATCAAACAAACAAATAAATAAACAAACACAAAACAAATAAAACAAATAAAGCTTGGGTTGCCTCCCAAGAAGCGCTTTTCTTTATTAACGAGTCTTGTAGCTAGACTCAAAGTCACGTACATTACGTGACTCCATCATCGGTCACGGTTCCTAGGCCATTCTCTTTTGATCCTCTATTAGAATCACTTTCATAGTAAAGGTATTTCGGGTCCACGTGATCAAAAGGATTGTTTCGGTATTTAGAACTAAGTTCCTTATCGTGCTTAAAGAATCCGCTTGACAGGTCAAAAGTGTCCTTACATCCCCTTCTCACATCATCATCACATAACACGAGTTGGGAACTTAACCCATCGAGCCCTTTATAATCAATCTCCTTGAATTCTCTCATCTTGTAAGGCGTTTGGTATGAGATTTCCCTAATCCCATCGGTGAAAGTCATGATCCCATTGAGCTCGTCCACAACCAAGCTTGTGGCCTGGCAAAAAGGTGCCCCAAAAACAACTTGTGATAACCTGGGATCGATGTACTCTTCGATATTATCGACGATTGCGAAGCTCATAGTGAATGTCATATTTCCTACAAACACCTGTATATCATCATCTATGCCGATGTCGTCCTTCCCTTTATGAATCATCCCCCATCTGCAAATGTTGTTATAATGAAACAAGGACATCACATTTTTGGGTAAACATGTGTCAATGTAAACATTATAAAATTGCTGGTGACCAATCATGCAAGGTATTTTGAGATTATTTGGATCATGTTGCTTAATTCGGCCAGGCCTTCTACCGTGTAACCCCCATGTGTTGCCACTTGCTGATGGTTGATACTCATACACTTCTTCACAGCCATCCCGAAAAATCACTTTCCTGACACCATCGGTAAATAATGCACTCCTATCATCCTCATCGAGTATCACTCCCGTTGCTTTTATGAATGGTTTGCCTAGAACAAGGCCAGTTAAGGATGGGCTGATGATAGAATTCATGCTATTAATTACAGTTAACTCGATATGAAAGAGGAACTTTTCTATCACAATTGGTACCCTCCTTATTACCCCGATGATATTAGACCCTTCATATTTGACTTGTTCAGTGAAGGCTTCATTATATAGAGAAAGGGATATTGCGCTTATAGAAGAGTTGGGGTTTATGTAGGCATCTTTTATAAACTTTTTCCTAGTGGTGCAAGAAATCTTAAAGACCCTAGGAGCGCCATCCTCTATTCTCTCTCCGAATCCCATAGGCGACCTTGCTGTGCCCCTCTCAAGTTCCTCTACCAGGGGGCGGTCTAGCAGTCCTGCGAGCCCATGAGGCATTTCGGATTTCTCTTCCAAGCCCTCCTCATCACTCACCTCTATTGTACTCGAGTTCTTTGGTGAGTCTAGATAGTCGTCGGGCGCCTCGGTTTTCTTTTCGGGAACTTCACCCTCCATTTCATTGTCCACATTCTTGGCTGTTTGTTGGTCCAAATTTGGTTTAGGAACAGGTATTGTTGTAATGGTGTTCACGAAGTGGAGAGGTTTCGAAGGGGTATGAGTATCTCCTGTTTTTTTTTCGTTTTGTGATATGTATTTGAAGAGTTTACTAGGGTGCTTAATTTTTACAGGAGGAGGTGTTTGGTGGGTTACCGTAACAGATTTGATCTCATTAACTCGTGCCAACTCACAAGCTGACCTGCCAGCAAGGCGATCATTGATAACCTTTAACAGGTTATCAACCTTGTTGTTCATATCAACTTGCTGTTGTCTGAATTGATTCTCAAGTTTGGAAAGCTGTGTTTCTTGAGAGAGAATGAATTTTTGCAGTGATTCCTCGCGATTTTGTTGTTTATGCGTGTGTCGCTGAGGATAATGTTCAGACCAAGTGAGCGGGGTAGAGTCATTGAATGATACGCTACGAGTTTGGTTCCAACTAAAATTTGGCTTATTCTTCCATGCCTCATACCCATCTTCGGAATTTTTGGGCCCATAATTAGTGGCGAGCCACTTATCTCCCGCCTTATCGATTCGCGAGGATGCGAATTCTTTGAAAGCCTGTTTGGGAAGTTCCATGCAGTCATGAGTGTCGTGGGGACCACTACATAATTTACACGAAGAAGTGATTTTGTTCACTTGGCTTGAAGGTTTAGGAGCCTCGTAGGATTTCATGAGAAACTTGACTTGGTCTTCAAGTTCTATGATCCTACGGTCGGAAGTGCTTGAATTATTCGAAGGCAAAGATATTGCCTTGACCGTTTTATCCAAATCACGGGGATCACTCCAACTTTCGTTGTCATAAAGAGCAAGATCCTCTAGGAGAGCCCATGATTGTTCCGCACTTAGATCACGTAGCTTGCCACCGGCCGATTGGTCAATGGTTTGCCTCGTGGAGAGATTGATATGGTCATAGAAGATTTGGACTTGGAGCCAAAGTTCTATGCCATGGTGAGGGACTTTTTGGAGTAAGTCCTTGAATCGAGTCCATGCCTCGTAGAGAGTTTCGCCTTGACGTTGTTGGAACATCAAGATATCATTCCTTAGCTTGGTAGTTCTTCCCGGTGGGAAAAACTGAGCAAGGAAACGAGTGGTGAGATCATCCCAAGAGGTGATGGATCCTGCGGGTTGACGTTCTAGCCACTGACTAGCTTGGTCCCGCAGAGAGAATTGGAAGAGATGCAATCGGGTCGTCTCTCGAGTGGCAACATCAAGGTCTATAGAATCAACGATTTTAAGAAAATCCTTGAGATGTTGATTAGGATCTTCAGAACGAAGTCCATGGAATGCGCATCCGCTTTGCACCAACCGGATGGTGTCGGATCGCAAGGGTGTGATATTGGCTCCTTGAGTGAGCTCAATGGTGTTTCGATAGCCATGGTGGCTAGGACGGGAATACTCTCCTAAAGTACGGGCTCTAGGAGGTGGTTGTGGTTGTTGTGGTGGTGGGTTGTGAGGGTTAAGGATATTACCATCTTCCATGATGTCGGACGGTAATGGTTACGAACAAAGACACGAAGAAAATAGATAGACTAAAGAAAACCTAGAAAAATAAAATAAAAATCTCACTAGAAAGGAATCTAGTGAGTAGACCTAATAGAAATAAAAATTCAACCTAAACAATAACTATTCCCCGGCAGCGGCGCCAAAAACTTGATTGCGTGGTTTTGTAACCTTACAACAAGTTTTACCTCTCGAGGGATCTCAAGAGGCTTACAACCCCACCAGGCAGTGTACCTGACCGATGTAGTATAGTGTAGTGGTAAGTACGGGGGATTGATCGTTCTCCACAGGGAATAGTGTTCGTTAGGTATGAAAGGCTACTCTAATTAGGTCTAAGGGTTGAGGAAGATTCTTTTTTATGTTTTTATAATTTTATGAAAGCAAGTAAAATCTCGGGTTTTGAAGGAGTGGGCGGAATTAGTTGCTAGTCAACTAACCCAAATTACTACGAATGCAAATAAAATAAAATAACAAAAATGAAAATGTGGTGAGAAACTTATGTGTAGAGAAATGTGTTTACTTAGATTTCCTTACTCCCTAACTATCTTTTACCGGTTAATTAGTGTGTATTAGTCGCGTGGATGACGGGTGTATTCCTTAATACCATTCGTGGGGTGGCGTACTTACTTCCCCAACTCTACAAGCTCCTACTTCACTCCTATGTCGAGCCGGCTAGGAAGCTCCTAACATGGGATCACTAGAATTCGCTTGTGCATTAAATACAACCATAAAAACCTTTAGTACGCATTTGGTTCATGTTTCTTAAGACGTTCAAGCAAGTTACCGAATAGGAAGTTAGCCAGTTTTCTTAAGCCTAACATAGATAAACAATCATCCAATACAACTAATAACACATTAACAACCAATAATCAATAGCTAGGTTTCATTAGATCTAAGCAAACACAAGATAAAATTAGCCTAACATGTTAAACAAAAGACAAGAATAAGATAGAATCAAACAACACATAGACATATTGAATGATTAATTGATAACTTATCTTTCAATGAAACATGGAAGATCTCAAGGCAAAAAGCCCTGAAAAAGTAGCTAAAATCGTCTTAGGGTTTTATCCCAAAATTCCACACACTAAGCTCTCCCTTAATGACAAAAAATTAGAAAACTATATATAGATTTTTGGATCTGACGGCGTCACCTTATGGAGTGTGACGCCGTCACCTCGCCGCTTTTAGGGTTCCCGGATGACCTTCTTGACGCCGTCCCTCTTTAGCTCTTCAAAAATCCATTCTGGCTTATCAAGGCTTGACGCCGTCTAACCATGAACGTGACGCCGTCCCCTTATGATTTAAGCCGTGACGCCCTCGATCAAGTTAAAGCGTGACGCCGTCAGAATTCACATGCTATCTCACTGGCCCGTCATGAGTAAATTTCACATCCAACTTTTCTTGCCAAGGCATGACGCCGTCCCATGTTAATTGTGACGCCGTCAAGAGTAACTTTTAGCCGATTCTTGAGACTTTGCCGTTTTCTTCACTTTAATGCTCCAAAAACGTCCAAAATGCCTCCTTTTCCAGATTTCTCCTCAAAAGTACCTAAAATGACAAAAGGAACGATTTAGGGCAATATTTGATCAAATAAATACGATTTAAGGCTTAAATGACCCCTTAAAAGCGGTACACTTTTCGCTTCATCACAAAGCTTGTCATTTACCGCTCGAAATTGAACATCGTGCATATTGGGCACTTAAAAATTGTAACAACGACTTGATAGCCGCTGGAGAAAAACGTATGTTTCAACTCCATGAGTTAGACGAATTTCGTTTACATGCTTATGAAAATTCTATATTATACAAAGAAAGAACGAAAATCTGGCATGATCGAAAGTTGAAAATACGTAAAGAATTCAACAAAGGAGAAAAAGTACTCCTATTTCACTCAAAATATAAATTCAAGCAACCGAAATTAAAATCCCGTTGGCTTGGACCCTACATGGTAAAACACCAATATCCATCCGGATATGTGGAATTATATGGAAAAGATGAAAAAACTTTTATAGTCAATGGTCACAGACTTAAGTTATTCCACCAAGAAGAAAGTTTCAATGATCGAAGGGAGGAATTGTCTCCTTTCTTTCCTAAAGCCTAAAATCACTCCGTCCTTGTGAGTCTAGCTAGAGACTCCTTTAAAAACAAGCGCTTCTCGGGAGGCAACCCGTGATTTTCAAACATTTTTCACCACACTTTAATTTAAGTGTGGAGGTATTATGTGGTAAAAAAAAATCCAAAAATATTTTTGTGTGTTTGTTTATTTTTGCAGGTTTTTATGAGAATATTTGGATGCTTGCAGAAGAGTCTCTTATATCAACTTCCATCGATAGCCCCGGGAAGTTTCGATCCTCTTTTCCCGATTATCCTATTTTTATTATTTTTTTCAGTCTTTCACATTATGGACAATGTTCAACTTAAGTGTGGAGGGAGGACAAATAGGATAAGTCGAGCGTATTCCACATTATTGCTTGCTCCATAAATTTTCAAAATTTTAGATTCTGTAATAGAAATTTGATAAAAAAATGCAAGGCATATCGATACATAACTAGCACATGCAAAATCCCCACTAAATTGTGAGAATATTCTTAGCCTTTATATGAAGTGTGTAGCATTTTTGCACTTCATGTTTCATGATATATGAGTGTGCCGGTAATTCATTTTAACTCTAGAACTTGTGCATGTATATTGATGTGTGCAATTATAGTATAGTGATTTTTCCAAAGAAATACTTAGGAAAGTATTTCCCCAGGATCGTAGTCCAAGTTAAGGTGTGAATGGAATCGTGATCTCGTTGTGTGATTCGTGTCGTGAATAGTGAAAATAAGTGAATATATGGGTAATTATAACTACGGAAGGTAAATTTATACTAGAAAGCGTATAATAAAGCACGTGAAATGAGAACGTAAAGCAACTAAAACCTAAAATATGATTAAAACTAAAAACGCATAGAATACTTAAAAATAACGTGCGGGCGCAAAATAAAAAGTGAATATAAAGCTCGACTAATCCTACGGGCATAAAAATGATTTTCCTACGTTCTAAATGATAAAAGAAAATTTTGGGAAATAGAAAAATATTTTTTTGACTTTTTATTTAATTAATATGATTTAAAAACTAATTGAAAGTAATAAAATGTTTAAAAATAGCAAAGCAAGTCAAATAAATCTGAAATTTTTATGATAAATTCTTAAAGCTAATTCTAATTTAAGAAAAATGGAAATTTTGAAAAAGCTAAAAGGAATAAGCAGTTTAAAAGCAAAACAGTTTAAAAAGCTAAAGGGAGAAAAACAGGCTTAAAAGAATTAAAGAAGAAGTGTGTAATGAAAAAGACCTACGGGCAAACTGGTTATATGTGTTGTGTGTGGGCTGAGAGACCTGGGTTCTTTTTGTGAAAACTGAATGATTGAAAAGTTGAAATAAGCAGATTTGAAAAGCTAAAATTTAAAAAACAGCTTAATTACTAGAAAGAAAATGAGAAACAACTTAAAAGCTACAATTTAAAACTAAAAGCTGCAAACTAAAAGGGATACAAGCTAACCTAGGGAGCATAAAAGCTTGAACTACTTGCTAACTACTCTGTCCAAACCAATTCTCCTTAATCCACAAGCTTAGGCAAGCTCAGCTTATGAGTCTAAAATTTTAGCTTAAGTGAGATTAAGAAGCTTAGCAGCCTACTAAAGCAATCCTACAAGCTGAATTATAATGGGCACAAGCTTATTCTAACTCAGTAACAACTAAACAAGCTTCAATGAACAGACACACAAGCTATAACAAGCAAGACCAAGCTTATTCAAGCTAAACCATAACTGAGCAAATTCTTTGCACAAACAGTCCAAATGGGCACTATTGGAAGACAAAATAAGCTAAGCAAACAAGCTTCAAAATGAAAATAAAGCACAGATTCAAACAGCTAGTGCTATGAGCTTTTCTAAATGCCAAATTTCAAATCAAAAGCCCAAGAAATGAGCTAGATAAGAGCTGATAAATGTGACTGGTTGGGCTTAATTGACTGGTGCAGGGCAACTTAATTCTAAACAGACCAAAACAAGCCACTTAAAAGCTATTCAGAAAAATTCTAGAAATTATGAAAAAATGAGATTTGAAATGACAAGCTACCAAATATTTAAAACCCCAAATTTCAGATCAAACTAATTAAAAATGAGTGAATTAAAAATATAAAAGTAAACTAAGTTGAAACTGTTTTTTGTATTTTTGACTTTTTTCAATTCACCTTAAGTTTGACTTATATGAATTTTGATTGTTTCTAAATGACTGAGATAGATGAATTAAGCTATGATAAGACTAAATTAAGCTAGATAACCTACTTATGCACCTAATCTAATGATATTGCAACATATATCTAACTGTTCTAAGAAGAAAGTAAAATTGAAAAGTGATTTTGACTTTTCTGAATTAAGACTATGAGAATTATGACTTAACTACTCCAATTTTGTCTAATTAGAACTGCTATGACTACTTGATACAACTAAATAATGCTAGAACACATAAAACCAGCCTGAACCAAACACCCCTTATTGTGACTGATTTCAACTTTTATGAAGCAAATCAATGTTTTAAGCCATCATACCAATTCACAAGCTTATATACTGATGTAATAAACCTATTTGAACACAGAAACACAGCTACCATCAACAATACATCAAGAAATCACAATTATGCAGTAAGAACAATAAAATGATCTAGTTAATGAATATGATGCAATTATGAAACTACAAGCTACAATATGACTATCACTACTCAAATAAGCTCTTATATGATGCAAACAAGCTAGATTAACAGAGATAAGCTAATATCAATAATTCTAAACTACTTATGCTATCGAATGTAATTTAAAGCTAAAAATAGAAAAGTAAAACTCACTTTTGGCCCTAGCTAAACAAGGGCTCCAACTTAATGGCAGCTACAAGCTCCAGCTTATTCAGAGAATAAGCTGGTACAGTCCATCTTGCCCCTCCATTGCAGGCAACTTCCAATAGCTTTCCACATTTTGCAAAGGTAATCTAGTTTTTGATGATTTAAACTGTTTTGATACTTATTAAGCCTTACTAAAGCTATATGAAGCTGAAATGAACCTAATCTAACTGAGAATGAGCTTGTAGAAGCTTAAAGTAACTAGTTGAATATATTTTTATATTTTTTTTAAATTTTTTTTGATTTTTTTGTATTTTTGATTTATAAAACAGTTAATGAAGAGGTAATTGAACAATGAGCTTATGAGAGTTTAAAACAGTAAGCTATTAAGCTTATTCAAGCTTAATCAAACTAGAGAGAGAAATTTAGTTATACTAGAAAGAAATTAAGAAGCAACAAAATTTAAGTAAACTGAAATCAAATTTTATTAAAATGCTTGAATTAACTGATTACATTAATAAAAGGGAATTACAAATCTAAATTAACAGCATAACAGTATATTAAAAGCTACACTACTCCTAATAGCTAACAGCCTTCAAGTGAGGTGAGGGGAGAATATTTATAGCCTTGATGAGGTAAGGTGAGAAGGTCCTAGAACTCTGCCAAGTCACCAATCCGTGGTGCATTTGTGCTTTCTCTGCGCCAATCACATCCGTACGATCATTTCCCAATCATTTGCTCAATTACTAGCCCTTCGATTAGCCCCTTGTGACGTGTCTCAACCAATCACACACTGCCATGTTGGCAATCCGTGTGCTTCTTGAGCTCTGACACTCTCTGACAAGCATCTAGAAGCTCAATGATTGACTAAAACACCCTTAATTGTGGTAATTTGAGGGTCGGGTAAATTAGGGTTCTAAGGTGAATAGTGGTTATTTATGGGTTAGGGTAAATTGGGGGGCGGGAAAGGGTAATTGGTTTTTTTTATATTTGTTTGACCGAGTTTTTAATGGGGTTTGACTAGGGGAGTAGTGGGCTCGGGTTTTGTGGTAGTGGTAGTGGGCTTGTTATTTGGATTTAGGATAATGGATTATAGATTTTTGGACTAGGTTTATATTAATTATACTTAGATTAAGTGCCAAGGACCAATGTTGTAACTTCTGTAAATTCAGGGACCAAAGCTGACAAATGTGAAAAGTTTATCTAAGGGCCTTTCTTGACATTTGATAATTCTTGAAGGTTGACATTCGACTTTTTGAGCATATCTTTGATCCGTACTTGAAATTTCTTCCCCGACTCCGGCTTTTCTCACTCTTTCCATATCTCGTGCCCGTGTTGTCGTTTTTAGCTTGGTTTTGTCCATTTCACACATATCCGTACCTGCACATTCAAAAACACAAAAACAACAAATATTTGGCATTTTAGGTTAGTTTTTGGTCTTTTTGGTCCGTTAAATTAGGTCAAAGGTATGTATAATTTGACACATACCAAAATCCCCCAGACTAAGGTATTGCCGTGTCCTCACGCAATGTAATTACGTCACGCTTTTGAGATAAATAATTTCACAACTCTTTTTACTAACTTTGTAAAGTAGCAAAATGTTCAAAAGGGATTACGAAATCATTTATTCCCGAAAACGCCCCGTTTTCCAATTTATTCATACTTATTCAATTTTTTTATTTTCCTCTTTATTCTTGTGACGGTATGTTGACTTTCATTATTTTTCAATAACTTTTAGGATCACGGAGTAGGAAACACGACTCATAAAGAAGTGACCATACGGATAAAGTTCGTCATCCTTGATTTTTCACGAGTCCCCAAACTAAGCTCAAAAACGAAATCATTGTTTATTTAAAAGTTAGATGCCAACACTACCCATGGAAGTTACTTGTGTGATTACCTCTTGCTCCTATTTTTCTATTTTCCTCTATTTATTTTATTTTTGTTGAGAAATGAATTGCTTCATATTTTCTCGTTTCAATAGTTTTTAGTCCGATAAAGAATACTAAGTTTAGACGCTAAGTAGTTTCTAAACCTTCCCTCGAAAACCGTTGCAAACAAAAATGAGGTCCACATGTAGGTCTCTGATTTAACACGATTTTGAGAGTATCCCTTTTATATACGACCGAAACAACTCATCTACGAGTCCAGAGACGGAAGCTTTTATTAGGAAACCCCCGGAGTCGAAAGCTTGGCATTTTTCACATTATAAGCACATTTAACATTTTAGCCCTTAGCCTTTTACAACAATTACAACATCGGTTATGAGCCGGCAAGATGTAATAGTCTTATTATGACTTTGGAATTTTCCTCTGCCTTTTTGAAGTCTACAACAACGGGAGCGAACCGTCAAGATGCAGAAAACTTTTATGGCTTTGGATTATTATTATTAATCATTATTCATTATTATTTGCCAAACCCCGAGTCCTACGGCTTTTATAACAATCACAACATCGGCTGCGAACCGGCAAGATGTGATAGTCTATTACACCGTAACGCTGGCAGTACCTCTATGTGTACCCAACTTTCATAAGCAAGGATTCGCTTAGGAATGAAAAGAAACTAAATATTGCCAAAACCGTCGTACCTTTAATTATTCCTAAACATCTATTATATGGGTGAAACAATTTTGTGGGAGCAAAAAGCCACAAGTACATTCGATGAGCTCTAAAGAGAACCAACTACTCCACGTTCAGCATCTAACTTATAAATTAACTCTATCATTTCTCGTTCTTCGCAAATTTAAAATCCCAAATAATGAGATCCGTGAATGCTTAGCCTTATAATCAAGCCATGCATATATAAAGTCAAATACGGGAACTTGCAAACTCTTAGAAAGAATTCGCGTTTTATAGCTCCTTGTGTAAAAGACTAGCACGAGCTTATAGATTATAAATGGTTAAGGGGACAAGCTAGGGCTCAACACGCCCGGTCAAGTCAAAAATTTATTCCTACTCTCACCAACGGGAAAGTCAACAAGGTGTCAAAACACTTATTATATTTTTGCACAATTTTTTCATTTTTTCTCATTTTTTGGACTTTTTCACAACATTTTCATCAAAAAATTTTTCAATTTTTTTTTTCAATTTTTAGGAAAAACGGAGTTGCGAGAGTAAACGACTATATGAAAGTGCAAGTCAAATCGAATCGAAGATTCACCCCCCCCCCCCCAGACTAAAGATAAACATTGTCCTCAATGTTTCAAGGTAAGGGTAATCCTAACAAAAATCTAGGGCCGTTTATTAGGTATGCCAAAGATAACGTTATTCGATAAGATTAGGATATAATGGATTTCCCATGAGCAACGAAGAATGAGACTCGAGTGGAGAGAAAGACAAAACCACGAGCACGAGAGTCTTCATACTTCGGGGACAATCCTGTACATTAACAACAACAAGCACAAAATATGGAAGAGGTAGCCCTCCTCACGTCACTTATTAGTAAAGAAAATAGAAAGAAGATAGAGATGATAAGCATGGGGTGCCTCCCACGAAGCGCTTGTTTTTTATCGAGTCGTGTAGCTTAGACTCGCCCCGAATTTAATAGTCCTTGGGGGAGCATGTGGAAGAGATAATCTCCATCGGACTTTCGTTCAAGAGGTTTAGATAAACATTGAATCATACAAAAGTTCCACACCGACGAGATAACCAACGGTGTTCTAATAGTGAAAACTATTAGAAACGATACCGGGGTCAAAAATGATATCCTCACTCCCGATGGAGTGAAGGATAGGAGAAATCACATCATATGTGAAGAATGGGATAAAGATTTTTATCACAATTAAGATCAATTCATCATTTTCAAAAACAAATTTTCCAATTTCTTGGATTTGAATTTCATCATTAAAGCTCATTTTGTGATTTTCAAAAACTTTGGTCGGGAGGGTTGGGGTGATATTAAGTATGTTTCCCCCCAGACTAAGATCTTCCTTAAGATTAAAACAGAAATGATCATATTCCGAAGGAGATATGATGCGAGCGAGTTCACCGGCGAACTCCTCATGACAAGAAGAAGAATCAATAGACGGAAGATCGGATTCAAAATCAAAAGTATCGTCATCATCCCCCGGTGGGATGGAATCAATGTGAGAAAGTTCATCGGTGAACTCCTCGATAAGGGAATCACTCTTATGATGTGAATCTTGAAGCTCGGGTTCCGTGTCTGACTCATCACTATCCTCATCTTGAAAATCGTAGATCGGATTATCTTGCTGCAGAATAAATTCTGAATCGAGATCAAACAACGGGTTGGTGATAGATGTTTTGAATATTTTTGAATCGAAAGGTTTCTCAGATACCCTTGGGATTGGAACAAGGTTATCAATTTCCTTAAAAGGATTAATTTCGGCTTCCTTGTCCCCCATTGACAAGGTATCTGATGATTCCTTAACGAGTGAATCGATCTTAGAGTTGATTTCTTCTAACGGCTCGTCATCATCACTCTCACTGTTGTCGGAGTATGTATAGTTTCTGGTAAAAGGAAGACATGGTCTTGGCTGATAATTATGACTGATATAATTGACTTGCTTGCCAAGGACCTCGATTTGTTCATTCATAACGGAATTATAATCGGAATAATGATCACTTGGAACTTCAGAGTCCCATTGATAATGACGTTGTGTCATATTCTCGATCAAATCGTAAGCTTCTTGTGGAGTTTTCCGCATGAAATTTCCACCGGCTGCCAACATAATTTTGTCTCGATCAATCGGAGTTATGCCATTATAAAAGGTTAGGATTTGATCAAGAAGCAAAATTTTATGGTCTGGACATTTCCTTAACAACGATTTGAATCGTTCCCAAGCATCGAATACTAACTCCATGGGCAATTGCCGGAAATTTCGAATGTCTCTCCTCAGCTGCACCGTTTTTTAATAAGGAAAGTATTTTGAAAGAAACATGAGGATCATCTCTTCCCAAGTATGAATCGAGTCGGCTTTAAGAGTATAAAACCAAGATTCTGCATTGTGGGCTAAAGAGAATGGGAAGAGATTCAAACGAATGTTATCAAGAGAAACTCCATTTTGTTTAATGGATTGAGTGATGGATAGGTATTTGTCTAAATGTTCATTAGCATCCTCATCTCGTAATCCGTGAAATTGGCAATTTTGCCGGATCAGTCGAACCATATGATTTTTCAATGTGAAATCGGTTCCCGGAACTGATGTCGGAATGATCGGTCCTCCTCTACCGATCAAGGTAGGTCGATAGAAATCCTCCATGGTCCGAAGATCATGGGGATGAGATGGTGGAAAATCGATCATTGAGAAGAATTAAACGTCGAGCGGGTAAAGAGAAAAGAATTAAACATAAAAGAGGATAACGAAGATTATTTTTGGATTTTTATGTCGGAAAAAAAATCAAAATAAGTAAAACAAAAGTGAAAATCAATTTTGAAAAAGAAAATATTTTTGGTTTTTTTTTTTATGTTTTTGAAAATATTTACAAAACACGAATCACAAAACGAAAACCAAAATTCACTTCAACCTTCCCCGGCAGCGGCGCCAAAAATTGATGTGTGCAATTATAGTATAGTGATTTTTCCAAAGAAATACTTAGGAAAGTATTTCCCCAGGATCGTAGTCCAAGTGAAGGTGTGAATGGAATCGTGATCTCGTTGTGTGATTCGTGTCGTGAATAGTGAAAATAAGTGAATATATGGGTAATTATAACGACGGAAGGTAAATTTATACTAGAAAGCGTATAATAAAGCACGTGAAATGAGAACGTAAAGCAACTAAAACTTAAAATATGATTAAAACTAAAAACGCATAAAATACTTAAAAATAACGTGCGAGCGCAAAATAAAAAGTGAATATAAAGCTCGACTAATCCTACGGGCATGAAAATGATTTTCCTACGTTCTAAATGATAAAAGAAAATTTTGGGAAATAGAAAAATATTTTTTTGACTTTTTATTTAATTAATATGATTTAAAAACTAATTGAAAGTAATAAAATGTTTAAAAATAGCAAAGCAAGTCAAATAAATCTGAAATTTTTATGATAAATTCTTAAAGCTAAAAGGAATAAGCAGTTTAAAAGCAAAACAGTTTAAAAAGCTAAAGGGAGAAACACAGGCTTAAAAGAATTAAAGAAGAAGTGTGTAATGAAAAAGACCTACGGGCAAACTGGTTATATGTGTTGTGTGTGGGCTGAGAGACCTGGGTTCGAGTCCCAGGTCTGTCTAATTTTTTTTTTTTTTTTTTTTAAAACTATACATATATATATATATATATATATATATATATATATATATATATATATATATATATATATATATATATATATATATATATATATATATATATATATATATATATATATATATATTTTATTTATCTTTTGACAAAACCTTTAAACTAACAAACATAGAAGCTTTTTGTGAAAACTGAATGATTGAAAAGTTGAAATAAGCAGATTTGAAAAGCTAAAATTTAAAAAACAGCTTAATTACTAGAAAGAAAATGAGAAACAACTTAAAAGCTACAATTTAAAACTAAAAGCTGCAAACTAAAAGGGATACAAGCTAACCTAGGGAGCATAAAAGCTTGAACTACTTGCTAACTACTCTGTCCAAACCAATTCTCCTTAATCCACAAGCTTAGGCAAGCTCAGCTTATGAGTCTAAAATTTTAGCTTAAGTGAGATTAAGAAGCTTAGCAGCCTACTAAAGCAATCCTACAAGCTGAATTATAATGGGCACAAGCTTATTCTAACTCAGTAACAACTAAACAAGCTTCAATGAACAGACACACAAGCTATAACAAGCAAGACCAAGCTTATTCAAGCTAAACCATAACTGAGCAAATTCTTTGCACAAACAGTCCAAATGGGCACTATTGGAAGACAAAATAAGCTAAGCAAACAAGCTTCAAAATGAAAATAAAGCACAGATTCAAACAGCTAGTACTATGAGCTTTTCAAAATGCCAAATTTCAAATCAAAAGCCCAAGAAATGAGCTAGATAAGAGCTGATAAATGTGACTGGTTGGGCTTAATTGACTGGTGCAGGGCAACTTAATTCTAAACAGACCAAAACAAGCCACTTAAAAGCTATTCAGAAAAATTCTAAAAATTATGAAAAAATAAGATTTGAAATGACAAGCTACCAAATATTTAAAACCCCAAATTTCAGATCAAACTAATTAAAAATGAGTGAATTAAAAATATAAAAGTAAACTAAGTTGAAACTGTTTTTTGTATTTTTGACTTTTTTCAATTCACCTTAAGTTTGACTTATATGAATTTTGATTGTTTCTAAATGACTGAGATAGATGAATTAAGCTATGATAAGACTAAATTAAGCTAGATAACCTACTTATGCACCTAATCTAATGATATTGCAACATATATCTAACTGTTCTAAGAAGAAAGTAAAATTGAAAAGTGATTTTGACTTTTCTGAATTAAGACTATGAGAATTATGACTTAACTACTCCAATTTTGTCTAATTAGAACTGCTATGACTACTTGATACAACTAAATAATGCTAGAACACATAAAACCAGCCTGAACCAAACACCCCTTATTGTGACTGATTTCAACTTTTATGAAGCAAATCAATGTTTTAAGCCATCATACCAATTCACAAGCTTATATACTGATGTAATAAACCTATTTGAACACAGAAACACAGCTACCATCAACAATACATCAACAAATCACAATTATGCAGTAAGAACAGTAAAATGATCTATTTAATGAATATGATGCAATTATGAACCTACAAGCTACAATATGACTATCACTACTCAAATAAGCTCTTATATGATGCAAACAAGCTAGATTAACAGAGATAAGCTAATATCAATATATCTAAACTACTTATGCTATCGAATGTAATTTAAAGCTAAAAATAGAAAAGTAAAACTCACTTTTGGCCCTAGGTAAACAAGGGCTCCAACTTAATGGCAGCTACAAAAGCTGGTACAGTCCATCTTGCCCCTCCATTGCAGGCAACTTCCAATAGCTTTCCACATTTTGCAAAGGTAATCTAGTTTTTGATGATTTAAACTGTTTTGATACTTATTAAGCCTTACTAAAGCTATATGAAGCTGAAATGAACCTAATCTAACTGAGAATGAGCTTTTAGAAGCTTAAAGTAACTAGTTGAATATATTTTTATATTTTTTTTAGAATTTTTTTGATTTTTTTGTATTTTTGATTTATAAAACAGTTAATGAAGAGGTAATTGAACAATGAGCTTATGAGAGTTTAAAACAGTAAGCTATTAAGCTTATTCAAGCTTAATCAAACTAGAGAGAGAAATTTAGTTATACTAGAAAGAAATTAAGAAGCAACAAAATTTAAGTAAACTGAAATCAAATTTTATTAAAATGCTTGAATTAACTGATTACATTAATAAAAAGGGAGATACAAATCTAAATTAACAGCATAACAGTATATTAAAAGCTACACTACTCCTAATAGCTAACAGCCTTCAAGTGAGGTGAGGGGAGAATATTTATAGCCTTGATGAGGTGAGGTGAGAAGGTCCTAGAACTCTGCCAAGTCACCGATCCGTGGTGCATTTGTGCTTTCTCTGAGCCAATCACATTCGTACGATCATTTCCCAATCATTTGCTCAATCATTAGCCCTTCGATTAGCCCCTTGTGACGTGTCTCAACCAATCACACACTGCCATGTTGGCAATCCGTGTGCTTCTTGAGCTCTGACACTCTCTGACAAGCATCTAGAAGCTCAATGATTGACTAAAACACCCTTAATTTTGGTAATTTGGGGTCGGGTAAATTAGGGTTCTAAGGTGAATAGTGGTTATTTCTGGGTTAGGGTAAATTGGGGGGGGGGGGGGGGGAAGGGTAATTGGTTTTTTTTATATTTGTTTGACCGAGTTTTTAATGGGGTTTGACTAGGGGAGTAGTGGGCTCGGGTTTTGTGGTAGTGGTAGTGGGCTTGTTATTTGGATTTAGGATAATGGATTATAGATTTTTGGACTAGGTTTATATTGATTATACTTAGATTAAATGCCAAGGACCAGTGTTGTAACTTCTGTAAATTCAGGGACCAAAGCTGACAAATGTGAAAAGTTTATCTAAGGGCCTTTCTTGACATTTGATAATTCTTGAAGGTTGACATTCGACTTTTTGAGCATATCTTTGATCCGTACTTGAAATTTCTTCCCCGACTCCGGCTTTTCTCACTCTTTCCATATCTCGTGCCCGTGTTGTCGTTTTTAGCTTGGTTTTGTCCATTTCACACATATCCGTACCTGCACATTCAAAAACACAAAAACAACAAATATTTGGCATTTTAGGTTAGTTTTTAGTCTTTTTGGTCCGTTAAATTAGGTCAAAGGTATGTATAATTTGACACATACCATATATCGTTTGCTAAATCGCATTAAGGTTAATTTATAGACGAATATAGATGACGAAAAGGCAAAATATCCACCCAAATCAACCCTTATCTCATGCCACATTTATCCCTATACACCAATAATCAGCCGGAAATAAATAAAAATGTTAAAGAAGCACCCTTGCTAAATTCCTTCTATTTTGCTAGTCGCTAGTATAAGTAAAGAAAAAAAGTGAATAAAGGCAAGAAAAATATATGCCTAGAAAAAAGTAAAGTGAAAATATGATGTTGGCTAGCGATAGTATGGTTTAGTGAATCATTATGGCTGTTATATCTCTCAAAACACTACACCCAAGTTATCCCCTATCTCCGAAACAAAATAAGCCTTATTTTGCCTTCTTTTGATATATTTGTCTGGTGCTCACGCCGCAACGGTTATGTTTACGTATCTTGTACAAGCCTATGGTAGTTTTCTTGATTTATGTCTGTGCAAATTGAGTGTTCCCACATAATCACTCTATTGAGCGAAATTGTGTGAATCTAAATAAATCCTATGTGAGGTGATCTAGTATGTATTGATGCCATATATAAAAAGTCTTTGTCTCTAACAAATAAATCTCCTTCAAAAAAATTAATCTTTCATATTTCATATCTTTCTGTTCGCTTACATTGCTTGAGGGCAAGCAATAGCTAAGTGTGGAGGTATTTGATAACGCTCGAATTATACATATTTTATATAGCGTTATTTGTTAGTTTCTATATGATTTGTAAGGACTTTCGATACTTAATTGCATGAAAATACATTTCAGGTCCGATAGACAAAGAACTTCAAGAATCAAGGCAAAATGTACAAATCCAAGACAAACTTATGTTAATGCCTATTTCAAGTGAAAAGAGCGCCGAGCTTATGCCTCAAGTGCGCCGGTTACGGGGACGTATGTAGTCCTACACAAATATAAGTCAATCAAGTCAAGCACGGCGGTCTTATCCCTATTGTGCGCCGGCCTTCAGCTCTATTAATGACCCTTTGGCGCCAAGAAATCTCTTGAAGCCCGCCGCTGTTTATCTCCAAGATCGCCGGCATTCAGTGTGAAGCCCGCCGACCTTTCCTCAAGTGCGGCGTACTTCAGTGCCTGGCCAGTCAATCCTTGCCTATAAATAGAGCCCCATTTCGCCTCATTTTCATAACAACACTCATTCCAACAACCAACAAACCTCTGATATCTATTCTATCTCGAAATCCAAACATTGGAGTGATAGAAATAAGTCAAAGTTCTAAAAGCGTTGAAATACTCTCTAGATATTAATTGTGGTGATCTAGTGACGGTAGCTTCTTCATTACATTAATTCAGAAGTATGTTGATCATTTCATACGATATTACCACTGTAAGCATGATTACTAAAGCCATGTTAGGCTAAACTCCTTATGGTTGCTTGGATATGTTAATATAATAAAGTGTTTAGTTGTGGTTATGATCTCTTGTTGATTTCCTGTTTATGTTAAGACCTTGCTGTGTTCTAAACTTATCACCATTGTTTATCTCTTTGATTATAATTGTTAATTGGAAAGGGTCGAAAGATTCAACTAGTATTTTATGGTTTTCGACATATGTCTATGTGTGTTGATCAATTGAAGGAGAAATCGCTTTTGTATTGAAATAAACAATAGAGTTTTAAACGTTGCAACTAGTTCTTATACTTGTTAACCACTTGTTTAAGGACTAGTAAACCTAAGTCTTGAATCACAACTGTTAACTTATGAAACGTTATTTTGACGAAAACAACTAATCATTTGTTGAACTTACTAAACCACTGAGATCATTATCATATACCATCACTAAGTTATAGTAACTATCTAAGTAATCATATTTGTCTCATACTTGAATTTCACAGTAAAACATTTGCATAAGTTTTCTAAATCATCCTGATTAGCTAATTGATACATTAGAGCAATCTCAGTCCCTGTGGAACGACCTGGTCTTGCCTAAACTCTTTACTATAAACGAGGGTTATACTTTTACCCGTGTGTTTTTAGTATTAAGGAATCAGTAAAATTAGTCTTATAAATTTAAAGCTTTCGAAACACATCAGTGTCTTATGCAATAACATTCAGTAACAGCATACATAAAAATGAAATACTTGTGCTCTATGTGTAGCGTGTATCTCCCCACGTGTTTGTAAAACATATAAAAAGTGGGACTATGAACTCACCTTTGTTGGGTGGTGTGTGTAGGCAAATGGTGATATTAGATGCAACTTGGAAACTGCTTCAACACGCAACCTGGATAATATGGGAAATCTAAGTCATTAGTGGTGTGGGTGGTTTGTGATTGTATATAATGCTTGAAGTTCAAAAATAATATTATATATAATATTTTATGTCTTTATGTGAGTTGTGCTTAACTTATAGGGATGACCCATAATTTTCACAATTTATAGTTGAGTGTTCTGGTTATGTGTTAGCTTATCATACCTCAGTGTCTTTATTAAAGTTACTTAATAAACCTTCAAATTTACATAAATTTACATTTTAGACCCTAATAGTGAATATTTACATTTTCAGCCGCCCATGTACTTTGTCAAAATGGCATTTTTGGTACAAATATCAAATGTGATCTTTTATTATCACTATTTTCCAAATATTCACTTCTGGTCCTTATAGTTATCAAAATAACCATTTTTACACAAGTTTGTGGAAATTACAACTTTAGTCCTTTTACTTTGTAATTATTAAATAATAAAAAAATATATATAAAAAAGGTTTGGCCATTTTTGGCTTATAAGTTACAGAAATGACATTTTGATACCTTTGTTTCATAAATATTCCATTTCTAACTTTATTTTACCAAAATAACAGTTTTGGTACTCCTTTTTAGATAGTTACACTTCTAGCCATTATACTTTCAAAAATTACACTTTTAGTCCTTGTAATTAACAGTATAACATTTTAGCATTTAAAATATCCAAATGTTCAATAAATGCCCTTAGTTTACTGAAAACACCGTTTTAACACTTGGTTAACAGATTTTACAAGTTCGGTCCTTATAGTTTGGTAAATTTGCAAACTAGTCCTTTTTGAAATAAAGCGTTAATTTCAAGTCCAAAACCTTTCAAATTTACACATTTGACTCAAAATCATTCATATTATCAGTTTATAACCTCAAAATATAGTTTTGGCAGTTTCATCCCATAATTTTCATAGTTGATAGTTTTAGTCCCTCTAGTTTACATATTTTGCATTTTTGGTCCAAAACACATGTTTAGCTTATCTTTCCATTTATTTTAGCTTATTATACTTCCAGAAGCTTAGGAAAGCTTGGGTGAGCTTATTTAACAGCTTATACAGCTTAAAAGCTTATTTTTGTACTTATTAGGCCTGTAGTGATCTGTTAGGACCTAATCATGGTTCTGTGGGTCCATTGGGTTCCAAACTTGTTGGGCTTGTGTATGGGCTTATATTGGACTGTATCAAAGTGAGTGGGGGTGGCTATTAGGCTGTGGAACAACCCATAGCTTATTTTAGTGTATTGGGCTTTAAGGCCCAATAAGTGATCTTAACAGTTTTAGAAACTGTGTGAGTGTGGGTAGCTTTGAGCTTGTGAGAGTGACCAAATGAGCTTGTGTGGGTGTGTATTTGGTACCTCCTGTTTGCTCAGTGTATAGAGAAACAAGTTAGGTATTTTACTTGGGGTGTTGTACGTATAAATACCATTTTACAAGGCCAATCCTTAGTGATCAAAGTGTTTCTGTTCTTGCATATACTTAGACAGTTTTTACATATGAGTCCAAGGGACTTAGGATCGTGTGATATTAAGTGTTTATATGTTGTGATAAGTGCATATCAAGTGCATATTCTTATTTTTAGCTATATCAAGATGTGAGTGGGTGTATTTGTGAGTTTTATACTTAACGAGGCAAGGTAATAATTTGGTGGAAGCTTAGGTGTTCTATACGACATGAAAACAATAATAATGATTGAAATTTGGCTATGTGTTAAGATAACTTACAACACCTATAAAGGTGGGTCGTTTGGGGACTGATTTAACAAATTTAACAAGATGGAGGCAAGAGGACTTTGTAGCTTGATTGTTGATACACCAAAGGCTTGTGAGAGCCTCTTAGTTAGCTTGCAAACACTTGGGAGGTCTTGGAACTCACTTGCTTTCTTCTCGGTACCAGGCAGTGAACTAGGGACTGTTTGTGTGAGTTTTTGAGTGTGATACGTGAGATGAGTTTGCATGGGGCTTATTAACATGGAGATAGGGACAAGTTGAGGGGGACACATGGAATAAACAAAGAGGATAACGAGTAGGGTGTAGACTAGGGAATACGATAACATGATTGGAGTTGCAATTTGTATTGCAAGTGTGTATTATTTCGGGTTTTTGGAGATGACGAGGCATAGGAGTTCTAGAAGGGGGATTTAATTTTGTATACTTGTGAACTGAGACATCAAAGGAGCAACTTGTGTTGTGTTGAGGTCTTATGATCATGTTTGGACTTGGGAAGGGTACTACACGGGTTTGCTTGGTTTGAAAATACTCAATAGGTCCAAATAACTTGTAACGTGACCAAATGATTCACTTGGTGATCGAGTTGGGTCCTAGGGATGTCGTAGTGGTTTAGAGATGGTGTTATAGGGTCTTTAGAGTCCTTTGGGAGGTTTTTGTGAGTTGAGAAGTCTTTAAGTGTCCATATGGATTTTAACGTGTCCAAACTAATTATGTATAGGTCGAATTTTTGTGTTGTGGTGACTTGGGTGTTTAGGAATGGGTATTACCTAGGTCGTTTATGTTAAAATGAGTATTACTGGATCTCTAATGGCTTCTCATGGTCTCGTGTAAGATTGGGTGAGTTTTGGGTTTTGTTTGATACCTTTGTGTTTATATCGAGACATAGGAAATGACCAGGGGTACGTTTTTGGGTTAAACGACATTGTGAGACTTTAAAATGAGTTTGTAAACTCATTAGGTGAGGATTTGGAACACGTTGGAATGCTTTTGGTGTGGTTTGGTCAAATTTAGGTGTGTTTTCGTTAAGCTTTGACCTTTAATTATTGTTCAAACGTACGTATAATTTTAATACAAGTGTTGATCTCGATTCTTTGGAGTATGATAATTCGAGTTGTGTAATTGTTTATAGGTGTTGTGTGTTTAGATTTTGATTGTACAATAAATTGTACCACCAGGTATTGCGATGATGATCGAAGGAAACGGGGGTTGTGAGGATGCGCCAACCTTGTTGTCAACCTGAAATAAGAAATACAAAGATACTATGTTAAGTGATTGCACAGGGGGTTGGCCCAGCGAATCACCTCCGCCGTGTGAATAAGTATAGGTAATGATAAATAAATATGTTTGAGAGGATATGTGTGTGTTTAGTGAACGTATCATACTCAATGACTCGTCCAAGCTATTTATAGGAGAGGAAAATAGGCCTTGGAGAGTTATATGCTCAATCTGCGGGAATCAAGGAGGCGTTCCTTGATTTAAAGTGATTGCTAGGGTTTAGGCGAATATCATGGGGATGATAGCTAAGGTTTAGGGCATACATGGGGGTGTCCCATGATCATAGCTGTGACTTGGGGCGTACATGGGGGAGTCCCATGATTTTAGCCTTGGCCATGAATCTCCTTCTTGGCGGGAAAGCTCAAGGGAGAGGTCGAAGGCCTTCTCCTTCTTATACCTTCTTGCTTCTACCCCGAATTGCTTATGTCTTCGGTTGGCGAATTCCCAAATGGTAACCATGTCCCGGAGGAATGGTTTGACGCCACTGAAGGTATTAGGAAGTTGTTTTGGGCCTTCGAAATGTGCAGGCTCGAAGGGGTGTCCTTCGACCTATTCGGAGGGTACATCATCAGATTTCAAATAAATCATCCAAAGTAAACGTGATTAAGCATGTGTGTGTTATTAATATTAAGGGTGTTGGATTGGGCCGTTATTGGGCTTGAAATCACTTGTGGCCTATTCGAATTATATAAGGGTCCGTTTGGTGTTTATTGGACTCATTTGTTGGGCTAATGTGCTAGCAAGGCCCACTACGTGTATTTGGGATTATTTTGGTTGTGTGGGCCCACTATGAGGATTGTGGGACCCAGGGGTGTGATTTGTGAGTGTGTTGTGGTGTGTAGGTGATCACAACTTTTTTAGGGTTGATTTGTACACAATTGTGAATATTGTGGTACGCGTGTGAGCTCATTTCCATAAGGGTGTGAATCACATAACACATACTGATTCATAGTTGCATAGTGTAAACAAAAGTTTTAAATTTTGCCTAAAAATAGGTGTGTGAACAGTAATACATAATTAACTTGTGATTACTGTTTATTAATAACTGGGGATTTTTACATGTTGTTATAATACCTACCCGTCATTCAAATACCGTCTCGGAATTTAAGTTTGTGGTGGTTGTAGGTGTTGTGTGTGGAAGTAAATGTGGGTATTTGGTGTGAATTTGGTTCTCACACTCCTAAATATACTCGGGTTCTTGTTTAGAGTTCCATCAAATTTTAACTATAAGGATACGGGTTTGTTTTTACCGTTTCACTTCCCTATCAATAATTTGCACGGGTTCTTCTGTGAAAGTGAGTTTGTCATTGAGTCGAATCTCTTTTAGTGGTTGATGTGTTGTTGTATAGGTGATTATTTGTTTATCAAGTTTTAATATTTATTTTATGCCGACTTAACCTATAACAACACTAACGGGCAGTGTACCCGATCAATGTAGCCTAGTTGGTAAGTAGGGTGTCGATCACTAAGAGTGGATTTCTAGTATACTAATTCTAAAGGTATTCTACTCTACTAAATTAACCTAAACTAATGCAAATGGGGTTGAGCCTGAGAGACTGGCACAGGTTTGGTTTTATACTAAACTAATTAAACTAAACAAACAATAGAAGTATGAAGACACCAAAGATAAGAAGAACGTGTTAACCAAGTTTAGTCATATATGATTAAGTTTTGATAAGTTTCTAAGACCTGCAGCGATGGTGTTCACGACTAGGCGCGGTCAATCCTACCTCTCGTTTCCCTAGAGTCTAGATTTCATTCTAATTAATCATGTCACAATTAATCGGAATCCGCATAAAGCTGCTTAATAATTACTAAGTTTATGATTAAGTAGCTTGTCACTTGTTTTATTGCTAGTTTTATATGATGAGTATTGTAATCTTATCTATCTCGTTGGATCCTAAATATAGGCGAGTAAACTCTTAATGATCACTTATGCCTATCCCACTTTCTAGACACTAGATAAGTAGGCGAGGAGGGGTATGGCAGCCCAAGCAAAACTCAGCTAGACATAGAGGTTATCAATGAACATATACAAGTCACCAAAAAAACATCATATAAACTTTAATCGATGAATTAAAGCTTACTAATACAATAAAACAAAACTACTTAATATAAGTAATCAAAACGAAGACTGAGCAACCAATCGAATTAGTAACAAATCAAAACATCAAATAATACTAAACTTGGCTAACACATAAGGGTGTTACCCCATAATCTCTGTAGCAAGGTACATAAACATAATCATAATGAATAGAGTATTAAACTAATGAATACGTGATGCGTGGTTTTGCAACCTTGCAAAAGGTTTTACCTCTCAAGGGATCTTGAGAAGCTTGCAATCCCCACCAGGCAGTGTAGCTGACCGATGTAGTATAGTGTAGTGGCAAGTACCGGGGGATTGATCGTTCTACTTAGGGAATAGTGTTCGTTAGGATTGAAAACTACTCCAATTAGGTCTAGGGGTGAGGGATGATTCTTTTTGTATTTTTATATTTTATGGAAAGCAAGTAAAATCTCAGTTTTGAAAGAGTGGGCGGAATTAGTTGCTAGTCAACTAACCCAAATAACTACAAATGCAATGAAAATAAAATGACAATAAAATAAATGTGAGAAAAACTTATATGGAGAAAAACGTGTTTACTTAGGTTTCACTACTCCCTAGCTATCTTTCATTGATTGATTAGTTTGTTACAATTGCGTGGATGACGGGTTGCATTCCTTAATACCATTCGTGGGGGCGTGTACGTCCTTCCCCAACTCTATAAGATCCTATCTCTTCCTATGACGACACGTTTAGTATCCTATCATGGCCTCATTAATATTCTCTTATGCATTAAACACAACCAATTAATCGTAGTACACATCCGATTCATGTTTCTTAAGACGTCAAGCAAGTTACCATTAGGAAGTTAGCCAGTTTTCTTAAGCCTAACATTGATATCACCCATGCAACAACAATTAATAACAAACCATCAATCAAAATCAATAGCTAGGTTTCATTACATCTAAGCAAACACAAACAAACCTAGCCTAGCATGTTAATGTAAAGACAAGCATAAGATATAATCAAACAACACATACACATATTGAATGATTAACGGAAGACTTATCTTTAATTAAGCATGGATGAAATAAGGGTGAAAAACCCTTACAAAGAGTGTAAAATTCGACCTAGGGTTTATCCCAAGTTTCTCCCAAAAGTTCTCTCTCTCATGAATGAAAAATAGAAAACTATATATAGAGAATACATGTTGACGGCGTCACCTTATAGACCTTGACGCCGTCAACTCGCCGCCAAACTAACTCTCGGATTGCCTAGATCCATCTTTGACGCCGTCACCTTGTAAAGTTCTCTGGGCTGTCTCCTTTTACTCCAATACGTGATGGCCTGGGCGTCACAAAGGGTGACGCCGTCACTCTTTAACCTCCAAATTCTTTCTGGCGCGTCTCGTGTAAACTTCATATCCACTTCTTTGTCAACACATGACGCCGTCACCTTGTAAAGCGTGACGCCGTCAGGTACTGTTTCCAGAATAATTTGAGACTTTTCGTTTTCTTCACTTTTTTGCTCCAAAAACGTCCAAAATGCTTCTTTTTCCATATTTCTTCTCCAAAGTACCTAAAATGACAAAAGGCACGATTTGAGGCAATATTTGATCAAATTATCACGACTTAGGGCTTAAATGACCCCCTAAAAGTGTAACACTTTTCGCCTCATCAAATACCCTTACACTTGAGATTTGCTTGTCCTCAAGCAAATGCGCTTTTATTCTAATCAAAATACAAGCTAGGGGTCATTTAACACTAATATAAAAGTAGTTACAACAAATGATCGTTCCACTTCAATCAAAATAAGCACGGAAATTATACACTAGCACCTCACAAATAGTGTTTGGATACTCACATCTCTCGGGTGTTATAAAAGTATATATCACAAATGAAAATGAAAAATATATCTCACTACTTGTCATAGCACATAGATTACCATAGGCTTGGGAAAGGATCAAAAACCTCCACCACTTTGGCGTAAGCACCTAAGATAAACTATCAAAGAGGTCTTTTAAAGGGTTGTAACGTAAGGTGTAGGGATATGATAAACACGGTTTTGTTGGATAAAGGCAATCTTTACTGGTGGCGAGTTAATCATCTTAGTTAATTACATGTACAATAACGCATTGCTAAGCCAAGACTCGACTCGACTTAAGCTAATGAAAACTAACAAAAACATAAAAAGAAACATAAAAGGAAACGGGATGGTAGTCAGTATGTTTTTTCTACTTCTTTTTTTTTCTATATATATACATATATATACATATACATATATATTTATTTTATTATTATTATTATTATTTTTATTTATTTTTTGATTTTTTGATTTTTTTTTTATTTTTTTTTTACATACACTCTTGCCCTACCATCCAAAATAATACATCATAAGGGTTTTGCATTCCCCTTACACTTAAACTTTTACACACTTTACAAATAACTATTCTAATGACTCGAATTAAGATAATCAAAACACTTGGAGTACTTTTTAACATTTACGCACATATGGGGGTAATAATTGATGTTCTTCCCCATTACTCCATAACACTAGTACTTTACCCATGAGTCCCAATCGTCCCAAAATAATATATACAAGATATGACTCAACTTAGCAACCATGTAATCAATTAGATAATTAACTAAGGGTTTAAACAAATGTTGTCACAATAATGCACTAAAGATGAGTGCATACAAGGTATGCTAAGGCGATTTGGGTGTACATTTGGGGTGGATTGTAAACAAATTCTTCCTTTAAGTAACCGGAATGCGCTATTCAGAATTTCTTCCTTTCGGTCTTTCCAACCACCTAAAGTTAGAAACGAAAAAGATAGGCTCTGAGGGGTGTACTAGGGGTATCGTGTACTAAAAATGAGTACATTGCAAAGGTGTGGGAGAATTACTTGACCAATGAAGTCAATGTAATTATATAAACACAGGCGTAAAACAAGGGTTATCCTAATGCCTCTTATCATGTATTAAATCCTAACTACACGAATGTAGTCTCACTTGTGGTCTCGGGATGAATCACTAACGCAAGTTCTAGAATCTAAATACTACCGGTACACTCATAAGCACTAAGGCTTTTCCTAACAAATCTAGGGGCGAACCTCACATATTTTGGTGGAAAATTTTTTGAGTGGTACGGTTTTTTTGTGCTAGTCATACAACTCCTATCCATGAGATGCTCATTAAGACTAAAGTTTCACTCCTATATGTTGTAAAAAAATTTAAATTTGACGCTAAAATTGCCCTAACAAATATTTCTCTTAGTTTTATTACACACCTACTATTAAACAAACAAAAATCAAGTGTAATTGCATTCTCTAAGGTATCATCATTTACCCCCCCCCCTTACACTTAAGCCGAACATTGTCCCCAATGTTCAAATAAAAAGATGTACAAGTAAAGAAGGTAACAGTATGAAACAAATACTCCCCTGATTCGTTCAGTGTGGATAATATGGTAACATGGTTAGATCCTCCTCCAAGAAAATGAACGTAAAAAGCTTCCCTTCCAAAATATAAATCATCTTCTTGTCCAATATAACCTGTTAAACCTGAGAAAACAATCATGGCAAACCTCGCGTAAAATCGGCGGCAGACTCTATACATAATAAAATCCTAGAAAAGAGAGCATATATATCTTTACGTTGCTTTCTAGGAATTAAAAGGATATAATGCTTGTGGAATGAATATTTGCAGATTCCTGAAGTTTATAAGTTGAAGATTTAACAAAACTTTACAATTCCGGAAAAAAAAAAACTTGCAAAAAAAAAAAAAAAAAAAAAAAAAAAAAAAAAAAAAAAAAAAACTTGCAAAATTTTCCAGAATTTTACACCTGACGTCGTCAGGTTATAAGGCCTGACGCCGTCAGAGTGATCTGACAGAAATCTTATGTTTAGTTTCCGAAAAAATTTCTAGAAAAACCTATGCCTTAATTCCTGGAATTCCTGCAAAATATTCACTATGACTCGATACAAGCATTTGACTCAAACAAATACTAATATGCATGCTAATTTAATATTGTTATGATTCATGTTCAATCTTGTTCTTATAAACAAATTTGGACTTCCCTTACACTTATCTTTTGCAAAATACCTTTATATGTAGTTAAGACGAAGTTAAAAACAAAATAAAGCATTTTCACAATTTACTTTGAAACATGAATCAATAACAATAAAAATAAAACACACATACGGAAACAAATAAAACAAACAAACAAACAATCAAACAAATAAAGCTTGGGTTGCCTCCCAAGAAGCGCTTTTCTTTATTAACGAGTCTTGTAGCTAGACTCAAAGTCACGTACTATTATGTTTTCTTATTCCGCAATAGAATTGCGGTTTTGAAGCTTCTAATCACTCTTTCATCCCACTTATACTCCGGGCCTAAAGCCAAACATCCCGAATATTTAATTTTATTCCCTCTGTGGTTACCATCACTAACCCCGAATGTTGGAATATTATCGACATCTAAGTATTCAATATCCTTGAACTTTTCGAACTTATAGGGCATCGTATACTTAACACACCCGGTTTCACTGGAAAACGTAACAATGCCTTCATCCTTATCATAAATCATTTTGGACGTATTGATGAAGGGTTCTCCCAAAACTATCTCACCTAAGTGCTGATCTATAATTCCCCTCACATCTTCTAAAATTATAAAATCGCATTGACAAACGAAATCTCCAATAAAGATGTGTAAGCCTCTAGCTCTCCCTACAAAATTGCATAGTTGATTCGGGTTATAGGGATTTTGTCTAGGTTTCAATTCATCTCTCATGATCCAATTATAATAAAGCCTAGACATGATATTCATTGGGGCCTTTAGATCGATATAGGTATGTTCTCTAAACATGTGACCTATCATGCATGGAACTTTAACATTCATATAATTCCCTTTCCTAATCCAAGGGTTCTTTCGATGCTTAGCGAGGCAAGGATATTTTAAGAGAAACTTAAGGTAACTAAGTTCCTCAAGAGTTGGTGTGGAGTTTTGAACTATCCTTAAATCATCCCTAGACTCCATCGTGTTACTATTGCTAAGGTGGGTGTCGTTTTCACAATGGTCTATTTTCAGTTTCGTTTCTCTTTTAATTAACTCATTAAGCTCATTAAACGCCTTAATATCTCTTTCCATTCGGTTGCGTTGCAAAAGCCTTTTTTCAATTTCCAAACGTCGATTCTCAATATCCATAATGACACACTTTTTACGAACAAATGCACAAAGAAAAAGATAGACAAAAGAAAACCTATAAAAATAAAATAAAAATCTCACTAGAACGGAATCTAGTGAGTAGACCTAAATAAAATAAAATTCAACCTAAACAATAACTGTTCCACGGCAGCGGCGCCAAAAACTTGATGCGTGGTTTTGCAACCTTGCAAAAGGTTTTACCTCTCAAGGGATTTTGAGAAGCTTTCAATCTCCACCAGGCAGTGTACCTGACCGATGTAGTATAGTGTAGTGGCAAGTACCGGGGGATTGATCGTTCTACTTAAGGAATAGTGTTCGTTAGGATTGAAAACTACTCTAATTAGGTCTAGGGGTGAGGGATGATTCTTTTTGTATTTTTATATTTTATGGAAAGCAAGTAAAATCTCGGTTTTGAAGGAGTGGGCGGAATTAGTTGCTAGTCAACTAACCCAAATAACTACAAATGCAATAAAAATAAAATGACAATAAAGTAAATGTGAGAAAAACTAATATGGAGAGAAACGTGTTTACTTAGGTTTCACTACTCCCTAGCTATCTTTCATTGATTGATTAGTTTGTTACAATTGCGTGGATGACGGGTTGCATTCCTTAATACCATTCGTGGGGGCGTGTACGTCCTTCCCCAACTCTATAAGATCCTATCTCTTCCAATGACGACACGTTTAGTATCCTATCATGGCCTCATTAATATTCTCTTATGCATTAAACACAACCAATTAATCGTAGTACACATCCGATTCATGTTTCTTAAGACGTCAAGCAAGTTACCATTAGGAAGTTAGCCAGTTTTCTTAAGCCAAACATTGATATCACCCATCCAACAACAATTAATAACAAACCATCAATCAATAATCAATAGCTAGGTTTCATTACATCTAAGCAAACACAAACAAACCTAGCCTAGCATGTTAATGTAAAGACAAGCATAAGATAGAATCAAACAACACATAGACATATTGAATGATTAATGGAAGACTTATATTTAATTAAGCACTGATGAAATAAGGGTGAAAAACCCTTACAAAGAGTGTAAAATTCGACCTAGGGTTTATCCCAAGTTTTTCCCAAAAGTTCTCTCTCTCATGAATGAAAAATAGAAAACTATATATTGAGAATACATCTTGACGGCGTCACCTTATAGACCTTGACGCCGTCAACTCGCCGCCAAACTAACTCTCGGATTGCCTAGATCCATCTTTGACGCCGTCACCTTGTAAAGTTCTCTGGGCCGTCTCCTTTTACTCCAATACGTGATGGCCTGGGCGTCACAAAGGGTGACGCCGTCACTCTTTAACCTCCAAATTCTTTCTGGCGCGTCTCATGTAAACTTCATATCCACCTCTTTGTCAACACATGACGCCGTCACCTTGTAAAGCGTGACGCCGTCAGGTACTGTTTCTAGCATAATTTTAGACCTTTCGTTTTCTTCACTTTTTTGCTCCAAAAAACGTCCAAAATGCTTCCTTTTCTAGATTTCTTCTCCAAAGTACCTAAAATGACAAAAGGAACGATTTGAGGCAATATTTGATCAAATTATCACGACTTAGGGCTTAAATGACCCCTAAAAGCGTAACACTTTTGCCTCATCAATACGATACGCTAACTATGATTAGAGATGTTCTTTAAAGATAATTGGGTCTTCAAGGTTGATCTTCTGCTATTTGGAGAGGGTTTGAACATCTGGGAATGACCCAAAGGTTCTCCAATGATACCCTAATTCGTTAATGAGTCCTGTATTTATAGATTCTGAAATCGGGGTCGATGCGGCGCATCTGGAGAGTTTGATGCGCCGCATCTATAAGTAAACGTAGTCTCCAAGTCTGAAACTGACCCGATATGGCGCATCTAGAATTCTGATATGGAGCATCACCTAATACGGCGGATCTAAATACCCAATGCACTGCATCTCCATCTGGAACAGATAGATCTCCTTTTTCTCTTTCCGTGGCCGCTTGAATCAACTAAAACGGAGTCCGGATGAAGATTTTACGGCCAAAATACGAAAGCATCTTCGAGTGTCGACTTGTAATCTTGACTTCTTCATTAAGCTTCTAATCTCCACTTGATTTCTCGGTAAAGATTGTATATGGCCGATACGGCGCATCGGATTGGTCCAATGCGGCGTATCAAGGTAACTTCGCGTGGGGTCCAAGATTATAATATTCGTACACCGCCTTTAGATGCGGCGTATCCTCAATCTCTTATGCGGTGCATGTTCTTCTGTGTCTTGGATCATCTTTTGGTGATGTCTTGAGAGTGATACGCCTTATGCATGAAATATAATACGACGTATCTGGAGTAGAATAAGTTGGGTTTTCCTTGTTGACCAAAGTTTCATATACGGCGCATGGTATAAATCCATGCAGCGCATGCTTCAAAGTCAGGCAATGGTCTTCATATTCGTCTAAGTCTTGTTATACGGCGCATCTATTAAGAATGATATGGCGTATTCTTCGTCAGTTTATTAGACTTTTCCATCTTGATCTATTTTGCTCCAAATTACGTCCAAATAGCTAACTTTTACCAAGGTTTATAACTGAGAATTACAAAAGTAAGCGATTAAGTATCGATTCTCATATAACATAATATAAAACAAGCGAATAACATAGGATAAATGATGCCAATAAAATGTACTTATTTGATGTCATCAGTGGTATCACTAAAGATTCATCGGATAAGCACTTTTCCAAGTTTGGCACGTGAAAGGCATGGTGCATTCTGCTGAGTTCTTTTGGAAGTTCCAGTTGGGGTGCCGCTGAACCAATCCCTCATTGGATTTTTGAATGGTCCAATGTACCTCGGGTTTATCTTTTCACGCTTTCCATAGCGTACCATTCTTTTCCAGGGAGATACCCTCAACATTACTCTATCTCCTTCTTGAAATCTCATTGGCTTTTCCTCATGCCAGCATAACTTTTCTGCCTATCCCTAGCAGCTTGCAGACTTTGTCTGATCTTAAATATCTTTTCCGTTGCTTTATGAACCAGTTTAGGCCAGGTAAGTTGTACTTCTTCTGACCAAGATTTTTTTGAAGATTTTTGTGATCGGTGAAAACCGTACACTTGTAGCCATATAGGTAGTGTCTCAGCATCTTAGAGCAATTACTACTGCTCCAAATTTCAGATCATGTGTCACAATGCACCACGAACCTTTTACTTCCTTCTGGGGTTGATAAAATAGGTGTTTCACATAGTTCCTATATGGTGTCAGCGCCGATCAACATACGTATGGTCACATATGTCCACGTGTGTCGTGATGCATTTATAATCATGTTGGCCACCATAATTATAATTGCCTCCTTTCACACGTGTACATATTACCAAACACACATAACTCGGCGGTTGATGTTTCCTCATATGGGTAGCCATTCTATCATCCGTTCCTAAACGATGGGGGAGTGAGTGGTGTGTGTGCAGAATTTTTATTCCCTTAGTTAACTCGTCTTGGGAAACAATCTCATTTTGAATGAAGATTGTTATTTTTATCATGTTTGACATAAACATGGTTCACAATCTCTTGTTTCCAACAATTTGTGGGGGTAACCTACCCGTTATTCAAAGGATCTTATTATAGCAGATTATTAATCATGAGGGTTTCGGGCGTGAACTTGGTGAGTATGGAGAGTGTTGCTTAACTTCATCTTTTGTAGATGATTGATGATATCAAATAAGTACATATTATTATCATCATTTATCCTATTTATTTGAATTGTTTTATTATATTATTTATGAGAATCGATGCTTTAATGTTTACTTTAGTAATTCTCAGGTAAAAACAAGCAATTGGTGAAACTTTGCGATTTTGGACTAATTATGGAGCAAAACTAGCAAGATGTCAAATGTCTACTGAAATCAAGAAGATGCGCTGTATCTCTCTCAACATATACGCCGCAATATCATACTTAGATGAATTCGAAGACCATTGCCTAACTTTGAAGAATGCGCCGCATGTAATTCTATCATGCGCCGCATATGAAACTTTGGTCAACGAAGAAGATCAAGTTTGTTCTACTCCAGATACACCGCATTACACTTATGAAATACGGCGTATCACTATCAAGACTTCACCAGAAACAATCCAAGATACTGAAGGACATGCGCCGCATACAAGATCAAGATACGCCGCATCTGAAGACGGTGTACGAATATTCCAGAATATATTAATCTTGGACCCCTCGCGAAGTTAAGTCAATGCGCCGCATCTACTTACTCGATGTGCCGCATCGTGCCCTCAGACAGAAACTATAAATACCCCAAGACAGTTACGAATTTTGTGTGCAACAAAACCCTAAGGAGACGAACTCAGTCGAAGAAGCATCACAAGACACACCCAAATCGAAGATATTAGAGCTGTAAGAAGGTCCTGCATGTATTTAATTCATTAAGTAGTTTTGTTTTATTGTAATAGTACGCTTTAATTCATCAGGATTGATGGGCTTGTATCGGCTACCATACCGCTCCCCTTAAAATTGCTTTCCCATCAATTAAAGTTTATATGATGATGTTTTTGGTGACTTATATTAGTACATTGATAACCTCTGTGTCAAGCTGAGTTTTGCTTGGGCTGCCATACCTCTTCCTCGCCTGCTTAAGCTAATGTTTTTAGATAAGTAGGATTGGCATAAGTGATCATTAAGGGTTTACTCGCCGATATAATGAGATCCAACGAGACATATTAGATTACGATACGCTTCATATAGAACTAGCAATAAAACAAGTGACAAGCTACTTAACTATCAGGACAGGCCTTCTTCTGCTTCTATTATCTATCTGTGTACGTGTTTGTTATTCGTTGATTTGTGCTCATTAGTTTAATTTACTGTTTAATAATAACCAAACTGTGTCAGTCTCTCAGGTTGAACCCCCTTTCGTTAGATTAGGCTGTAAAACTAACTTAGGATATTAAAATACTGATTAGGTTAACTAGATAATACGTTCCACTCTTAGTGATCGACACTCTACTTACCATTATATTCATACTAACCGGGTACACTGCTCGTTAAGTGTGTGTGTTATAAGTCGGCTAAATATAAATTTAAAACTTGAGTAGGCATTAATACTGCTAAACCGCAACGACACATCACGCTCCCATCAAGTTTTTGGCGCCGCCGCCGGTGAGTGAATTGTTATTATCTTTTAATCTGATTAGGATTTTAATTAGATTTTCTTTTTATTAGGTTTTTAGATTCTAACCACTGACTTTGTTGTATAATAGATGGTAACTTTGTTGTATATTAGTTAGATTGCATTCATTGTATAATTTGCATATTTACTGTTTTTGTGTGTTTTTATTTTCTATATTTTGTTTTTATTTTAATTTTCTTTGTTTTTCTGCATAAACTGCTGTCGTTGTATTGTGCTGATACAAACGATACGGCGCATTTATTTCTTAGATGCGGTGTATTGCGTTTTAACTTTTTATAAATACAACGTGTTTAATAATTCGAGTACGACGCATCTTTCCCCAAGATACGGCGTGTTCTGTTTTTAATAAGAAAATTTTTCGAAACTCTAACGCCATGCGACGCATCTGTTTTCACAGATACGGCGTATTATATATTTAATTAAAAACAGTTTTCGAATTTATTAAACAAAAGTGACGCATAGATTTTTATCGATACGGCGCAATTAGTAAATAAAAAATCTTGTATTTTGAAACGTAAAGAAAATACGGCGCATTAGCTTCTGCTTATGCGGCGCATTTAATTTTATAAATATAATCGATTTTTGATATTTAACAAGATACGGCGCATTCAAATTTAAAAGCGGCGTATCAATTTTCTGAATAAAAGTCTGATTTAATTTTAACGTAACTAGATACGGCGTATCCCTTTTCCAGGATACGGCGCATCGCCTGTAGATATCAGCAACTTTTATTTTTCGTATTCCGTTTTCGTTATTAATTTTCTGATATTTTACTTTCTTGAACATACCCTACTGATGCTTTTGAGATGATTTCAGGAAGTGCATGACCAGAAGTTCAACTAAGAACTTAATTACACCTTTCGAAGATCTTGAACGAGCTTTACATTCACTTAGGAGGCTTTTCAACACAAAAAGCTTCGATCTTTCAAGTTCATTAGAGCTTGATTATTTTTCTGAACAAGAAGAGGAAGAAGAAACAGAAACAATGACGAAAACCACAACTATGGAGGAATACATGAACAAAACCCGTGCAGACTACAGTTCGGGAATTGCTAGACCAAAGTTTGACGACAAGTCAAAGTTTGAATTGAAGGGTCAGTTTCTCAAGGAGCTAAGAGAAAATGCTTTCAGTGGGACAGAACATGAAGATGCTAATGAACATGTGGAAAAAGTCCTCGAGATTGCAGATTTGTTTACCACAGAAGGAGTTTCTGATGACCAACTTATGCTTCGAATCTTCCCAATTTCGCTTAAAGGAGCTGCTAATAAGTGGCTAAGGAATGAACCAGCAGGTTCAATCACAACATGGGATGATTTGAAGAGCAAATTCCTCAAAAGATATTGTCCACCTGCTAAGACTGCTAAAAAGATATTATCAACAACTTCAAGCAAGAGCCCGATGAAACTCTTTATCAGGCTTGGGTGCGTTTTAAAGATTTATTGGTGAAATGCCCTCAACATTATTTAACAGCGATGCAGGAGATAATATTATTTTATCAAGGACTGGACGTGCCTACTAGACAAATCTTGGATGCTAAGGGAGCTGTACCACAAATGAGTGCAGTCAATGCTAGAAAAGCTATTCAAGAAGCTGCTGACCATTCTCAAAAATGGCACGATGGAACCTCTACTAGATCTAAGAGCCGCACTAATTTTGACGGGTTTGCTGCAATTCAAGCTCAATTGGATAAAATTAGTAGAGAGATGAAGAAAAGAGATGAAAAATTGTATGCTGCCCAAGTTGGATGTGAAAAATGCGAAGGACCTCAGTACACCAAGGATTGCCCTACAAAGAATGAAAGTGAGACTTTTAAAGAAGCATACTACACACAATTTGGACAACCATTCCAACCTTCAGGAAGATTTAGGGAAGCTGCTCCGGGGTACTATCAAAAGTACAATGGAAATCCTACATATCAAGAGAAAAGGCAGACTTTGGATGACACTTTGAAGCAAATTATGGTTGATGCTGCCAAAAGACATGAAGAGAATACTGCTATGATCAAAGAAATCTGAGCTTCAACGGATACCATCACAAGAAACCAAGGAGCTTCGATCAAAGCATTGGAACAACAAATCGGTCAGATGAGCAAGGTTCTTCAAGAAAGGGGATATGGAAGTCTACCTAGCTCAACTGAAACTAATCCAAGAGATCATGTCAAAGCTATCACCACTACCAAAGAAGTCACGCCTAACATACCTTTTCCTGGACGATTGAAGAATGGTGATGTTTTAAAACCCCAATATTTCTTTAACTCTTCAATCAGTGTACGGAGACTACTCAAGGAAAAATCAATGATTGAAGAGGAGATCAAGGCTGCAATGAAAGAAGAGAGCTCTGCAATTGATCTACATGCCTTACCTCATAAAGAAAAAGACCCAGGAAGTTTTACTTTACCTTGTTCAATTAATAACATGTCTTTCAATAATGCATTAGCTGACTTAGGAGCTAGCGTTAGTGTAATGCCCTTTAAGACATTCACTACCCTAGGACTAGGAAAATTAGCACCAACTAAGCTGCTTATTGAATTGGCTGATAAAACAGTAAAACGACCTGAGGGGATTGCTGAAAACATACTAGTTAGGATCGAGAAATTTGTATTCCCCATAGACTTTATAATACTAGATATGCCTGAGGATATTAAGATTCCCTTAATCCTTGGACGACCTTTCTTGTCTACTGCTCATGCTAAAATTGATGTGTTTAAAAGGAAAATATCATTAAGAGTGGGGAATGACAAATTAGTCTATAAGTGTGAAAATCCAGTAACGAGCATAATTAGGAACGTGTATATGCTAGGATTACGCGAAAATATGGACCTCGACCTAGAAGCTAGATTTATGGGAGAAATCTTAGTACAAAATGAATCACTTGAATGCTATGATGGTGACTATATTAAGTTAAATGATCTTAAAATGCCATTAGAATTCAATAATAGATTTATGAAAGATGATGAACCCAATAAGAGAGAAATTATGGATATCCCTAGGGTTAATGTTATAAACACTAGAAATTATGATGAATTTGAAGGGTATCCTAGTTTTTGTGATTATGGTAGAAGGATCCATGTAGATTGCGCTTACAACTTACAATTTCCATGCATGATAGGTTACAAACAAGTTAGCGCCAACTTCTTTCCTATTTTACCAATTAATGTGATGTCAAAAACCTTTTATAATTCCATTATGAAAAAGAAGGTTGAATATATAGGAAAGAATGTGGTCGGAGCCTTTATTAATGTGTCTATTTTTGTTGGAAGATTTGTTATTGTTACAGATTTCACAGTTGTAGAAGACATGGATGCCTATCGTGATAAAGAGATGGGTGATGTGATTGTTGGCAAACCATTTTGTAGGGAGATTACTATTAATGCCAAAATATTTGAAGGAAGAATCACCTTTCAATGTGGAAGCGACATTATTACTTTTATGATGCCGCGCACTCACCCAAGTTTTAAACATGCCACTAACAAATATTGCTATAAATTTTCACCATTCCTTTATGTAGATGACGAAGACGAACAGAATGGGATCATGTATCCATATCAAAAGATGAAGGGATTCTACGAGGGAGTGTTGAAACTAGGACCCGAATATGTCCGTGATGAGTCAATTAGCAAGTACATCATGAAGTGGTATTTGGATATTAACGATGCAAAATAGGAGCTGAACGTGAGTCTAACATGAAGACTCTGGAATAAAGACAAGTGTTGACCGGGAGACAACCCAGATTTTTTATCTTATTTTTCTGTTTGTGTGGAGTCTGTCAGACCTGCAGAAGATGCGGCGCATCTCCATCATAGGATGCGGCGTATCATCTGCACTGGTCATATCCGTTTTATTTTTCTGCATTTTTTATTTTATTTTAAAAATTTTCTGTCAATTTATTTAATTCGGCGCATCCCTGGTTAAGGATGCGACGCATCTATTTTCTGATTCGTATTAATTCCAGGCTCGATACGGCGCATCCTCTTCAATAGGATGCGGCGTATCGACTGACCTGATGATTTACAGTTTTTCTTTTTTTAGGTTTTTACTAACTACTAACGAATTATGCAAGTTTGAACCTTCTTAACTCAGGTGTGTTAAAGTCTTGGTGGTATAATAGATTCTTGTACTTTCTGTGGAAACATCATCATTGAGCTTAAACGCCTCTCATCCACAAGAAAGTTGATTTTGCTCGTTAACGCATAATGGAGGATCATGCCGAGCAAGTCTCAGGGAGTTTCTCCGTTCTAATTATTTTATTTTCCAGTTTTTTAACTATTAATACAAACAACGAGGACGTTGTTTAACTTAAGTGGGGGGATGGAGAATTAGAACGCTTACTTGTCCCAAACTTTTCAAAATATGCTTAAAATGCGCTTAATATATCAAAATTAAAAAAAAAAAATTTAGCATGTTTTTGTTTAAGTCTAAATTACATAACCGCACACATAACCTTATTTCTTCCAAAAATTAAAAACTTTAGTGTGCCGGTGACTTGTAAACTTTAGAACTTGGCTTGTATACTATTCGAGATCACCATAATAAGTATTATCGATATATTGGAGTGACTTGTCTAAATTGGTAAATTTCTAGGATTACACCCAAAAAGCCTATACATGTTATGTGATATTAACTAACTACACTGGTTAGTTAACCCCCGTATAAACCCTTTTGTTACTCTCATTTTTAGAGTAAGATACCCCTAGAAAAACCCTCAGAGCCATTCCTTTCGTTTCTTACACCTTTGTAAAATATTTCGTTACACCCTTACACCTTAGCCTACCCTGTAGATTAAAGTACGTGGTTAGTTACTTTAGGCAAAGTGTGTTTCCTTACATTACATGTGTTCGCGTGCGTAATTCATTATCTTTGGTTAGGTCGAGAAATTGCACAATGCAATTGGAGTGAAAGTACATATTGTATAATTTTAGTTTATTTTTCGTCTGTTTACTACTTTCACTATTACTGTTATTTCTGAAAGTTATGAAAAGTATGGAAAATTATCCGGAAAAATCTTGATAGAAAAGTTGTGAAATTTTACACATCTATGTAAAAAAAAATATATATATATATATATAAAAAATAGAAAAGAAAAAGAAAGAGAAATAGTTGGAAGTTTGTTTTAACCAACTTATGTAAAGTTTTGTATTAAGTGGTAGATATCACCACTATTTGTTGTTGTACTATATTTATGAATTGAATGGGAGTTGGCCGTTATGGGAACGCCAACTAAGGTTTATTCTTTGTTTAAGATTTTATTGAGTATAATTCGTGTCTACCTAAAGCGTGAGTTACATGAGTCAAAAGCGTGAGTTATTCAATGATATGAGTCTTATTAATGGGATGGTTGGGAAAGTAATTAACCACACTTAGGATTTTAATCTATTTGTTTTGTTTATTTTTCATTTTACACCAATTTATATCCTAAATGTTATCCCTACCCAACCGTATTGTTGTATTCGTTGTTAGCTTTCGAGCATCCGGATATGATAATGGCTAAGTAAGAATATTAAATGTCTGAATAAGGTAGTGACCATCCGAGTATTAGATTAATTGACTAACGTGCTAGCGATCTAGTGTGTGACTTGGTGACCATCCGTTATGCAAATAACGCACCAGCGATCCAAGAAATGCACTAGTGACCATCCGTTAGTTGAAGCGTCGAGGACTCGCGCCAGCGATCTACTAAGTTTATGCAGGAGATGTTTGAACGAAGCTAGGTTCAACCCTTAAGCCTCAAAACCCTTTTTACCGCTTTAGACTTGTTACTCCTTGGCTTTAGTGGGGAGATGCATATGCTTGTCAAGCTTATGATAGAATATTCGTCACGACTAAGCAACTAAACGATTTAGAATTGTTTTGATATTGATAAATTATTTTGTTTCTACTTCGTTAAGTGTTTGGTTGTGTGATTATGATAAAACGAATACATGCTTAATGACAAAAATAAATCTTAATACCTTTTAGGATACATTTTCATAAGATAAAATCTAAGGTTTACTTGGAGACAAGTAAAGTTCAAGTGGAGGATATTTGATGATATCAAATAAGTACATATTATTATCATCATTTATCCTATTTATTTGACTTGTTTTATTATATTATTTATGAGAATCGATGCTTTAATGTTTACTTTAGTAATTCTCAGGTAAAAACAAGCAATTGGTGAAACTTGACGATTTTGGACTAATTATGGAGCAAAACTAGCAAGATGTCAAAAGTCTACTGAAATCAAGAAGATGCGTCGTATCTCTCTCAACAGATACGCCGCAATATCATACTTAGATGAATTCGAAGACCATTTCCTGACTTTGAAGAATGCGCCACATGTAATTCTATCATGCGCCGCATATGAAACTTTGGTCAACGAAGAAGATCAAGCTTGTTCTACTCCAGATACGCCGCATTACACTTATGACATACGGCGTATCACTATCAAGACTTCACCAGAAACAATCCAAGATACTGAAGGACATGCGCCGCATACAAGATCAAGATACGCCGCATCTGAAGACGGTGTACGAATATTCCAGAATATATTAATCTTGGACCCCACGCGAAGTTAAGTCAATGCGTCGCATCTACTTACTCGATGCGCCGCATCGTGCCCTCAGACAGAAACTATAAATACCCCAAGACAGTTACGAATTTGTGTGCAACAAAACCCTAAGGAGACGAACTCAGTCGAAGAAGCATCACAAGACACACCCAAATCGAAGATATTAGAGCTGTAAGAAGGTCCTGCATGTATTTAATTCATTAAGTAGTTTTGTTTTATTGTAATAGTACGGTTTAAATCATCAGGATTGATGGGCGTGTATCGGCTACCATACCGCTCCCCTTAAAATTACTTTCCCATCAATTAAAGTCTATATGATGATGTTTTTGGTGACTTATATTAGTGCATTGATAACTTCTGTGTCTAGCTGAGTTTTGCTTGGGCTGTCATACCCCTTCCTCGCCTGCTTAAGCTAATGTCTTTAGATAAGTAGGATAGGCATAAGTGATCATTAAGGGTTTACTCGCCGATATAATGAGATCCAACGAGACAGATTAGATTACGATACGCTTCATATAGAACTAGCAATAAAACAAGTGACAAGCTACTTAACTATCAGGACAGGCCTTCTTTTGCTTCTATTATCTATCTGTGTACGTGTTTGCTATTCGTTGATTCGTGCTCAGTAGTTTAATTTACTGTTTAATAATAACCAAACTGTTGATATAAATAATGCATAAAAACGTTATTAATATTTCTCGATATCCCTACGTTTTGACGATCACAAAATATAAAAACATTAAACGTAAACAAGTATTTAGTTACAAATATCATTTCATTCAACTAAATCACTTAAGGTATGAATAAATAAATGTCTAATACATTTTATGATCAAAGGGATTTTTATTTAACACTATAAAGTTTATAAAAATGTTATAAACATTTTTATATATATTTGAAAAACACTTTTGGTAATTAAAGGAAATGTTTAATTCATAATAAATATATGAATTCAAACTTTTAACCAAAATCAGTTAGTTTTTCACCAAATAAACTTTCACCAGAAAAGACAAAGGAATCTGGCCGTTACAGGAGGGCGGCCCCCTTAAACTTTAAGGGGGCCGGCCATCATTTAAGGGGACCGACACGCTCCAAACGGTCAGATTATTTGCCTATAAATACTGGTTCATTTCTGCCATTTTTCCTCACCTTTTGCACCATAATTCTCAGTCCCAATTCTTTCTAAACATTCTTCTAAATCCTTTGATCATAAGATTATAAGTCTTTGTTTCAAGTGATCCATACCTTCATCATTCAAAGTGCAAGAGAAGAATACTCCTTCAACATCTAGTTAAGAAGTATTGTACATTCGTGAATATAGTCTTGTAGTTGTGTAAATCAAGTGTAAAGTTGTGTTGTGTTTGTAACAAGTAGATTTAGGTGTGTTAGTTATGAAGAGAAGTAGTGAAGAAGTAGTAGTGTTGTGAAAAAGAAGTAGTAGTGTTGTGAAGAAGAAGAAGTAGTGAAGTTGTGTAGTAGTGGTGTGTACAAGTTGTGTAGAAGTCGTGATAAGTTGTGAAGAGTCGTGAGATTGGTTCTAGCTACAATTAGAACTCGACATTTTGCTTGGTGTCGTTAAACGGTGTAAGCAAAGGTGTGTAAGGTTTCTCCGCCATAAGGGAGCTTGTTGACATAGTGAAGAAAACTCTCGAGTTAGGTGCTCGGGGAGTGGAGTAGGGCGGAGAGGTGCTTCGTAGCCGAACCACTATAAATCCCTTGTCTCGCGGTGCGATCTTTTCATCTCTATCTCTTTACTTACTTACTTATATTGTCATCATTTACTTTCGTAGATATAAGTGTTGATAAGTGTGCAAGTATTGATCTCACATAAACTTGAATCGAAATCTTTAAAACTAAGTTTTCATAAAATTAAAAAGACATAAAACTATTCAACCCCCCTTCTAGTTTTCCACAATTGATATCAAAGCCACTGTTGAACCTTAGACCTTGATAGATCTTCTTGAGCTCGTGGATCGTTAGTAATGTTTATGTAATCACAAACACACTAAAAGAAAGTCTTAGTTACTTGTATTCTATAGCGGAAAACAAACACAAGTAAGAACACGATTACTAAGAACGATTTGATCCTCTATGGATCTTTTTATTAATACTAAAAGTGTTTTTCTAAAACTCGTACATAATACATAATGATGCGTTCCTTTTATAGACAAGGAACCCTAAACAACCCTAAACCGTTTCACAAGAAACGTATAATCTAAAAACTATCTAAGATATGCAATATCACTTTCTAAATAAACTCATGCATATCCTAACTAATAACATAATACGCGGAAACTATCAATCAGCAGAAACACATTCCGCAGAATCTATACTTCCGCAGTAACATTCTTCAGCAGAATCACAAAGCTTCAGCAGTAACCATCAGCAGAATTCTTCCTTAGCAGAATTCCCAACAATCCTCCCCTAATCTTGAATTTGACATGGTTAAGTTCAAGATTTTTGATAGATCTTTAACACTTCAGAATAAGAGGATTGAATTCGAACATCAGCAGCAAAGAATCAAATGAGACACATCTCTATGAATGGTAGAACTTGAAACTTCAGGTCTTTGCAGCAACAAATGACAATTTGTACATCAAAACATTTAAGTTTCATACTATTCTCATCACATCCAGGTGTGTTAACTCCTGTGAGAGGTGAATCATTGAAAATAATGGATTTGATGTCTCTTTACCAATAGCCATCACTACTGGAGTAGCCAAATGTTTAAGTTCAAAAACTATGGTACACTGATAACCATCTGATTTATTAGCAAATCAGCAACTATAAACGGATTTGAGATGTCTTTACCTGTAGCCGTTTGCTCAGGACTAGCCAATTCTTTGGTTTCAACTGAACCTTGGTGAATTGAATACCAAATATGGATACCAATTGTCTTTACCACAAACCATACTTTTGTGGACTAGCCAATTCTTTGGATCCCATAAAGGGTTACATCCATGGTGAATTGAGAACCATTTCAACTCTCAGCAATGAAGCATGGGTGAGTTGAATACCCTATAGCTTTTAGCAAGCTATTATAGCTATCAACAGATTTGATGTGTCTTTACCAAAGCTGTACCCTTTGGACTAGCCAACTCTTTGATGGACACAAGTCACATCTGGTGAGTTGATAACCATCAACAGAGTTATACAACAAACCTACATAAAAGTTAGTATACAAATATACAATTTTTTTTTTTTTTATTATTTTTTTTTTTTATACTAATGAAATAAGAAAGAAATGAAATAAAGAAATAGAAAATATACAAATAATATATATAATACCAGAATCAAGTAGAAGCTTGTTGTTGCAGAAGCTTGGACTTGATGAACCCAACCAATTGTTCAGCATGTGTCCTATCATTAGCAACTGGATTTGGAGGAAATTCCAACTTCCTTTGGAGCATTCGATTCATCAGAGTCATGGACAATGGATATTGTTGATCAGAAAACATACATACTCTTATCCCAGACTCAGTCTCTACCACATGTACATTGGGAAGGGGATAAAATCGCCAAGTATCCACTTTCCACCTATAGGAATTCTTCCAAATCGAATAGCCTTTCCCCTGTGGAGTTTGGGAGTCAAAGAGAACTTAAAGATCTCCCAATAGATATAGGCCAGCACCTTGTGGAGTATGGATATCATAATACTCAGTGACCAACTTGTAAAGTGTCTGCAGATCTTGTCTATCCACCAAATGAAGAATTTCTTGCAAGAAAGTGAAATTCTTATAGGATTGATCTTGCCTGTAGATAGTGTTAAGTTGTCCATCTGTGATAGTCCATCTGATCAACACATTGTATGATCCTTTAGGAAAAGTGTCAGAAGTTCCTTCCTGAATAAATGAATCATCAGTAGCTTCTAGGTCTACTTGCTTTGAAGAACTACTCATTTGAGCTCTGTGAACCTGCTTAGCCAATCTAATTGATCTTCTACTTGCAATATGCTTGCCTATATGTGCCATTCTCTTCTTCCTTCTACCAGGGATGTAAATTCCCATAGAAACATCTTCAGTAGCAATAGAAGAAGTATCTTCAGTAGGAATAGGAGAACTTGGAACAGAAACCCCTTTTACATGTAATCTCCCAGCCATTTCCCTGGCTTGTTTACCCTTAGCAGCTGCCTGTTCAGCTTGTTTAACCTTGTCTGCATTATAATTTGACAATGATGAATCTTCATGATCAGCAGATGTTGCAGCAAAAGTTTCAGCAGAATTGGGTGGAGCTTCAGAAGAAACAGGAATCCCAGATGATTGTCTCTCAGAAGCTTCATTAGCAATAGGTTCAGCAGATTGTAAGTCTTCAGGAGTATCTTCAGCAATATCAGTAGAAGGACTCAGATGTACTTGATCTCCAGTAGAGGAAGTACCTATCTCCACTTGCTTCAGTCGTTTGGTACTTGGAGCTTCCAAACTAGCAGCAGTCCTCTTAGGTTGAGTAGCAGAAGAATGAATAGACTTCATAATCTGATCATAAATCCTATTCAACTCAGAATCAGACAAAGCCCAAACTTGCTTCTTTGTCAAACCATAACTGTACACAGATGTATACTGATTATAGACCACATTCCTCCTATATTGTTTCTTCTCTGCTTCAGTCTGAGGTCTATCTCTCTTAGCTTGTGCTTTCTGAGCAGCAATAGCCTTCCTCCTCTCTGCTGCAGCTTTCTTCCGCTGTTGCCCAAGAGCTACCATTTGCTCAGCAAAGGTATGACTATCAAAGTTAGCTCCTAAGATACTCTGGGCCAAGGTGGGATTGGATGCAGCTTGTTGAGTGTAAGAGTCCCATTGTGCATCAGTGAAATGAGCTGATTGCTCATCTAGCTCTCTTTGCCTTTCAGGAGGTAAATCTGAAGTAAAATGATCAGCCATCTGTTTTGCTAAAGCTTGACTCTTCACAAGATCCTCATATTCTTTAAACAACCTTTCTTGCTCCTTCCTTTCTTCTTCACTAACAAGATTTGTACCAAGATCTTCTTCAACTATCCTTCCTTGCTCAGTTCCAGAAGTATCCATACTAGTAACTCTGGCAACATCTTCAGTAGAAACCCCAATAGAAGCATCAGCAGAAACATGTTGAGTTGAAGATTCAACATGTGGAGCATGAACTTCATCAGAAGTATCCAATACAAAGGATCTTCCAGCAATAAACACTTCAGCAGACACCTTGGAATATGTAACATCAGCAGAAGCCACATGATCATCATCAATATGTTCTTGAGCAACTGACAAACTTTGCAGTGTAGATTCCTTGCTCAAGTACTGTCTTCTCCTCTTTTTGTAGAACTTAATCTGATCCCTTTGTTGAGAGGATTCAGCAGCTGTAGGTGAATGAGTAGAAGTCTGCTGAGCAGCTTCAGCCAATAAGTCAAGATGATCCCAATAACTAGCCTCCTGCTCATCATCAGATGCAAACACAAACTTCCTCTTCTTTGTCTGCCCAAGTTTATCCTCTAAGTCTTGAACCCTTCTTTTCAGCACCTCAATCTCATCACCAAGTGAGGATTTAGTCTCTGCAAGTTCCTTCTTCAACTTCTCAGTTTCTTGAACATTCCTGTTGAATAAAGTATACAGAGAAGTGAGAGTAATAGGGTCCTCTGCTCCACCAGCAGATGTCTCTGTGGTAAAGGGAGCTTGATGAAGCGAAAAGTGTACCGCTTTTAAGGGGTCATTTAAGCCCTAAATCGTATTTATTTGATCAAATATCGCCCTAAATTGTTCCTTTTGTCATTTTAGGTACTTTTGAGGAGAAATCTGGAAAAGGAGGCATTTTGGACGTTTTTGGAGCATAAAAGTGAAGGAAACGGCAAAGTCTCAAAAATCGGCTAAAAGTTACCTTTGACGGCGTCACAATTTACTCTGGACGGCGTCATGCCTAGGCAAGAAAAGGTGGACGTGAAATTTACTCATGATAAGCCAGCGAAAATAGCATGTAAATTCTGACGGCGTCACGCTTTAACTTGATCAAGGGCGTCACGGCTTAAATCAAAAGGGGACGGCGTCACGTTCAAGGTTCGACGGCGTCAAGCCTTGATAAGCCAGAATGGATTTTGGAAGAGCTAAAGAGGGACGGCGTCAAGAAGGTCATCCGGGAACCCTAAAAACGGCGAGGTGACGGCGTCACACTCCATAACGTGACGCCGTCAGATCCAAAAATCTATATATAGTTTTCTAATTTTTTGTCATTAGTGTGGAACTTTGTGTGTGGAATTTTGGGAGAAAACCCTAGGACGATTTTAGCATCTTTTTCAAGGCTTTTTGCCTTGAGATCTTCCATGTTACATTGAAGATAAGTTATCAATTAATCATTCAATATGTCTATGTGTTGTTTGATTTTATCTTATTCTTGTCTTTTGATTAACATGTTAGGCTAAATTTATCTTGTGTTTGCTTAGATCTAATGAAACCTAGCTATTGATTATTGGTTATTAGTGTGTTGTTAGTTGTATTGGATGATTGTTTATCTATGTTAGGCTTAAGAAAACTGGCTAACTTCCTATTCGGTAACTTGCTTGAACGTCTTAAGAAACATGAACCAAATGCGTACTAAAGGTTTTTATGGTTGTATTTAATGCACAAGCGAATTCTAGTGATCCCATGTTAGGAGCTTCCTAGCCGGCTCGACATAGGAGTGAAGTAGGAGCTTGTAGAGTTGGGGAAGTAAGTACGCCACCCCACGAATGGTATTAAGGAATACACCCGTCATCCACGCGACTAATACACACTAATCAACCGGTAAAAGATAGCTAGGGAGTAAGGAAATCTAAGTAAACACATTTCTCTACATATAAGTTTCCACCAAACTTTTCATTTTTGTTATTTTATTTTATTTGCATTCGTAGTAAATTGGGTTAGTTGACTAGCAACTAATTCCGCCCACTCCTTCAAACCCGAGATTTTACTTGCTTTCATAAAAATTATAAAAACATAAAAAGAATCTTCCTCAACCCTTAGACCTATTAGAGTAGTCTTTCATACCTAACGAACACTATTCCCTGTGGAGAACGATCAATCCCCCGTACTTACCACTACACTATACTACATCGGTCAGGTACACTGCCTGGTGGGGTTGTAAGCCTCTTGAGATCCCTCGAGAGGTAAAACCTGTTGTAAGGTTACAAAACCACGCATCAAGTTTTTGGCGCCGCTGCCGGGGAATAGTTATTGTTTAGGTTGAATTTTTATTTTATAGGTCTACTCACTAGATTCCTTTCTAGTGAGATTTTTATTTTATTTTTCTAGGTTTTCTTTAGTCTATCTATTTTGTTCGTGTCTTTGTTCGTAACCATACCATCCGACATCATGGAAGATGGTAATATCCTTAACCCCCACAACCCACCACCACAACAACCACCACCACCTCCTAGAGCCCGTACTTTAGGAGAGTATTCCCGTCCTGGCCACCATGGCTATCGAAACACCATTGAGCTCACTCAAGGAGCCAATATCACACCCTTGCGATCCGACACCATCCGGTTGGTGCAAAGCGGATGCGCATTCCATGGACTTCGTTCTGAAGATCCTAATCAACATCTCAAGGACTTTCTCAAAATCGTTGATTCTATAGACCTTGATGTTGCCACTCGAGAGACGACCCGATTGCGTCTCTTCCAATTCCTCTTGCGGGACCAAGCTAGTCAGTGGCTAGAACGTCAACCCGCAGGATCCATCACCTCTTGGGATGATCTCACCACTCGTTTCCTTGCTCAATTTTTCCCACCAGGGAGAACTACCAAGCTAAGGAAGGATATCTTGATGTTTGAACAACGTCGAGGCGAAACCCTCTACGGGGCATGGATTCGATTCAAGGACTTACTCCAAAAAGTCCCTCATCATGGCATAAATCTCTGGCTTCAAATCCAAATCTTCTATGACCATGTTGATTACCACACCAAGCGTGCCATCGATCAAGCTGCCGGGGGCAGATTGCGCGACAAAAGCGCCGAGGAATCATGGGAGATCATTGATGAGCTTGCATCCGACGATGATGAATTGTGGCAAGTCTCCTACGACGTGCGCTCGGCAGTCAAGACATATTCATCACCCGATACAACCAATCAAATCACTGAGGAAAGCGTTAGTGAACTTGAGAAAAGGGTTGCATATCTTATGGAAAAGCAAAAGAGACCCTTAAGTCCACAAAAAGCGACAATTAACTCAGTCTCAAGCGTTAAGCAAACACCATTGTCCGAATCACCCCTTAGGGAAAATGCTAAACCCTTCCATAAGCACGCTCAACCCAACTCACCACCTCAGGAACTTAGTCCAACATTCGAAGCTCGAATGAGAGAGTACATGTCAAAACACTCCGAACGGTTGGCAAAATTTGAGGAAGCCGTCTACAAGCAGAAGGAGGAAATGGAGGAGAAGATGGCGGAGATGATGAATCTTTTGAAAGAATACACAAATACAAAAGCCCCTGCAAAAGTGTTGGTGAGGAATGACGTTGATGTTCCTAACACTAAATTTGTCAAGGCCACCTCCGTCGTCCAAGAGGGCGGAAATGATGGAAGAGGGAAATCCATAACTATGGAAGTTAACAAGATTGACCTCATCCCACTTAATAATGGAAACACCAATGCCTGCAAATGCGATTCCGACAAGGGAGAGGAGGCGCCCTCTGAGGAGCGCCAATTGGTTGAACCGCCAGTGTCACAACAAGTGAAGCATTACTTGAAGCACGAGATAAACAAGGAGACCATAAACGATTGGTTGAGAAACTATCGACGTACTCATCTACCCAACAAGGAGTCCAAGAAGGTGGAACCGGATGATAAATCTGACACATTACCCGGTGGGCAATTGTATGAACGCCTCATAGGACAAAAGTTAGTGGAAAAGCATAAATTCTACGGGGTCTTTGAAATACCATGCAACATTGGAAAACACAAGTATCTGGATGCGATAGCTGACCAAGGTTCCGACGTAAATTTGATGCCTTTATCCGTTTATGTTCAGTTAACCGATGAGTTGCCATCCATCACCCATACTAAACTCTCCTTTGCGAAACATTCTTATGAGTATCCGTTAGGAATTGCAGAAGATGTGTTGGTCAACGTTGCCGGATTCTTGTATCCGGTCGACTTCATGATCATTGAGAGAAATGATATGAATATGCCAATAATCCTTGGGGCACCCTTTCTCGCTACCACTAGAGCACAAATCAATTACGAAAATAGCACCATCCAAATGAAGAAGGGGAAGAAAACAATAAACTTCCCAACGATCCCACGACATATATGAGATGTTGCTCTGCAGAAGAAGATAGAGGCTAACACCAATATAGTCCGTGGTAATGTTCGAGAGAAAATTCTTGCATGGGAGGCAAGGATTAAGAATTATATGGAAAATGAGAGTAGAGAATGTAAGGGTGGAAATAACGATTATATTGAGGCTGATGAGCAACCCAATAACCCCGTTGAATTTACAAAAGGAGACTCAGTGCTCCTAAGGCATTCAGAAACGGAAGCACCTACCAATGAACCAAGTCCCTGGTGGTACGGACCATTCACAATTAAAAGTTTACACCAAGATGGGATAGTAAGCTTGACCAGCAAAGGAGGAGGTGAAGTGACCGCAAATGTCGAGCGATTGAGACACCACCACCCTGATAACAAGGATCATATCTATCAGGGATACGTCATTATGAATGATGGAATCACGTAATGTACGTGACTTTGAGTCTAGCTACAAGACTCGTTAATAAAGAAAAGCGCTTCTTGGGAGGCAACCCAAGCTTTATTTTATTTATTTGCTTTGTGTGTTTATTTGTTTGATTGTTTGTTTATTTGATTTTATTTGTTTCCGTATGTGTGTTTAATTTTTATCATTATTGATTCATGTTCAAAAAGTAATTTGTGAAAATGCTTTATTTTGTTTTTTTAACTTCGTCTTAACTACATATAAAGGTATTTTGCAAAAGTTAAGTGTAAGGGAAATCTAAATCGGTTTATTAGAACACAAATTAACATGAATCATAATAATAATAAATTAACATACATATTCGTATTTGTTTGAGTCAAATGCTTGTATCGAGTCATAATGATGTTTTGCAGGATTTCCAGGAAGTAAGGTAAAGGTTTTTCCAGAAATTTTCCGGAAACTTAAAATGAAAATTTTTGTCAGGTCATTTCTGACGGCGTCAGGGTTTATAACCTGACGGCGTCAGATTTAATTTTCAGAAATTTTTGAAAGTTTTGTTTTTAAAAAAAGTTTTTATTAAATCTCCAACTTATAATCTCCAGGAATCTGCAAAATTATCATTCCACAAGCATTATATCCTTATATATAGATTTTATCCCGCCGATGTTATGCAGGTTTTCGTGTTTGTTTTCTCAGGTTTAACAGGTTATTTTGGACAAGGAAATGTTTTGAATCAAGCTTTTGGCGATGCATTAGTCATGGAGCTTCAACATTACCTTAGAGGAAGATTTAACCGTGTAATTTCATTATCCACCGAGCGAATCAGGGGAGTATTTGATTTCATTCTTTTACTTTTTGCTTTTACATCTTGTTATTTGAACATTGGGGACAATGTTCATCTTAAATGTAAGGGGGGGTAAAAGTACGATTTTAGAGAATACAATTGCGCTTGATTTTTGTTTGTTTGATGGTAGATGTGTAATAAAACTGAGAGAAATACTTGTTAAGGCAATTTTAGTGCCAAATTTAAATTTTTTTTACAACATATAGGAGTGAAACTTTGATCTTAATGAGCGTCTCACGGATAGGAGTTATATGACTAGCACAAAAAACCGTACCACTAAAAATTTTTCCACCCCCAAATATGTGAGGTTCACCCCTAGAATTGGTAGGAAAAGCATTTATGCTATGATGTGTGTACCGGTAGCACTTAGATTCTAGAACTTGCGTTAGGACCATTCCAAGGCCACAAGTGAGACTACATTCGTGTAGTTAGATTTACTACATGATAAGAGGCATTAGGATTAACCCATTGTTTTACACCTGTGTTTTTGTTATAATTACTTTGGCTACATTGGTCAAGTAATTCTCCCACACCCTTTGCGTTGTACTCATTTTTAGTACACGATACCCCTAGTACACCCCTCAGAGCCTATCTTTTCGTTTCGACCTTTAAGCATTTTACTTAAAGGAAGAATTTGTTACACCTCACTAAAATGTACACCCAAATCGCCTTAGCCTACCTTGTATGCACTCATCTTTAGTGCATTATTGTGACAACATTTGTTTAAACCCAAGTTAATTATCTAGTTGATTACATGGTTGCTAAGTCGAGTCATATCCTTGTACATATTGTTTTGGGACGATTGGGACTCATGGGTAAAGTACTAGTGTCATGGAGTAATGGGGAAGAACATCATTTATTACCCCCATATGTGCTAAATATTTTAAAAGTACTCCAAGTTTTTCAATCATCTTAATTCGAGTCATTAGATTAGTATTTGTAAAGTTATGTAAAAGTTCAAGTGTAAGGGGGATGCAATGCCCCTATGATGTATTATTTTGGATGGTAGGGCAAAAGTGTATGTCAAAAAAAAAAAAAAAAAAAAAAAAAAAAAAAAAATTTAAGAAAAATACAAAAAAAAATGAGAAAAAGAAAAATAGAAAAAACATACGGACTACCATCCCGTTTCATTTTATGTTTATTTTTATGTTTTTGTTATTTTGTTATTTTGTTTCTAGCTTAAAATCGAGTCGAGTCTTGGCTTAGCAACATTGTATAGTACATGTAATTGATCAAGATTTTTAACTCGCCACCAGTAAAATATCCCTTATCCAACAAAACCGTGTTTTCCTTTTCCCTACACCTAACGTTATAACCCATTTAAAAGCCCTCTTTGATAGTTTATCTTTGGTGCTTACGCCTAGTGGAGGAGGTTTTCGATCCTTTCCCAAGCCTATGGTAATCTATTTGCTATGACAGGTAGTGAGAGATATTATCCGTTTTCATTTATGAGATTTATTTTGATGACACCTGAGAGATGTGAGTATCTAAACACTACTTGTGAGGTGCTAGTTTATAATCTCCGTGCTTATTATGATTGAAGTGGAACGATTATTTGTTGTAATCACTTTTATATTAGCATTAAATGACCCCTAACTTGTATTTTGATTAGAATAAAAGCGCATTTGCTTGAGAACAAGCAAATCTCAAGTGTAAGGGTATTTGATGAAGCGAAAAGTGTACCGCTTTTAAGGGGTCATTTAAGCCCTAAATCGTATTTATTTGATCAAATATCGCCCTAAATCGTTCCTTTTGTCATTTTAGGTACTTTTGAGGAGAAATCTGGAAAAGGAGGCATTTTGGACGTTTTTGGAGCATAAAAGTGAAGGAAACGGCAAAGTCTCAAAAATCGGCTAAAAGTTACCTTTGACGGCGTCACAATTTACTCTGGACGGCGTCATGCCTAGGCAAGAAAAGGTGGACGTGAAATTTACTCATGATAAGCCAGTGAAAATAGCATGTAAATTCTGACGGCGTCACGCTTTAACTTGATCAAGGGCGTCACGGCTTAAATCAAAAGGGGACGGCGTCACGTTCAAGGTTCGACGGCGTCAAGCCTTGATAAGCCAGAATGGACTTTGGAAGAGCTAAAGAGGGACGGCGTCAAGAAGGTCATCCGGGAACCCTAAAAACGGCGAGGTGACGGCGTCACACTCCATAACGTGACGCCGTCAGATCCAAAAATCTATATATAGTTTTCTAATTTTTTGTCATTAGTGTGGAACTTTGTGTGTGGAATTTTGGGAGAAAACCCTAGGACGATTTTAGCATCTTTTTCAAGGCTTTTTGCCTTGAGATCTTCCATGTTACATTGAAGATAAGTTATCAATTAATCATTCAATATGTCTATGTGTTGTTTGATTTTATCTTATTCTTGTCTTTTGATTAACATGTTAGGCTAAATTTATCTTGTGTTTGCTTAGATCTAATGAAACCTAGCTATTGATTATTGGTTATTAGTGTGTTGTTAGTTGTATTGGATGATTGTTTATCTATGTTAGGCTTAAGAAAATTGGCTAACTTCCTATTCGGTAACTTGCTTGAACGTCTTAAGAAACATGAACCAAATGCGTACTAAAGGTTTTTATGGTTGTATTTAATGCACAAGCGAATTCTAGTGATCCCATGTTAGGAGCTTCCTAGCCGGCTCGACATAGGAGTGAAGTAGGAGCTTGTAGAGTTGGGGAAGTAAGTACGCCACCCCACGAATGGTATTAAGGAATACACCCGTCATCCACGCGACTAATACACACTAATCAACCGGTAAAAGATAGCTAGGGAGTAAGGAAATCTAAGTAAACACATTTCTCTACATATAAGTTTCCACCAAACTTTTCATTTTTGTTATTTTATTTTATTTGCATTCGTAGTAAATTGGGTTAGTTGACTAGCAACTAATTCCGCCCACTCCTTCAAACCCGAGATTTTACTTGCTTTCATAAAAATTATAAAAACATAAAAAGAATCTTCCTCAACCCTTAGACCTAATTAGAGTAGCCTTTCATACCTAACGAACACTATTCCCTGTGGAGAACGATCAATCCCCCGTACTTACCACTACACTATACTACATCGGTCAGGTACACTGCCTGGTGGGGTTGTAAGCCTCTTGAGATCCCTCGAGAGGTAAAACCTGTTGTAAGGTTACAAAACCACGCATCAGATGTCTCTGTGGTAAAGGGAGCTTCATTGGGCCTTTCAGAAGAAACATGTAAATTCTCAAAATTAGAAGTGTTCTCATCTATTGGGTCTCTAAATGGGCTAGGTGTGGACAGTCTTGGAATCTCATCTTCAAGAGGTGTAGGAATATTAGTATCAAGAGACTGAATTGTCTCCTCTACCTCAGGAACAAGCTCTTCAGGAGCTTCATGAGATGGTGATGGAACAGGTGAAGGTATAGAGTGGTCAGTAGAAACTATAGGTACTTCAGCAGCTAAGGAGGGGCCCTCAACCCGTTCTACTGATGGAGTACCATCAGCAGTATTGGGAGCTGGTGGAGCATCAGCAGCATTTCCCTCATCAGCATCATCATTGCCATGTGGCAACATAGCTGGAAGAAGAGGGTGATGCTCCCCAACATAATGAGTTCTCATAGAAGCAAACAACTTGGCACTAAGGGCTCCTATGGGATAATGTCCTCTATCCTGGGTATTTATGTCTAAAATTATCTGTAGAAACCTAGGGTACATCAAAAACTTATGCTTTTTCTTGTGTATATTTTCTACCAAATTATCAAAAATAAACTTAGAAAAATTATAAGTTAAACCCTGTGAAAGACACACGATACAACAACCCAGTTGAGTAGAGAATTGATCCCATCCTCCGGATTTGTTGCTGATACATTGAAGTAATGTGTGTACCAGAAATCTCCACTTGGGACAAAACTTGTTCTTCAGCCACATAGTTGTATCCACACTTTGATAACCCGCTGCTCTTAGACCAGTAAGAATCTCTTCAGTGTTGGTGTGATAAACCCCATTTTCATCATCCAACTGCAATCTTTCCCTAATCAAAGCTTCAGTCACAACATACTCAGTTCCATCTATCTTTGCTACTATCTCTGTATCAGACCGCTTCTCAGCAGATGCCCAAAATTGTTTTACCAAAGATTCATGTACGATATCCGGATAATGAGTCAAAGCAAAATGAATCTTTGATCGCTTTAAGAAATCAACCATAGGGTCATATATGTCTTGTCCCTTCGCTTTTCCCAGAAAAGCAACTTTATTGTGATCCTTCTTAAATTGTAGAGCCTCCATTAAAGAAATTATAGAGAGAATGGAGAATAGGTTTAGAGTACTTGAAGAGGGAATTAGTTGTTTTGGGCGAAGATTATATGACTAGGTTATAAATAGAAGTTACCCAATTATTGTCAAAATTTATCGGAACAAATGGTTGACCTTATCTGACGTGTAAAGTAACTTCACCATTCAAAATCAACCCTTCAGCAGAAATGATGGTCAATCTGCTGAAGTGAAGAGTCAATCAGCAGAATCAACTCAAGAGAATAATATCTTCGGTAAAGATCTTGAGTTTTAATTTGCCACCCAACTAGCATTAATTAGCATTTCCACTTGACTTTGCCTATAAAATAACCCCAATTCACAATCCGCACAAATCACTTAACCCTAATTTACCATCAAACCTTCATCCAATCAAAATCACTTATCAACACAATGAATAACCAACCCGAAGTCATCGATCTTTCTTCTGATTCATCAGCAGATTCAGGAGATAACAAACCTCAATCATCCATACAACCTTCACATAGAAGGTATGGTATCACCAAAGAACAAGCCCGTAAGAAAAGACATGATTTGGGCTCTTCAAGCAGACCCAACAATCCACCCAAACCTCCATCATCATCTTCATCATCTGAGGATAGTCGACCTCTATTTCGATATCCTCACCAAGACGAGCCACCTACAAGGAAGTCCCCTTTTCTTCCTTCTTCAGAAGATGATAGTGTGGTGGATCCAGATGATTCACCTAGGGGCTCTGATGACTCCACAAAGCGTCTTGAGCCAATCTTCAATAGATTGGTAAGAGAGGAAGAGGAGAGGGAAGCAGCACCAACCAGGGAAGAGAATCCCCAACCTTCACAACCCCAACCAAGGCCACACACCAGAAATCCACCACTCCCAGAGACAAGGGAAGTGGTTATTGGTCTTCCTGCTCCAAGGACTGGTGTTTCATACCATAGAGACACAGGAAAGAACAAGGGTGCAGAGGTGACTGGAAAGGGAAAGGGTAAAATGGAGTAGGAGATGATGAGATGTTGCCACGGACCAAAGATATAAAACTAGGTTCTTCAGCATCTTCAATCATGTCTGTTAGTCTTCCTGGTGCATCAGTAGATGATAGGAACTAGTGTCTGTGTAGGTTATCTTGTATAGGATTGGTCTTGTTGAAATTAAAGTTGTTTGTAAGCTGTAATTTCTTTTGAATGAATGAGCAACTTTTCTTTGATTATTACTTGAACTCTGCTTCAGTACTTCCATTCAGCAGAAACACTCTTTAAGCTTACTTGACCATGTCCCATTAATCTTGGTGAGCATCAACTTAAGATCATCAATATCAAGGCAGTTCTGCAAAACAGACACATAACAGCAAACAAACCAAACCATACAAACTAAAATTACATTAGAGGATTAGTGTGTTAGCAAACATAATCAATAATCTACAAAATATTACAAACTTTACAACCACAATCCTCCCCTGAGGCATATGCCTCCCCTGAGGCCTATGCCTCCCCTCAAACATAGCATTTAAGGGTTAACCATCCCAATATGGACCACTAAGTGTTGAAACCTAGGTCCATCAAAAGCTTTAGTTAGCAAATCTGCCACATTATCATCTGTGTGAATTTTAAGCACCTTAATCAAATGTTTTTCATATGCATCTCTTATAAAATGGTGCCTTATCTCAATATGCTTAGTTCTATTATGAAAAACTGGATTTTTAACAATGCAAATGGTACTTTGGTTATCAATAAAAATTGTGGTATTCATGAAATTAAACCCATAGTCCAACAATTGATTTTGTATCCAAAGAACCTGTCCACAACAATTGGCAGCAGCAACATACTCTGCTTCAGTAGATGAGGTAGCAACAATGGTTTGTTTCTTGCACTGCCAAGAAATCAACCTTCTTCCAAGAAATTGGCAACCTCCAGTTGTGGATCTCCTATCCAGATTTGCACCAGCATAATCACTATCACTATAAGCTTCCAACTTGAAAGGAGACTCTTTTGGGTACCAAAGACCTAACTTGGGTTGGCCTTTGAGATACTTAAAGATCTTCTTTACTGCATTCATGTGGGAAGTGAGTGGTGTGACCTGATGCCTAGAACAAGCACTCACAGCAAATGTGATGTCTGGCCTGGAAGCTGTCAAGTACATTAATGAGCCAATCATGGACCTGTATAGGTGAACATTCACTGCAGGATCTGGTTCAAGATTATTCTTTGGTTTGGGAGCTTCATAAGGAGTAGTGGCAGTTCTGACATTTTCCATATCAAACTTCTTCAAGATATCTTGCACATATTTATCCTGACTTATAAAGATACCATCTTGTTTCTGCTGAACTTGTAAACCCAAAAAGAAAGTTAGCTCCCCCATAGCACTCATCTGAAACTCTCCTTTCATCAATTCCTCAAACTCCCTGCACCAAGCTTCTTTAGTGGAGCCAAAGATAATGTCATCTACATAAACCTGCACAAGAATTATATCCCTGGAATTCTTCTTAATGAAGAGAGTTTTGTCAATAGCACCTCTCCTGTATCCATGCTTCAGCAGAAATGCAGAAAGCCTAGCATACCAAGCTCTTGGTGCCTGATGTAGTCCATAGAGAGCTTTTACAACCTTGTAAACATGCTTTGGATGATCTGGGTCTTCAAAACCTTTGGGTTGAGTGACATATACTTCCTCTTCAATTTCTCCATACAGAAAAGCACCTTTCACATCCATCTGATATACCATGAAACCCATATAAGAGGCATAGGCCAAGAAGATTCTAATGGCCTCAACTCTAGCTACTGGTGCAAAAACCTCAGTATAATCAATTCCTTCCTCTTGTCTGAACCCCTGAGCCACTAACCTTGCTTTGTTTTTGATCACAATACCCCTTGCATCTCTTTTATTTTTCAAAATCCATTTTGTCCTAATAGCAAATTTCCCTTCAGGTAGTGGTACTAATATCCAAACCTTCTGATTTTTGAATTGAAGCATCTCATCTTGCATTGCTTCAAGCCAATATGAATCTTCAAGAGCTTGAGCAACACTGGTTGGCTCCACTTGAGAAAGAAAGCAAGCAAACAGACAATGCTTAAAGTCTGTGTGATTGTTCCTTTGCTGATTTGACACATAGGAAAGAAAAGCAACTTGACCATACTTAGAACCTTTCACAGTACTTCTAGTTCTAACAGGTGCCTGAGGATCACCAAGTATATTGGATTGAGGATGTGCAGTGTTGATCCTTGTGGTAGCATTGGGATTGACATCAATTGTGGTGTCAAGATTGTTCATAGTGGGTCCAAAATCACTATCATAGGAGGCTGAGTTGAAGATACCAGCTTTGGGTTGGTGATTTCCAAGATCAGAAGGACTTGGAAAACGTGTATATGGCTCTTCAAGGTCAGTGGACACACTAGGAGAAATAGGAGAACCTTCAGGAGAACTGTCAGCAGAATTGGTGATGTCAGGAGAAACAGAATGCCTATCAGCAGAATCCGGGTTTCCACTGACTGATTGTGCTAACTCCACATCAATTCTTTCAGCTTCTTGCTTGGCTGCATGCTCCTGCTTCTTAAGTCTAGCAAGATCCTCTGCATAGGGTGACTCATCTTCAGGCTCATCAGAAGCAACTTTGGAGCTATCACCTGCAAATTGGTTAGGAGAAAAGGAGGGAACAACAATAGGGTGTTCATCATGCTCAGAATCACTATCTGAGTCACCATCCATGTTACCAACTTTGTCTTCGGGAGACTCTTGAGAACCTGCAGATTGGTTAGCCACATATCTAGTATAGCCCAAATAATCAGTTAAGTAATCCAGGTTAAAATACCAAGCATGACCTTGACCCTGAACATTAGGCTTATCTTCTAGGAATCTCAGGTTAAGGGTCTCCTCAATCTTTTTAGCATTTAAATTATATACCCTATAAGCCTTACTATGTGCTGCATAACCCACAATATACCCCTCATCAGCTTTCTCATCAAACTTTCCTAGTGGATCACTAGTATTTAAAATGGTCACTTGACAGCCAAAAGGTTTAAGGTAATGAATATCAGGAACTTTCCCAGTGAGAAGTTCATAAGGTGTCTTAAAATGAGGTCTAGTAATGGATACCCTGTTCAAAACATAACAAGCAGTACTTACTGCTTCAGTCCAAAACATAGTGGGTAACTTAGAGTCTGCAAGCATGGATCTTGCTGCCTCTATTAAGGTCTTATTCTTTCTCTCAGCCACCCCATTTTGCTGTGGGGTTCTTGGATTGCTATAGTCCCTTCTTATCCCCTTAGACTGACAAAGTTCTATTAAAACAGCATTTTTGAACTCTGTCCCATTATCACACCTAATACCTTTAACCTTTTTGTTTAGCTGGTTTTCAACTAGGGTAATGTATTCTTTTAAAATTGGAGATGTTTCATCTTTAGTTCTCAAGAAGAATACCCAACAAAACCTGCTATAGTCATCAGTGATTACCAGGCAGAAGCACTTATGATCAATACTTCTGATTTGAGTTGGACCAAAAAGATCCATATGCAGCAACTGAAGAGGTTCTGAGATAGTTCTCACAGCAGTAATGGCTTTGTATGAGGCTCTATGTTGCTTTCCTTTGTTGCAGGCAACACAGTTGTGCTCATTGGTGAAGACTTTGGAGGGAAGTCCATGAACTAGACCAAGTTTTGAAAGCTTGTTAATGGTCTTGAAATTCACATGAGCCATCCTTCTATGCCACTTTGTAGACTCATTCATTGATGCTTTAGCCACCAAGCATGTCAGATCACCTTCAGGTTGGACTTCATTTAAGTTGAATGTGTATAAGTTGTGGCTTCTGGGAACCCTCAGCAGTATTGTGGTATCTTCTGGAAGCTTGAAGTCTTTTGAGAGTACGAGACATTCATCCTCAGAGAAGAAGACCTTGTTCTTTGTATCACATATTTGTGATACTGAGAATAAGTTGAAGTGTTGCAGTTCTTCCACATAGAGCACATTCACAAAATCCAAGTTAGGTGTTCTGATGGTTCCATACCCAGTGATTTTCCCATCTCCTCCACCAAAAGTCACATTGCCTCCTCCTTGAATGGGTACAAAATCATGCATCATATCTCTGTTTCCTGACATACTCCTGGAACAACCACTATCTACAATGCCTACATCTTTACTTTTCAAAGGATGATCCTACATATACAACAAAATTATACAAATGTTAGTACACTTTGGAGACTCAAGTCATTTCTGACTTGAGCCTGCCTTGTGGATCATAGGAATTAGGCCATGTAGATGTATAAGATCCACCATTGTTCTTGGACCTGCTATGAAAATTAGGTCCCTTGTGAGTCCAAAAACAACCTGCTGAGGGCTTAACAGCAGTATCCCAAAATCCCATACCCATATGCATTGGGTCAATAAAACCAGGCCAATAACCATTCTGAAAATAAGAACTAGTGGGTTGCATAATTTGTCTAGTAACATATCTTCTCCTAGCAGATTGAGAATGTCTATCAGCAGAATGTCTATCAGCAGAATTGCTGGCCCTATGAGTTGCTTGTGGAACATATGGTGGTATATCCTTAACATTAGTCCACTTTGTTCTAGGTTTAGGTTGACCACTACCTACACCCATTCTTTGCTCATGAAAATTACAATCCTTAATCAAATGAAACTTACTGCCACACACAAAACATTTCTTCTTTTTAGAAGATTTATTCAAATTAAAAGATGTTCCATGACAAGCAAAAGTATTCAAACCATTAACATGAACTGAATTGTTTTTGACAGAATTAAAAACATTGTTTTGCAAAGAATTAAATAACAAGTCTTCAGAAGAAACTGTCTTTGAATTTGATTCATCAGCAGCAACTCTAACAGGCTTGTAGGGAGTCTTGGGTATAGGCTTTGGTGAGGTCTTGGGTGAGGTCTTGGGAAGGTCTGACTTTTCACTGGAATCACAACTGGTAGTTGACCCTTGGTCTGAGGACATGTCACTAGAAGAACAAGAGACATAGTTAGTAGAATTAGAATCAGGATCTGGCAAGTCAATTGACTTTTTGCCATAAAGATGGTGTGATCCATCAAAGTCTGAGGTGGTGGTATTTGAGGGCATGTGCTCTCCTCTTATAGGTCCAGGTACAGCATGTAAGGTTCCTTCTTTAACAAAATTTGCTAATCCTGCTGGTGTAGGTTTACCTACATCAAACCTAGCCTCTAAACCAACATATTTTTTAAACCCTAAACCTATACTAGAGTTTACAGGTTGACTATTATAGAGACAGTTATTTAACTTATCACCTGACATTAACCAAATCTTATGATTAGCAATCTCCTTCTCTAATTTCTCTTTAAGAACATGGTTTTCTGATTCTACATCAGCTTTTTCTTTCTCAGTTCGTTTTAAATCAATTCTAGCACATTTTAAATCACTCTCTAACACCCTTATCTTCTCATCATAAGCAAGCTGATTCTTTTGAAACCAAACTTTTTGCTTTTCTAGAGTTTTTAAAGACAGTTTTAAAGACTCAACTTCCACATAACATTTATTATATTTAGGTTTCAATTCATCATAAGCCTCCTTAAGTTCATTATATCTTTCACTACAGCCAAAAACACAATTATGTACCTAAGAGATGCCCATTAAGGCAACTTGCTCATGTTGATCATCTGTAGTACAGCATGCCAGCAATCCACTCTCCCCAGAAGCTTCATCATTATCAGGTTCATGCACCTTCCAATTGACATGATTATCCAGAGTGACCAAAGCTCCAGCTTTCCCAGTATCCACTTGTTTCTGCTGATAGGTAGTATACCTAACCTCATCCCCAGCCTTCCTATCCTTGCATTCTCTTGAGAAGTGACCCATCTGACCACATGTATAGCATTTGACCTTCCTCCTGTCAAATCTAGCCGAGTCTTTTCCCTTGAAGCCAAACTTTCTTCCTGACTTGTCTTCAAACCTTTTGATGTTCATTGATAGCATAGCCACCTGCCACTTCAAGTTCATCTCTTCCATATCCAAAGGATCCACTTGATCAAAATCCTCATAAGCAAGTTCCTGCTGATGATCATAATCAGCAACAAAAGATTGTATAACATCTTCCAATACACCACTAGACTTTGGTTGTGAATTTGGTCTGGTGTTGTTGTAGGAAGATGATGCTGAGGAGCTTGGGCTTGAAGCTTGATTCATCTTATTGGAGGTGGTGCTAACAAAGGCTGAGTAACCGGGAGTGGATGGACGAATGGGACTTCTAACATCAGGCTCAAGGGTTTTGAGCTTGTTGTAGAGATCATCAAAAGTAAGCATATCCAATCCACCTTTAGCTTTGAGTGCAATGCTCACATGCAGCCAAGATGGAGGTAAAGATCGCAGGAACTTTGCATTGCAATCCTCATTATCTGGTCTGGCCTTCAGCTGATTCAATTGACTCAAAATCTTATGAAACCTGTCATACCCCTTGTGAATACCTTCTTCCTCAGAGATTTGGAATTCTTGAAATTTCTGTTTTAACATAGACTTCCTCATCCTTTTAGACTCTTCATTCCCACCAAACCTAGCCTTAATTGCCATCCAGATGTCCTTAGCATCCTCCATATAGTGAAAATCACCAATGTGATCATCTGGAATAGCCTGAAGGAGAATGGACCTTACTTTATTCTCTCTCTGGACAGTAAGAATCTCTTCAGCAGATTGAGGGTCAACAATGGTTACTACACCATCAGCATCTTTGATGTGCTTCTTCAAAGTATTCCCCTTTTTGACAATTTCCCAAAGATTCCAATCTACATTCATGATCCAGTTCTGCATCTTCATAGCCCACATTTCATATTCTTCCTTCTTGAGGTATGGAAACTTTGCATTGCTGTTGGTGAGAGTGAGTTGTTGAAAAGACAAAGATGTGGTGTTTTGGTTGTTGTTGATTTCTGAGCCGTCTTCTGATCCAGGCATTGTTTTGGTTGAGAGGGTGTAAGGAATGGATGTTCTTAGTAACACAGAGACTCTCACGAGGCTCTGATACCACTTGTTGAACCTTAGACCTTGATAGATCTTCTTGAGCTCGTGGATCCTTAGTAATGTTTATGTAATCACAAACACACTAAAAGAAAGTCTTAGTTACTTGTATTCTATAGCGGAAAACAAACACAAGTAAGAACACGATTACTAAGAACGATTTGATCCTCTATGGATCTTTTTATTAATACTAAAAATGTTTTTCTAAAACTCGTACATAATACATAATGATGCATTCCTTTTATAAACAAGGAACCCTAAACAACCCTAAACCGTTTCACAAGAAACGTATAATCTAAAAACTATCCAAGATATGCAATATCACTTTCTAAATAAACTCATGCATATCCTAACTAATAATATAATACGCGGAAACTATCAATCAGCAGAAACACATTCCGCAGAATCTATACTTCCGCAGTAACATTCTTCAGCAGAATCATAAAGCTTCAGCAGTAACCATCAGCAGTAACCATCAGCAGAATTCTTCCTTAGCAGAATTCCCAACAGCCACGTCAAACAAGATTTTTAAAATATATTGTATTTTAAAACTTGAAATCGATCTATGGAATCGGAAAAATATTTAGAAGGGAACATGATATTTAAACCACCATATCTTGAAAACATAAGTTTTCTTGAATGGAAAAATCGATTCGAAAGTTATGTGAAGTCAATAGATTATGATCTTTGGCATGTCATTTCAATTGGTGATTTTCAACCAATAAAAACTATTTTTGAAGAAAAAGATAATTATTTCGAAAGAATACTAGATAAAAATAATAAGGCTAAAATAATTATATACAAAGCCTTACCAAGAATTGAATACGAAAGAATATTTTTTTGTCAAACGGCAAATGATATGTGGAAAAATCTTTTAAACTTTCATCAAGAGAAGTGTCAAGTCAAAGAAAATCTTGCATACAAAATAGTAGTAAATGAAAGTATAGTAGATAAATATTTAGTTGAAATGAGTACAAATGCTACTAGTTCAAATCTTTTGTGTGAAGGTAATGATGCCGAAAATTCCATGAGTCACGTGAAGAGTAAACAAGAAGGTTGTATAGAGATAATGATCGAGAAGGAACTTAGTGACGATGACGATTCTAGTTCCGAAAGTGAAGATGAGGAATATGCAAAAGTTGTTAAAGAATTCAAGAGTCTTCTTAAAAAGTGACAAAGAGCACAAGATAAAAGAAAAACAACTCGAAGGAAAAGATTTAGTGACGAAGAGAAAAAGTCTAAGCACAATTGTTTCGTTGCTCAAGCATCAAATGAGATATGTCTAGGAATAGACTTGGAGCCCGATGAATGGATAAAGGATAGTGGATGTTCAAAACAAATGACGGGGAATCGCAAGCTATTTTCTACATACAAGGCATATAACGGAGGTAACGTTATTTTTGGTAGTGATCGTCGTGGAAAAATCATAGGCAAAGGTACGATCTCTCAAGACTCTCTAACTATTGATAATGTTGAACATGTAGATAATCTTACATATAACTTGCTTAGTATAGGTCAAATATGTGATAATAAGTGTAGGGTCACCTTTACCGACAAAGATAGTGAAATAATTAAGGATGAGAAAGTCATAGGTAGAGGAATTAGGAAAGGATGTGTTTACGTTATGAAACTAGGAGATAAACCGGAAGATAGGATATGCTTAACAACTTTAGATGAAAATTCCACATTGTGGCATAGGCGATTAGGTCACGCAAACATGCAACAAATACAATCTTTAGTCTCTAAGGAACTAGTTAGAAACTTGCCTAGTCTAAGATATGATCAACATTTTTGTGACGCTTGTAAAATTGGAAAGCAAGCACATGCTAGTCACAAAGCTAAAAATATGGTATCCACTACTAGATGCTTAGAATTACTTCACATGGATCTTTTCGGTCCATCCGCTGTGCGGAGCTACGGTGGCAATCGTTACACCTTAGTTATAGTAGACGATTATTCACGATACACGTGGACTAGGTTCTTAAGTAATAAAACCGAAGCCTTTGAGAAATTTGAGACATTTAGTAAAATGATACAAAATAAGTTAGGATGCTCTATAGTATCAATTAGGACGGACCATGGTAGGGAATTTGATAACGAAGTACAATTCGGAAAATATTGTGATGAAAATGGAATATCTCACAACTTTTCCGCTCCTCGTACTCCTCAATCAAATGGGGTAGTAGAAAGGAAAAATAGGTCTCACAAGAAATGAGTAGAACAATGCTAAATGAACAATCTATCCCACAAAAATTTTGGTGTCACGCTGTAGATACATCAACATATATACTTAATAGGGTTTCCATTAGACGAATTTTAGGAAAAACTCCATATGAGTTATTAAGAGGTAGAAAACCCAATATAGGCTATTTTAAAGTATTCGGAAGCAAATGCTTCATTCTTAATACAAAAGATTATCTCACTAAGTTCGACCCTAAGGCTTATGAAGGAGTTTTTCTAGGATACTCACAAAATAGTAAAGCATATATAATTTTAAATAAACATACTATGAAAGTAGAGGAATCCTTAAATGTAACATTTGATGAAACTCCTCCACCACCTAAAACATTACCCTTAGAAGATGATGATATGATTGAGGAAGAAGCTATTGAGGATAGTAATACTAAACCCTTAGGCAACGATCTTGAAGTAGAAACTTTAGGGGAAAATGAGATTGTAAATATTAAGGAATCTAAGTCACATCCACTAGACAACATCATAGGCAACTTAAATCAAAGAACTCTTAGATCACAAGCTCAAGATAATAATAACTTCTTTTGCTTTGTGTCAACAATAGAACCTAAGAATATAAATGAAGCCTTAAAGGATGAAATTTGGATTATGGCTATGCAAGAAGAATTAAATCAGTTTAAAACAAATGATGTTTGGGAACTAGTCTCAAATCCTAGGAATATGACCATAATAGGAACTAAATGGGTATTTAGAAATAAATTAGATGAGAATGGAATAGTAACTAGGAATAAAGCTAGGTTAGTCGCCCAAGGATATAATCAACAAGAAGGAATTGATTATGACGAAATCTATGCCCCTGTAGCTATATTAGAATCAATTAGAATACTCTTGGCTTACGCCTGCGCCCTAGACTTTAAGTTATACCAAATGGATGTGAAGAGTGCATTCCTCAACGGTTTTATCAATGAGGAGGTATATGTGGCACAACCTCCGGGATTCATTGACTTCGCAAAACCTGACTATGTTTACAAACTAAAAAAGGCTTTATATGGTCTAAAGCAAGCTCCAAAGGCTTGGTATGATAGATTAAAAACCTTCCTAGTTAAACATAATTATTCCATGGGAATGGTAGATAACACTCTCTTCACTAAAAGAAATGACCCAAATATCATCGTTGTTCAAATATACGTCGACGACATTATATTTGGATCAACTTGTCAAGAAATGTGTGATGAATTTGCCAAAATCATGCATGATGAGTTTGAGATGAGTATGATGGGAGAGCTAAACTTCTTTTTAGGATTACAAATAAAACAATTAGAAGATGGAATATTCTTTAATCAATCTAAGTATATAAAAGAAATGCTTAAGAAATTTGGACTAGAAGACTCTAAGCCACTTAAGACACCCATGTCTACGAAAATCAAACTCACAAGAGATGAAGAAGGTGAGTCCGTAGACAACACTAAGTATAGAGGAATGATAGGTAGTTTACTATACTTAACGGCAAGTAGACCCGATATCATGTTTAGTGTTTGCCTTTGTGCCCGCTTTCAAGAGGATCCCAAAACCTCTCACCTAGAAGCGGTTAAGCGTATCTTCCGATACATTAAAGGCACTATACACTTAGGATTATGGTATCCTAAGGGATCCGGAATAGAAACTATTGTCTATGCGGATTCGGATCATGCGGGAGACTACGTGGATCGAAAAAGCACTAGCGGTATTTGCACGTTTATGGGATGTTGTCTAACATCTTGGTTTTCGAAGAAGCAAACCGCTCTTGCTATCTCTACCACCGAAGCCGAATACGTAAGCGCCGGAAAGGCATGTCAACAAGCTCTATGGATGAAACAAGCTCTCGTAGATTATGGCATTAGGTTAGAAAATGTCCCTATAATGTGTGATAACAAAGGAGCTATAGACTTAAGTAAGAATCCCGTTCAACATTCTAGGACTAAACATATAGAAATACGTCATCACTTCCTTCGCGATAATGTTCAAAAAGGAAATATAACCATAGAAAAGGTTGCATCGGAAGAGAACATTGCCGACATATTTACTAAACCCCTTAAGCGTGAATTATTTAACCACTTGCGTTTAGGATTAGGAATGATGGAGCAAATTGATTAAATCTTTTAGAATAATTAAATCTTTCTGAAACATCAAGGTTCTGAATTTTTTTGTGTGTCAGATGGGCGGACCCCTTAAAGTTATAAGGACGGACCCCTTAAATATTAAGGGGACCGGCCTCACTTTAAGGGGGCCGGCCATCTGAGCAACAAGATTTCCAGTTTTTCCTTCTTCTTCAAGTCTGAGTCTAGGATTCTGTTTTGCACAAAATTAGGAATTGAGATACTTTGTTTTGCTATAATATATTCTCAAAGGAAACCTCAATTCATTTTAAAATCATTCTCACATTTAGGAAAACTCATTGTTGAATAATGATAAAAACGCTTTTCTCTCAAACCATGCATAATAGTCTCACTCTAGTCATCTATACATATATATATATATATATATATATATATATATATATATATATATATATATATATATATATATATATATATATATATATATATATATATATATATATATATATATATATATATATATATATATATATATATATATATATATATATATTCATGACATTTAGAAGTAAGCAAAGTTAAATCAAGGAGATCAAGGATCGTTTCTTAGGAAAATTTAATTTTCTTTTATAGAAGTCGAAACGATCTTAACTCCACATTTGTTTCATATAGGCACACACTAGGATTTAATCAATAAGCTCATCATTCACATTTAAGTAATTTTGTGCTATTTAGTATAAGCCATTATCCTAGTCAATTGATAGTACTCTATTGCTTATGTGTCTTTCTTCTCATGCATAGGATAATAAATGGATAGTTATATGCTTATTAGTAGAAGCCTTAACAATAATTTAGTAAGGTTAATTAGACACCCCTTATTTAATCTCCTACATACTTTTCATGCATATTTCATTAAGATAATACATGCATAGTTGCCTAAAGATTTGGACTTACCCAAAACCAAACTTCAAAACAAACATCTTTCTGAAAAAAATTCTATCAAAAACCTTTTTCTGGCAATCTGTGAGTCAGGGGCTGGGCGGCCCCCTTAAAGTTCAAAGGCGGCCCCCTTAAAGATAAGGGGACCGACCTATATTTAAGGGGGCCGGCCACCTGTAGGACGAGGCTCACTGTTTGTTTTTCTGCTTTTTAGCCCATTTCACCCTATTTTGATTCTCCACTTCCCTAAATACACAAACACATTTTGTCTAGCCAATCCAACACACATTATCCTTCCATAAACACATAATCATCACACTATAAATACCCCTCTTCATCACAAATCCTTACTCAACCCATCATGACATCTCCCAACCACTCAAGATCCAAACCTTCAAGAGGTGCAAGGATCTCGGTGAAACCCATATGGAGAAGAAAGCTTGAAAATTGTCAAAACTCCATGAATCATGTGTTCCCTAACCAACCTAATGTTCATCCACGTGATCCCTCATGGCTTACACCTTCATCAAATCATCCTCATCCAAGTCAAAACAACAACCATCATCCCCATCCAAACATGAATCCCATGCTCCATGTCCAAACTTCAATACCAAATCATAACCCAACTCCACCATCATCACCTTCCTCCGAACATAAAAAGTTCGTTGAAGAGCTCAAAGAAGCTCATGAGCTAAGTGCTCTTCTTGCCATGCATCTTGCTCAACGCAACTTGGACCAACCACCTTCATCACCCTACTCAAATTGTCTTCCTCACTCACTTAACTTGGAGCAAGTTGAGCATCATACCCCCTATTGTCCTTGTTGCATTTACCTTCAAAAACAAACCATCCACTTGGAAGAACACCTCACTTGGATTGAATATGTTAGGAATACTGTTTTATTCCTAGAGAAGACTCGGTCACCAAACACATGTAATAGCATTGTTGTTAGCTCGTAGTTACGTTAGTTTAGTTTTTATGTAGTTTAGATTAGATTAGTTGCAACACCGCGGAAGAAGGAACGGGTCTTTACCCACTGTATGCCTGCTCCGCAGCCCACACGGGGCATTTTTATCTTGTAACTATAAATACCCTCTACCATGCTAGGTAGAGGGTTGGACCTTCATTCACACTAATCTAATATTCTCTATTTTCTCTCAAGGTTCCCTTATACTTTCTCTCTCTAACTTCTCTCTACAAATCTCTAGTTAATCTTCTCATTCGATCCATATTATCACAAACCAAACGTGTTAATGATTATGAGTATTCTTCAATTGGTATCAAGAGCCATGGTTTCATCCTAGGGATTGGGTATACTCGAATTAGTTGCTTGGTTTTGTTGTACTTTGATGGTTCGAATGGTTTTTAGTAGTTTTCATCTAGTTTGATCTCGTTAGCTAGTTTTTGTTGTAGTTTTCTTGTACTTTCGTGTTTAGAATAGTTGTAGGGATCTTGTTTAGCTTTTGGCTTAGTTGTTTCATCAGTTTTGTGAACTTTGGAGGGTATTCGAGTTGATGTTCTTGCTAGCGAGTTGACATTCGGAGCATAGTTCAAAGTAGCGGTTTGACTGATTCTGTAGCGAGTTGAAAGAAGCTGGTTGGCTGTTTGCTATTTTGGGATAAAAAACAAACCGCTAGATAGCGACCTTTTTGTCCTACTGTACCAGCGAGTTGTCAGATTCTGGATTTTAGTGGATCTAGCGAGTTGACTATTAGCAAGTTGATTATTAGCGAGTTGAGACTGCTTTTTAGCAATTTGAACCAGGGAGTTGAGACTGTCCGTTAGCAACTTGATCTAGCGAATTGAGAATGTTGAACTTTAGCAACTTGTGGTAGCGAGTTGAGCCTGCTGTTTTATTTAGCGACTTGAGACTTTAGAGTAGCGTAATGATCCAGCGAATTGTGATTCTAAACTAGCTATTTGAGATAGCGATTTGTGTATGTTCTAGCGGTTTGTGGCACCAATCTGTACACACTTGGGAATTTCTTTCTATTGTGAGTAAACGAGATCACAAGTGAACTTAAGTTGCTGACATCATGAATATAACCATAGACTCGTTCATATCTGAAGTTCTCAAGCTCTATGAGCTAGACTCACCACAAAGGCTCTTAACTGATCCAGAATTGTCTATCCCTGTATCTCATCAGACAATGACACTTCCTTATGTCAATGTTTGTAACCTTCACTGCCTTCAGGAATTACATGATCATATCAAGCTATTGTTTAAGACTACAAAACATATGATGGGTTATGAACGTGCTTTCAATATTTTGTCTGGACATGATCTGGGAGACTTCAAAACCAATGTGACCCTATACTTGGATCAACTTCGGCAACAACTTGACCAAGGTAGGCACAAGTACTCTGAGGAAAAATCCAGAGTTGCTCTGGAAGTAGTCAGCAGACAATTCAAGACCTTCATAGATTCCAAATATACACTGATTTATGACTATGATAGTCAAATGACGGAGAAGTGTTTTCTCGACCACACAGGGATCACTATTGATACCTTCAGAGATGTACTGCAACAACGAATAATCTGTGTGAAGGAATTCATTGAGGAAGGTCATCATGACACATGTCAGAATGGTGATAGTATTGTGAAGGTTCAGGAGATGTCCTGTGTAGCTGTTGATGAGTCAGACAAGTTGCAGAATACTGGGTCAGTAATCACAGAATCAAAAGGATCAGAGACAGTCACACTTAACTCCATCAGAAGTCATGAGCCATATGTTACTCAGAACTCGGATACAGAGGTCAGCTTGAGTAATGAATCGGACATATGTCCTGAGGTACCCAGTATTGTCTTAAAATCTCATGATCTCTGTGCATGTCGGCATGTAGATACTTCTTACATCAATTATGACACCAAGTTGTTGGAAAAGGCAACTGATCCAACAAAAGGGGGTCATAATGAGGAAGAGGTTATTCTGCATGCTGATCATGATGATGTGTCAAGGGTTTTGTCCACATCTGATGCTTTCAAATCTGATATAATGACTGATAATGTCAATTTTAATGAACTCTCCAAAAGATTTTCAGCACTTGAAAAACACTGCATCTCTCTTGAAATTGCTGTGCAACAAAAGCAGGAGATTTTTCAAATCAATCAGCCAAATATTAATCAAGAATATCCTGAATTTCGTGATTTCTTTGAAATAAATAATTTGAAAGCTCAGCTGGAAGACAAAAACAGGACCATCAACAAGCTTAAAGCTCAAATCAATTCTCTCAACACAGATTATGATAACACTCATGAAATTAATGATATTAAAACAAGAAATGTTGAACTGGAGTGCTGTGTTGCTAAATTACTCAAAGAAAATGAGTGTCTTAAAAGGAAGTATGAGAACATCAAGGACCCTAGCAATGATACTGAGCCCTCAGACCTAACAATTTCACTTAACAACAAAATTGAAATTCTCAACTCTCAACTTCTTGATAAGGGCTTGGTCATTGCTGCACTAAAAAATGATTTAAGAAAAACCTCTGAGAACAGCGTGAATACTAAGTTTGCCAAACCATCTATCTTGGGAAAGCCACCGTCTCAACCACTTAAAAACTTCAGTGTGGTTAGACAATCTAGTGCTTTCAAGTCTGAGCGTCCAAAATTTTCAAAATATAGGTCGGCTTTCCAAGAAGATGAGACTCATATTTTGTCAAAACCAGTCACTTCACGATCTGAGAGTAAAAATTCTTTTGGTACCATTAATCCTGAAACACACCAATTTTTCAAAGGGATCTAGACCAAAGACACATCAAAGAGAACAAATCTTTCATCATCAAGGAATGGGTATATGAAAGGAGTGAAATCTCACAGAAGTATCACAAGGACACCCAGAGTCAAGCAATTTAAAGTGTGTCACACATGGTTACCAACTGGAAGAATTTTCAAAAGGATTGGTCATGAATGGGTACCCTTTGATACTTGTAGATCTACCTTGACCAAAGACTGGAAACACACTGACCCCACTCAAACTAGCACTCACAAACATGTACCTCCTCAGTTTTACAATGTTTCAAGTGTGAATGTTAAGGCGGGAAATACCGGTGATTTACACTCATCGAACTCTAAAGTCTGGAGGAACAAGAATGATTGTTCTCCAATGGCTAGGGTTCAAACCTCATTTCTGTGATTATCTTTGATAATTGATTCCTGTTCATGCTGTTACAGGACTCGTTCTTAATTATTTTCTGTATATAGTTTCATGTGTGCCTGTTTGCTTTATTCCAATAGTTTGTGCATAATTTCTTGAGTTTTGGTCTATGTTTGTTTCTTGATTGGTTTTATATCCTTTTTAAGTAGTTTCTTAATGTGTCATAGTAGAGGGGCCAATGTTGTCATTCTTTAAAGTGGGATGATTTTTATTTTCAATTGAGAGGGACCATTTGTGTCATTTACTATACTTTTCTAGGTAGGTATAAATAGCTAATGCATAGCGAAATGACAATCACAAACTCAAAAAAAAAAAAAAAAAAAAAAAAAAAAAAAAAAAAAAAAAAAAAAAAAACATTATTTCTCTCATTACGATTCCCTATTCGCTACCTATCATTCTCATATCTTTTTCTTCAACTGATTTCTGTTAAGGTAAATTTTTTTTTGATTCAATTCTTATCCTATTTAAGAGTGTACACTTGGTCCCTATCAATCTCTCATGTGTCCTTCACTTTAGGTGGTGTTCATTGTTCGATCTATATTGTCCTCAGTGATTATTTGTTCTCAAAAGTGGTTAGTAATTCTCTCTGGGTTTTGATACGTTGCTAGGTTGGTTATGTGTATCTTATATCTCTCGTGCAACTGTTATGCCTCATTCGATGTGTATATGGGATTTTTGATTTGGAATGATTTTCTGTTTGCTGTTTGTATTATATCGATGTTAATCGTATGACTGGTTTGTTTCATTCCCTAGTTTTTGGAATGCCTTGAAAGTGTTTTTGAATGGTCGATTTAATGCATTCGAGTGTAACTGTAGTTCTTGTTAGCGAAATGTTAAGAATGTTGCTTGTTAGCGGATTGTGTCTGATGTTTGCAGTAGTCTTGTTCTAGTTTATCTAATGATGCCAAATTTCTTGATAGCGTATTGATGATCTGCCTTCTTGTTAGCGTATTGATGTTCTGTGTTCTTGTTAGCGTATTGAGGAAGTTATTTTTGTTAGCGAGTTGGGAACTTATTCTTCTTAGCGAGTTGTAATTTGTTCTCTGGTTAGCGAAATGAGATTTATTTTCCTGATAGCGAGATGAGCTGTTTTATGTGTTAGCGAATAGGGAGTTGCTCAACTTAGCGTATTGTGAATTTTTCATCTAGCGTGTTGATCTTTTGCCTTATTAGCGGATTGTCCCCATAATAGCGGTTTGAGGTTGAGCACTTTAGCGAAATTGTTCTTCAGTTTTGCTTAGCGAATTGAGCTTTTCCCATTAGCGTATTGTGTCCTCAGGATAGCAAATTGAGCCTGACTATGTTAGCAATTTGAACTTTAGCGGATTGAGCCTGAGGTTGCTAGCGTATTGAGACTTCTGGCTAGCGAAATGAGATTTTCTATCATTAGCAAGTTGAGAAAGTATTATGCTAGCGAAATGGTATCATGCCCTTAGCGTGCTTAGGCAATTAAGCGTGTTGATCATTTCTAGTTAGCGTATTGTGCTTGTAGTGTGTAGCGAGATGATTCCTTTTATTCTAGCGTATTGTTCCTTCTTTTTCAATTAGCGAAATGAGCTAGTTTAGCATTTCTTTTGGTAAATTGCCTGATTAGCAAATTGAGTTTTATGGACTGCCACGCGTGCTTAACATGTGTATCTCAATGGATTGTGCATGCCTTCTAATTGCTTCATGTGAATTTGGCCTCTCTTGCTTAAATGCCATATCTAATTAGTTCAAGCATGATATTTTGTCATATGAGATATCTATATGAGTTATGGCTTCCCGCTAACCAACCACTAACCCAAATGATCACAATGTTGTCTGTGGTATTCCTTTCTTATTTCTACAGATACTATGGCCAATCCAATTGGAGATGTACCTGCTGTACCACAACTCATTAGATCTGATGATGAGATCCTTCCTCACGGCGAGTGGTTACCAATCGGGAAAAGCAACTGCTACATCAACGCTGACAATCCACAGATCAACCCCATCTTCAGAGTGGCTTTGGACATTCTCAAGCAAACTTCCTTCTTTCGGGCTTTCACGGCATCATCCACAATCCCCTCCATCTATATACAACAATTCTGGAACACTGTTAGCTATGACAGAGTTGCCGGAACGTTTCATTGCCAGCTTGATGAGGAGAGAATTGAACTCACCAAGGAAACTCTTGGAAGCGCGTTACAGATCATGCCGATCAGTGACGATGCTACCTTCGTTACACCGCCGAATCCTGAGACTCTGCTTGCCTTTGTGAACGAATTGGGCTATCCAAGAGAAGTCACCACCATCTCATCTATTGCTACTAATGACATGTTTCACCCGTGGAGAGTGCTTCTAACCCTCATCAACGTATGTCTCACGGGGAAATTATCTGGGTTTGACCGTGTCCGTGCTCCATCACTTCAAATCCTCTGGGGAATAGTCAAACAAAAGAATATCGACTTCGTTGAGAGAATCTGGGAAGAGTTCACTCATTCTATTCAGTCATTTTTGGAAGATAAGAGAAGCATTGAAGCCCACAAGAAAGGGAAGAAGTCATCCGCCAAACTAATCATACCCAGCATCCGATTCACTAAACTCATCATTCTTCATCTTCAAAAACTTCGCCATCTACATCCTCGTATTGGTTCTCCTCTTCATATGGCCACAGAGGAGTATGCTGTGGGCAATCTTAAGTTCACGGCTAAGGGTACAAATCAAGAAATCTTTGGAATGCCAATACCTGAAGCACTCATCACCCCGGCTATTCGACAAGCACCTTATTATGAAAAATACTTGGAAAGGATCACCAAGAGCCAGACTCAGTCAACCAGTGAACTAAGCAGAGGGTCCAAAGCTAGCAGAGCATCATCAAAGAAACGAAAAAGTGACTCCTCATCTGCTTTATCATCAGGCAAAGGCAAGAAACAAAAGCCAAGTCAAGGGAGGTCCAGACAAAGCTCAATGTCCACACCTACTCCTGAAAGCGAGGAAGCTCACGTCTCTGAGCCTGAACCCGAACAAGAGCCTCAGTTCATCGATGATGAAGAACTGTTGCAGAAAGTGATGAAACAAAGTCTGGAAGAAGTATCATACCAACCAGGTCGCCCTCTGCCAGGTGTCAGTATCAAGGAGCCCGAGCCAACCAAAGTACAACAAGTTGAACATGTTGAAGGCAAGGGAAAGGAGATTGCAACTGATGAACAAGCTGCACACACACTTCTTAATATATCATCTCCCGCTTCAAAGACCATGATCTCCCAGTACATCCTCAAGAAGAGGTCTCCAAAGAAATCTGAGCGTGTTGTCTCCACTGAAGAAGGGTCTGTACAGTCACCAGTGACATCACCTAAAGACTCTTCTAGTGACACGGAGTCTGACCATTCTGAACCCAGAAATGAAGAACCTCAGGTGGAGGTTACAATTACTAAAGACTCAGAGAAGCAACCCGAGGATCAAGCCTTCTCCTCAGAACAACCTCATGACACTTTGCATGATGAGTTTGTGTCTACTGCATACCCGAATGTGCAGGAGAACCTGAAACTCAGGTCTGAAGAACCAAAAGTGTCTGTGGAACAAGACAGCTCTACTGGCACGCTTATCTCCTATAAGAACATTGAGACAGAGCTAAGTTATGGAGATATGTTCATCTCTGACAAACCCACAGAGCCTGACACTGAAAAGTCGACCGAAGACCAGGATGAAGCCATTTCTATGGTAGATGTGCCTATTGTCGAAGCAACCACTGCCATCCCTACTACTACCATTGCTACTCCTACTTCTACTCCACAAACATCCACTCCAACTCCAAGCATCACCACTCAAGCTACTACAACCACATCTCAGCCTATCACCGCTTCGAAGCATGAAAGTATCCTCAAGTTTCAGTCGGGGATCCTTGATCAGTTGGACGTGCTCACTAAAGCCACTGCGGGTATTATTGACAACACGAGGGAAATGGAAGATAAATTGGCTAAGCACGACAACTCGCTTCTCACATTGGAGGGACTCAACTTGCCTCAAACCGTCATATCAATGCAAACACGTCTCTCCAAGCTTGAAAGACTCAACATTGATCAACAAGTGTCTGAGGCAATTGATGATCAAGTAGAGGAAGCTGTCAAACAAGCCTTAGAAGCTCCTCTCCGAGCTTGATTCAGTGAGCTACCCACCCAGGACATGAAAGAACTGTTGTGTCAAAGAATGTTTGAAGATGGTCAGTATCAGGGGCATGAGGTTCATAGGAAGTTGTATGAAACTCTTGAGAGTTCAATTCGGCAAGACAACCATGATACCTTCGCTAAGAACCTCTCTAAGGAACGCCGAAAGAAAAGAAAGGCACAAGGCGAACCTATGTCCTCTAAAGGTTCAAGAGATCTACCACCTCCTCCATCAGGTTCAGCTGGGGCTTCTGGAGCAAGAACTGGTCCGTCTGCTCTTCCACCACTACCTCGACCTCCACCATCATCATCCAAGCAAACACAAGGAAAGTCTTCGTATGGGCCTAGCTCCACAAAGAAGGCTGTACATGGGACATTCACTGCCTGGACAACCACTGACTTCATCAACAAGCCCAGTCTCTCTCCTATCCCAGAAAACTTGGAGTACAACGAAGAATCCGTCTTGGACACTTCTGACTCCTCGTCAAGTGATGATGATGAGGTAAACTCTGCTCAATCGTCTCTCAACAAGCATTGGTGGAAAGACTACGTTCGCACTGACAGTGTCACAACTCCAAGTACTACCACAGCAGTTGAGGAAATGAAGACATGGTGGTCTCCAGAAGAACGTCCATTAACTCCTGAACCCGAATGGACCATCCCCACTACTGATCATCAAGAAACTGCAAATAACTGGGCTGAGGTAATCTCTTCCAACTATGAAGCTCCCCATGAACACTCACTCCTTGCACAGACTGGCGACATGGCAGGATTCATAGACTCGTATTGCAAACAACGAGGGCTCTCCAAGCTTACGCCACAGGATCTGGAAGGTCCAGCCTATGAAGTCGTCAAAGCTTTCCATCCTGACTCTGTGCATCTACAATATCAAATGGAGGAGTGTCACAAGCTATTGACGGATCAAGTTGATGAACCTATCACTCACTTTGATGTCCACAATCCATTACCTCTCGGGGGGAAACCAGGTCAAATCACGATACAAGCAGAATTCTTCTTTAACAAAGACCTGGAATATCTCAGACTTGGAGGTACAGATCGTCAACATGCTCTGTCTATCTCCAAGATGAAAGCAGCTTGGTACTTGGATATTGGTCTTGAACAAATGGTGCCTGACCACATTTGGGCTGAAGAGGAATGTGACTATGATATCTCGGCTTCACTTGGGATATCTCACTGGTGGTTCAAAAGAAAACAATTCTACATTGATCGTCACACAGCTCCCCGCAACAAACACATGGTGATATCCCGCAAGCAAATACTAAGTGTGGTCAAAGTGGAGACACATCCCATGTACGGGTACGACTACCTCACTAAGATTGTCCTTCGTCGAAAAGATAACAAGGAATACACAATATCCGAAGGAGATTTCAAGTACCTGCACCCGTATGACTTTGAAGATTTGTTTCTGCTCAACCTTCATGGGAAGTTGCATCACTTAGCTCCCAAAGACAGAAAAATCCTGGATAGAGCTGTCAGCATGTGGAACAGAAGTCTCGTGATCAGGCAACGGGTTGAAGACTTCCAACTGGGCATCGAAAGCTACCAAACTCAGCTCAACCTCACAAGGCCGAAATGGGGAGCTACCAATTATCAAGATCTGCCGGATTTTACTGTGGTTGAAAACCCAATGGCTGTCGTCTTCAAAGACAAGTTCGGTGTACCTATGCTCATGAGATTCGATGAAGTTCATAAGTTCAGCGACGGGACACTGCAACTAATTGATGAAGCTCTGGACTTCCACATCAAAGAATACAAGATCTTCAAGACCAGACCAGGAAGATACACTGCTCAATGGACGGCCAAAGATCTGGAGTTGTCCAACAAGATGATGCATGCCATTAGACGGCAACTTAAGACAAGGCGCATTTTCCGACATCTTGAAGCATTTGTTGGTGGTCGGGTTCGTGATGGTGATTACCGACTTTTCCAAAGAACTGAATGATGCTGAAGTCTCCAAGATTATGTGTCGATGCTTCCCTTGTGGGAATGTAATGTTTTGATGTGTTTGTTGTAATAAAAACTGAACTTGTTGGACAATATGTATTATATATATGCTGATTACACCATTGTAATCAGCTGTGGTGGTGTCTGTTGAGATGAATCTCCCTCTTGCTCCGAACAGCAGCTGTCACGTGACAATCTCACGTATCATATCCTTTGTACATATATTACACTATATTGTAAATAGATATATAAAATCAACAAAAACCCATAAAAATCAGAAAATTAGAAAATACCAAAAATAGTTTTTTTAAGGCATGTCTTCTGGCATCGATAACATTTACGGTCCTAGAAATGTCATTCAATAATGACACGGGTCTTTAAATGAAGTTCGAACAGAAGTTCAAAAAGTTTTCAAAACATGCCTAAATGGCTTACAGTCATTTCAGGCTATAACCCGGACTTAAAAATATGGCTTACAGTCATTTCAGGCTGTAACCCGGACTTAAAAATATGGCTTACAGTCATTTCAGGCTGTAACCCGGACTTCAAAATTATGGCTTGCTATTACTTCATATAGCAACCCGTTTTTCAAACGAAGGAAAACACGTCGCCAAAAAGCCGGTTGTTCCTTACAAAGGGTGCGGTTCATCCGAGCTTGAATTACTTTATATTCATGCACCCTCGATCTGATGTACGCTTCAGTGCATCATTTCTTGAAAAAGAAGAGAAATCTTCTTTCTATCGCCAAATACTTTCTCTTTTATGATTTTTCAAGAAAGTATTTGTGCAAAACTTGGTGGTACCATGAGAATTTTAGAAATCAAATGAAATGCTTTCAGAAAATCCATCTCTCATTCATGACCAAAAACTCTTTATCAAAAGATGTACTTATGTTTACAATTGGTGTCAAGACACAATATTTTCTATTGGTGTCAAGACACAATTGGTTTAAAAGGGGTCATTGATTGAGGGGGAGCAAGATTTCACAAATTTCATGGATCATCAAATGTTTCACTTTGAAGATGATCCAAGTATGGTTATGTGTCTCTAAATGACTTTTTCATGAGTTTCTCGATTAACTCAAAATCATTCAAAAACTCATATTTTTCGACACATAACCATCCCCCCCTCATAAATTGAGGGGGAGCAAGAAAAAGGTTCATTTTATCAGAAAATATTAAAACTGACTGCATTTCTCTCCCAAACGTTTTCTAACTTATTTAAATCAATTGAGATCCAAAATCTCAAAAGGTTTGAAATTTTTGATCGGGAGAGAGAATGTGATTTAAATATGAAATCTGATAATCAAATGTGATCTTTTGGACTCAATAATAGGCTCCCACATATGTGCTAAACTCTTTCGTATATCGATGCACATATTGAGGGGGAGCAAAAGGCGTTTGTGGAAGTAATACCAAAGACTGACCATTTATCTTTATGCATGGAGTTATAAGGATGGTTGAGCTTAGGTATGAGTTCCCATGATCCTCCAGAACCGGAAGGATCTTCCCAGGGACAATCCACAGATAGATTAGAAGTCCTTAGGAATGATTGAAAAAAGGAGAAAAGTGAGAAAGGGAAGAGTGCGGACTGAGATAGAGCTAGAACTGGAACAAACCCAACAAGGTTCTAGTGATGAAGTCTCGGTAAGCACTGAAGGGGTTGAAGAATGAAAAAGAAATGAAATGAGAAAGGGTGAAAAGAAATAGCCCTCCATATATTCAACCTTAGGGCAGAAACCGGGTTCAATTCATAATCTACTGGCGGTTACTAAGGTAACACCGGTATTGAAGACAAGACGTCATGGACCCAGTGACGCACTGCACTAAACTTCCCAACCACTCAAGTTCTCTCAAAAGAGCTTGTTTCAATCTCACGGGGAACCCTGTGCAATGTATCGACCGCTCATTGCGAGCAATGTTGATACCTAAAACAGGAGATGCCTCCCCAGTCTCCAGAAGTGGATCAAAACGCACAATTGAGTCTAGAGCCACGAGATCATCATTAAATCTCACTAGGACACACTTCCAAATATTCTTATTGTTTCACACAATGTGGAAAATAAGATAAAATATTTAGAGTCCTACGCATTATCCTTGTGGTATTGCCAGAACATCCGAGTGATATGAAAATATTCACAATGAAGATGGAAATCCTTCTAGAGCGAACATCACTCAAGCTCTTGGTAGGTGACATGTGAGATCCATCTTGGATCAATGATCAAGTGACAACTGGAAAGCAACAATGGTGCGATTCAAAATTGAATCAAACTTGTTCCAGGATATGGATTGACGGATACTTTTGCAAAACCTTTCAATGTGCTCACAAACTAATTTTTCAAGCACATTGATTGAGTATAATCGTTCAAACAAAAGTATTTTTGATGGAAATGTGATTTGAAGTATAAAACTCTCGTCGTGTCTCAAAAATTGTTTATTATATGACACGCGAGTGATTTCTATAAATCAATTTCTCATCAATCTGTGAATTTCAATTCACCGATTCACTCTATCGTGCTGTCTGCTTTGAGACGTTCCGATAAGAGAACATGCTTAGTAGGAAGATTCCGAAGTGGATTCTTTGGAAAATTTATTACTACAAGCTGGAAATTCCTGTCAAGGAGAGTCTTCTTTAAAAGAGACTCTACCTGATCACAGGTCGGTTTTCACAAAACCGGAGGGTAGTATGTCCTCGCAGAACGAATGACAAAGCCATATTCGTTCTCTATCTTTATTGCTAACTGTTTCATTTCAGGAACAAATATATATGGCGATGGAGATACCCAATTCCAGCTGAATCGTGTCAATCCATGCCTCATGCTCACAATGCCAACACATTCATTCAGAAGATGATATATGATGAGAGACTCACAACTATGCTTCCGCAACTCTGATGCAAAGTCTCCAGAATATGAAGAATGTGAGCATGATGGTCCAAAAGTTACTTCAACACATGTCGGCGACACAACAAAGGATGATATCGAGATTTACGGTGGCTGGTGATCTCAAAGCAAGCTCAAAGATCACAAGTCAAAGGAACAATTTCAGAAGATCATCAAATATCAAAGTGAAGCCACCATGAAGAATCAAGGACTATGAGCTAGACGATCCAAAAAATGCTAAAGACAAAAGAATTCAAGAGGTCAAAAGGTTACCCCGCCAACGACAGCTCTTCATCAGATGATTTATATTGGTGACCTCGCTTAGGGGGAGATTGTTAGGAATACCGTTTTATTCCTAGAGAAGACTCGGTCACCAAACACATGTAATAGCATTGTTGTTAGCTCGTAGTTACGTTAGTTTAGTTTTTATGTAGTTTAGATTAGATTAGTTGCAACACCGCGGAAGAAGGAACGGGTCTTTACCCACTGTATGCCTGCTCCGCAGCCCACACGGGGCGTTTTTATCTTGTAACTATAAATACCCTCTACCATGCTAGGTAGAGGGTTGGACCTTCATTCACACTAATCTAATATTCTCTATTTTCTCTCAAGGTTCCCTTCTACTTTCTCTCTCTAACTTCTCTCTACAAATCTCTAGTTAATCTTCTCATTCGATCCATATTATCACAAACCAAACGTGTTAATGATTATGAGTATTCTTCAGAATACCTCCTCACTAAGAAATACTTAACCTCATCACTTACCCAAAACACTATCCCTTCATCAACCACTCCAAACTCACCACCTACATGCTCACCACCACCAACCATATAAGCATTCTTACATGCTTATCTTGAATAACTTCACCCATGCTTTTGTACCCATGGAAGTCCAAGAGACCTCGAGTTGGCAACTTAGTATTATCTAGTGTAGTTTGCTAGAAAAGCATATATAAATGCTTATGTACCAATGATTATGTTTTCAACATAATCTATTTATATTAATGAATGCTTCTTGTGTTTCATTTTTTTTTATCATATGCATATATATATTTGTGACATGCATATATATACATATTGCTTGTGTTTCTAAATATTTTTTGCAAGCATTCCATATCTCGATGTCTCTCATGACCTTCAAACGAGGGGGAGTACACGTCGAGGGGGAGCTCTAGTATCATCGGGATAACCTTTTTGATGCTAACAAAAAGGGGGAGAAATGATATAAACTCACTAAATACTTGTATATATATTAATTTTTGATTTAATGAGTTTAGATTTTGTAATCATCAAAAAGGGGAAGATTGTTGATATAAATAATGCATAAAAACGTTATTAATATTTCTCGATATCCCTACGTTTTGACGATCACAAAATATAAAAACATTAAACGTAAAATCATTACGTAAACAAGTATTTAGTAACAAATATCATTTCATTCAACTAAATCACTTAAGGTATGAATAAACAAATGTCTAATACATTTTATGATCAAAGGGATTTTTATTTAACACTACAAAGTTTATAAAAATGTTATAAACATTTTTATATATATTTGAAAAACACTTTTGGTAATTAAAGGAAATGTTTAATTCATAATAAATATATGAATTCAAACTTTTAACCAAAATCAGTTAGTTTTTCACCAAATAAACTTTCACCAGAAAAGACAAAGGAATCTGGCCGTTACAGGAGGCCGGCCCCCTTAAACATAGGGCGGCCCCCTTAAACTTTAAGGGGGCCGGCCATCATTTAAGGGGACCGGTACGCTCCAAAACGGTCAGATTATTTGCCTATAAATACTGGTTCATTTCTGCCATTTTTCCTCACCTTTTGCACCATAATTCTCAGTCCCAATTCTTTCTAAACATTCTTCTAAATCCTTTGATCATAAGATTATAAGTCTTTGTTTCAAGTGATCCATACCTTCATCATTCAAAGTGCAAGAGAAGAATAATCCTTCAACATCTAGTTAAGAAGTATTGTACATTTGTGAATATAGTCTTGTAGTTGTGTAAATCAAGTGTAAAGTTGTGTTGTGTTTGTAACAAGTAGATTTAGGTGTGTTAGTTGTGAAGAGAAGTAGTGAAGAAGTAGTAGTGTTGTGAAAAAGAAGTAGTAGTGTTGTGAAGAAGAAGAAGTAGTGAAATTGTGTAGTAGTGGTGTGTACAAGTTGTGTAGAAGTCGTGATAAGTTGTGAAGAGTCGTGAGATTGGTTCTAGCTACAATTAGAACTCGACATTTTGCTTGGTGTCGTTAAACGGTGTAAGCAAAGGTGTGTAAGGTTTCTCCGCCATAAGGGAGCTTGTTGACATAGTGAAGAAAACTCTCGAGTTAGGTGCTCGGGGAGTGGAGTAGGGCGGAGAGGTGCTTCGTAGCCGAACCACTATAAATCCCTTGTCTCGTGGTGCGATCTTTTCATCTCTATCTCTTTACTTACTTACTTATATTGTCATCATTTACTTTCGTAGATATAAGTGTTGATAAGTGTGCAAGTATTGATCTCACATAAACTTGAATCGAAATCTTTAAAACTAAGTTTTCATAAAATTAAAAAGACGTAAAACTATTCAACCCCCCTTCTAGTTTTCCACACAAACTGTGTTAGTCTCTCAGGCTGAACCCCCTTTCGTTAGATTAGGCTGTAAAACTAACTTAGGATATTAAAACACTAATTAGGTTAACTAGATAATACATTCCACTCTTAGTGATCGACACTCTACTTACCATTATATTCATACTGACCGAGTACACTGATCGTTAAGTGTGTGTGTTATTCATAAGTCGGATAAATATAAATTTAAAACTTGAGTAGGCATTAATACTGGTAAACAGCAACGACACATAACGCGCTCCATCAATGATGAATCAGTTTATTTGTGCTAAGATTCATAATTAACTGCTCCCAGCATAACATGATCCCTCCTGAATTAGATATAGGTAATTAGGCTATGTTTAATTTAAGAACAATGATGTGATGTTTGATGTAGTCGTTATAACTCTCAGTGTGTTAAATAGATTCAACCATTGCTGCTCATAAAATGGTCATTCAAAAGGAAGGGAAAGAAGATGTCATATACTTAGTACAACATAATATTCTGTTCTTCAAAAGTTTTAGATGATATTCAACGTGTTGTCTTTGTAAAATGACTACTTAAATGACTTTTGCAAGACAGCAAGAAAATCAGTTAACATCACAGTAGTCATTTGTTGGTGGGGTGGTCGGGTATCCACTTCTGGGGTGATAGCAGAATAACTTGGGGTAGCATTTGTGGAAGGGATTTCAAATTACAGGTGGGAATCTTATAGTGTGGTATCGTCAGCTATTCACTCCCGAACGTGATTAGTCAAATTCTTCACAGAATATCACTATATTGTTGTGATACAGTAGGGATTATAATAGATGATGGTTGAAACTATCATGAAATTTGTGAATTGCATTTAAAAGAATAGGTTCTTGTTACAATTAGGTTACACCAACGTACCTAAGACAGATTACAAAAGGAAATACAACCTTGAAGGAATTAACTATGGTTTATTTTTAAGACAGGAATTCCTGCTGTCTTTTATTCGGCAAGTCTTTCTCAGAGTGGTATCTTACAGAAGTGTATCTTAGGAGGGTTTAAAGCTTGGCTTGTTTTACAAGACAGCCGACTTTTCAACATCATTTCTTAGTCCTGTTTTTCTTCCCGGCAGTGGTCTCCTAGTTGTTTGGATCCCCGACACGGGTCATTACGACATTGATAACGCTCTAATTATACATATTTATTCCTTCAATTATATATTACATATCTACTAAATTATATAGATTATTATGTTATTTGTGTGGAATTGGTACTAAGCTGATTGCAGGATTGATCAAGAGAAGAAGATAAGAATATTACTTGAAGGACCGTTAATGACAACATTGTTAGTTAAAGGAAAGGACTTGGAATGAAAATACATTATTAAAGACCCAAGCACGCCGGTTTTAGGACGCTGTGCGGTGTACTTGCTTGGCGGGTAAAAGAGTTTGATTCAATACGAAGTACGGCGTACTTTCTATGAAGTACGACGCACTTAGCTTGACAGTTACAAAGACAGAGTTATTGATTGCATTCATTGAGAGGCCGATCATTTGCCTTCATTTATCAACTTGTGTAGTTTATCGAGAAATACCATTTATAGCAATGTTGAGGTTTATATTGAATTGATGTCGAGTTACGGATCGGTTGACATTAATATATCCGACCTTCATGATTATCGGACTTATTGGGCTGACGAGTCCAATAAGGGTCCAATAAGCATGTCAGAGGAAAGTTATTAGTGGGCAATCTATCCTCACAACTCAACGGTTAACATGATTTAGTTTTGGAATAATAAGTGAGACGAAGGAATTGCTAGGCTTATCGAGTTGACGAATTCGATAAGGACCCGACAATTCGTCCGGATAACTTATTAAACTTTAACCATAATCATTTGACCCTGGCCTAGTTTCATGAGTCGTCTATGCTTTAGTCATTATTTTGGCGTGAGTTCACTTGAGGAATCATCAGATACCTTGTCAATGGGGGACAAGGGAGTCGAAATCAATCCTCTTGAGGAAAATGATGACCTTGTTCCAATCCCAAGGGTATCTGAACCTTTCAATTCAAAAATATTCAAAACAAATATCACCAATCCTTTCTTTGATTTTGATTCAGAATTTATTCTTCAGCCAGATAATCTGATCTTTGATTTTCAGAATGAGGATAGTGATGAATCCGACATGGAACCCGAGCTTAAGAATTTACCTCATAAGAGGGATTCCCTCATCGAGGAGTTCGCCGATGAACTTTCTCACGTTGATTCCATCCCACTGGGGGATGATGACGATACTTTTGATTTTGAATCCGATCCAAGAGAATCAGAATTGTTGCCTACTCATATTCCGTCTACTGACTCTTCTTCTTGTCATGAGGAGTTCGCCGATGAACTCTCTTACATCATAGCTCCTCCGGAGTATGATTATTTCCATTTTGATCTTGAGAAAGATTTTAGTATGGGGGAGACGTACTTATTGATGACAGCACCCCGCCTCTCCCTCCCAAGGTTTTTGGAAATTACCAAATGAGCTTTAACGATGAAATTCAAAACAAAGAAATTGGAAAATTTGATTTTGAAAATGATATATTGATCTTGATTGTTATAAAAAATTTTCTCCCCTTCATCATATTTGATGTGACTTCTCTTATCCTTCACTCCATCGGGAGTGAGGTTACAATCTTTGACCCCGGTATTACCATTTATGGTTGATATTTCTTAGAACCGTGGGTATCTCATCGGTGTGAAACTTTCTTATGCTTCAATGTTTATCCAAACCTCTTGAACGAAAGTCCGATGGAGATTTTCTTTTCCACTTGCTTCCCCAAGAACAATTAAATTCGGGGCGAGTCAAGCTATACGACTCGATTAAAAACAAGCGCTTCGTGGGAGGCAACCCATGCTTATCCTTTCTATATTCTTTCTTATTTTTAATAAGTGACGTGAGGAGGGCTACCTCTTCCATTTCTCGTGTTTGTGTTTATGTCCAGGATTTGACCGAAGTTTGAAGACTCTCGTGCTCGTGGTTTTGTCTTTACTTCACTTGAGTCTCATCCTTCGCTGCTTTTATGGGAAATCCAATATCCTAATCTTATCGACTAACATTTATCTTTTGGCACACTTAATAAACTGCATTAGATTTATGTAGGATAACCCTTACCTTTTAAACATTGAGGACAATGTTTCATTTTAGTCTGGGGGGAGGGAGGATCTTTCGATCTGATTTTTGCCTTGCACTTTGACGTGAACTCTCACAACCCCATTTATCATAAAAAATTGAAAAAAAAAATGATGAGAAAAAGTACAAAAAAGTGAGAAAAATTGAAAAAAAAATTATGCAAAAATATAATAAGTGTTTTGACACCTTGTTTGACTTTCTGCTTGTAAGAGTAAGAATAAAATTTTGACTTGACCAGGCGTGTTGAGCCCTAGCTTATTCCCTTAACCATTTATAATCTATAAGCTTGTGCTAGTCTTTTATACAAGGAGCTATAAAACGCGAATTCTTTTCTAAGAGTTTGCAAGTTCCCATAATTGACTTTATTATATATGCGTGGCTTGATTATCGGCTAAGCATTCGCGGATCTTATTACTTAAGATTTTAAATTTGCGAAGAACGAGAAATGATAGAGTTAATTTAGAAGTTAGATGCTAAGCGTGGAATAGTTGGATCTCTTTAGAGCTCATCGAAGTTATTTGCGGCCTTTTGCTCCCACAAAATTGTTTCACCATAAAAATAATATTCTAGGAATAATTAAAGGTGTTAGGTTTTGGCGATAATTAGTTTTTATCTTCTTAAGAGAATTCTTGCTTTAAAAGTTGGGTACACATCAAGGGTGCAAAATAAATAAGTTTAAATAATTAAAATTTTGTGTGCTATAAGCCGCGGATTCGAGATTGGTCCTTGGATCCTTATTTCCAGAAGGCGTTTAGGTCTTGGCTACCCTCTTACACCGGCCCTTGGATCTCTAATTCAGGAATGTATGAGGTCTTGATCTAACGACCTTGGATCCTCATTTCAGGAATGTCTAGAGTCTTGGAACTCTCCGTTTGTAACGGCCCTTGGATCCTTTATTCCGGAAGGTGTAAGGTTTTGGAATTTCCCCGTGAAGCTCCGAAGTTTATGGTTGATCGGTCCCAAACGGTCAACTAATATTGACCAAGTAAAATGGTTAACAAAGTCAAACCAATTGAGCCAATTCTAACCAAGGAGTACAGTGTATTCCCGGGTCGTTATGTCCCGACGAGGTGTGAATTGTATCCAAAACGTGTTGTGATCGGGTGATTATGAACAGGAAAGGGGTTATGATTGATTGAATAAAGGAAATATGAATGAAAATAGCTTAAACAAGCTATAATGACAAGAACGTGAGAGCAAATTAACCTAAAACGCAATCTAGCACAAAAACGTGCGTTATGTTAAAAATAACGCGACTGCGCAAGATAAAAAGTGAAATTTATGCTACACTAGTCCTACGGGCATGAAATTAATTTTCTCACATTCTATTTGATAAAAGAAAATTTTAGAAAAAAGAAAATTAATTATTTGATAAAAATTCTATTTATTATGGATTAAAAACTATTTAACACTAATTAAATTCTAATAAATATTAAAACTATTCTAAAAATTCTGAAACTTTTTTAACAAATATTACAAGTAAAGATGGTCCTAAGAAAAATATAAAAAGTGGGGGCACAGTAGAAAAATAAGCAGAAAATAAGCAGTTAAGCAAAATAAGCTAAATGGACTGAAAAGGGGTTAACAATTAAATTATGCAAAGTATAACTGAAAAAGTCCCTAGGGCAGTTGGACGGGGTATGGTGTTGTGTGTGCTTGAGGTCCAGGGTTCGAATCCCACCTCTTGCACTTTTTTGCAATTATTTTTTTTTTCAAATCTTTTTGCACAATCTTATTAAAAACATAAAAGTGAACATTTCTTAAAACTAAAACTTTTTGAGAAAAGCAACAAATAAGCAGAAACAAAGGGACAATTGCAACACTTAGTGAAATAAGCTAACAAAAGGATTTTGTGATTGAAAAAAGCTAACCAAAATGCTTAAAGCTATGCTTTAAGGGAAAATAAGCTACACACTAATGAAAATGACTACAAATAAGCAGAAAAGAGCACATAAGCACAAAGGAATAATCAAATAAGCTGAAACAAGCAAAAAGCAATCCTCGCAAACCAAACAGTCCCAAACACTGACTTGAAGGCTAAAATAAGCACTGGGAATAAGCAGATAAGTGCAAATAAAGCTCACACCTAACAAGTTGATACGAGTAGCTTTCCAGAACACCAAAGAACAAGCAACAAGCTCAAGAAATGAGCTTGTTATGGCCTTGAGAAAACTAGTCAGAGGGCCAAAAATGCAAGGAGCAGGGCAGGTGAATGAGCAATCAGGCCACTTTGAGCTTATTTATAGGTAAGCAAATAAGAATCAAATCCAGGTTTTCTTCTTGGTTCAGATTCACAAGCAACCAAGGAACACAAAACAACAAGAATTTTGTATTTCCAATTTCTTTTAAACCCTACAAATGGCCTAGACTTTCATTCCATTTTTCTAGATATGACTTCCGACTTTTTCATGAATTTTGCAAATGTTTGACTTATTTGAACTTTGATTAATCCTAATTTACTGAAAATGATATGTTAAGCTGAGAAAAGACCAAATTAAGCTAAATCAACTACTAGTGAACTGAAATGAGTGATTATGAGTTCAAAAACCTTAACAGTGCACAAATAATGAGCAAATAAACTAAGATTTGACTTTTTTCAAATGGACACCCAATTTTATCACTAAAACAATGTTAAATAACCTAATATAAGCTAATGAAACTGATTTTGCTATGTGGAACCCCCTACATCACAGATTTAACTCACTACCCAAAAACCCCTTTAAGGCTACTGAATTGCCTTTTTCAATACAACCTACTGATTTTAAGCAAGATTTTTGAACGTATATACTTTTCTGAGTGTGACTACACCTATCTAACACAAATCGAAGTAGAACAAGCAGTTTCCACTAAGTAATCTCCATAAGCAACCTAAGCTAAAAATGACAGTTAAGTGGCTCAGTTTAAAACCATTACTATTTAAACTAACCAATGATCATACAAGGAGCATAATACAACTAATAAGCATGAAACAAACATAAATAGGCAGATATTAAACTGAGGCTACAGTAAATAAGCATATGCATAGTGAAATGAAGAAAATGAGCAAAAGTTGAACTTACAAACAAAAGCCAATTGTAAACTCCCAAACAACTTTCTAACAATCCTAATGCTCCCCAAGAGCTCTAAACCATTCTTCCAGCTTCTTCTTTTCTTCTTTTTCTTCTTTTTTTATTTTTTTATTTTTTTTTTATCTCCACTGATTTTTCCTATTTTTGAGAATTTATGCTTAAAACTTGCTTAACTGATTTCAAAGCTTTCAAAAGCTTATAAAGTATTTAAAACAACTTAAATTAAACTGATGAAACAAGAAGCAACACTTTTTAACACTTTTAAGTTAAAAATGAGATTTTCACTAAAATGGTGAAACTAACTTTGAAATGAGAATACTTGAAATTGATATTTAAAACCTTGCTATTACAATGAATGAACTGAGAGTACAATTATAACTAATTTTAACAACTAAAAAAAACTTAACATTAATTCGACATTACTACTACTAAGCTAAAAATTACATACGGCCTTCTCTGCTTCTTTTGTCCTTTTATATCCATGAATTAGGGTTTAGGGTACCCACTTAACATATCCCAGCAATAAAATTGACCGTAGGATAGCTAGAATTTAATCTTGGCCGTTTGAGTGTTTTTGGCGCCAAAATGGGATATAGCTGATAAGGCCTGTTTACTTGTGCCAGGGGTTGTATTTTTGGACTGAGGTGGCTGCTTGGAGTAGCTATGATGATGGAGGAGGGATAGTGGAGTGTAATGATGGAAATTAGTAGGGGTTGTAGAGGTCACGGGTGTGGGGAGAAGAGGATAACCAGGGGTGGTTTGGTTAACTGGGGTGGTTTGGTTAACTGGGGTGGTTTGATCCTGGGTTAGTAAAAATGGGGTGTTTTATTATTTAAGTGGTGGGCTTGGAGGGTAAATGGGCCACAAGTTTAAGATTTAGATTGGGTTATTAAATGGGATGGGTATTATTGGTTTTGGGTTTAAGGATAATAAAAGGGTTAGTTTAGTGTTTTAAGTGAATAAGCCCAAGGACCAAATTTGTAACTTCTAAAAATTGAGGGACCTGATTTGCCAACTTTCCAAACTCCTTCCAAGGGTAAAACTTGCCACATTCCAATTACCAAGGACCCTTAATGATAATTTTCCAATTTTAAATGCCCAGGGACCAAAACTGCCAAAATTCAAACTTAAGGGGCCAAAATTGCCAATTTTCCAAACTCACTTCAAAGGACTAAACCTGCTACAAATCAATAACACAAGGACCAAAGTTGATAATTTTCTATTTTAAAACTTCCAAGGACCTTTTATGTCAATTTTGGATTTTGAGGGGGTGAAAGTGTAACTTTCCAAAAGTTATCAAAAAGGGCCTAAATTGTAACATGTGAATAGTTCAAGGGTATAATTTGATAAATTTCTATTTTTAAATACCCAAGGACTATTTTTGCCAATTTTGAAACTTCAGGGGTAAAAGTTGCCATTTGTAGAAAACTTTCATCCAGGGACTATAGTTGAACAAGTTTGATTGTCCAAGGACTAAAGTTGACTTTTCTTTTATTTTAAACCTTCAGGGACTAGTTTTGCCAATTTATGAAACTTCAGGGACTGAAAATGACAGTTTTGTGAACTTTGCATGCTTTTCACTTGTTTTCAATCTTTTTGTATCTGAATCACATAAAAACACATTTCAGTGATATTTGTAACATTTATATGGTCATTTGTGTGCTTTTGGTCGTTTTTGTGGTTTTTTACAATGTAAAATATATGTGTATTTAGACACATATCAATGGTACACATCTTCAATAAAAAGTTAAGTGCAAAAAAAAAAAAAAAAAAAGAAAGAAGAAAATGCAAAAGTCAAAAATATAAAGAAATAAGGCCCATGTTAAATCACCTTGATGTAGACCTCATTTTTAGGACAACGGTTCTCGAGAGAAGATTGAAAACTAGTTAGCGTCTAAACTTGGTGTCTTTATCGGACTAAAAACTTATCGAAACGAGAAAATATGAAGAAATTCATTTCTCACTAGACATGAAATAAATAGAGGAAAATAGGAAAATGGGAGCAAAAGGTAATTACACAATTAACTTTCATGGGTAGTGTTAGCATCTAACTTGTAAATAAATAATGATTTCGTTTTTAAGCTTAGTTTGGGGACTTGTAAAAAATCAAGGACGATGAATTTTATCCGTATGGTCACTTCTTCATGAGTTGTGTTTCTTACTCTATGACCCTAAAAGTTATTGGAAAATAATGAAAGTCAACATACCGTCATAAGGAAAATGAGGAAAGTACAAAAAGAGTAGTATGAGGAATAAATTGGAAAAATGGGGCATTTTCGGCAATAAATGATTTCGTAATCCCTTTTGAACGTTCTTGCTACTTTCCAAAGTTAGTA
>CP139503.1:362469670-362631454 GCA_021014915.2 Artemisia tridentata subsp. tridentata | reverse complement strand
TGGTATATGATTTGGGAATTATCTTTTCGTGTGGGAGTTTAAGTATACTTTTTTTCTGGAGGAATAAGTGAACACTCGTGAATTCATGATCATTATGTAAAGAGATAAATGTCTTAAGAATAAACCAACTCGAAATGGCCCCCAAGCTCATTCTCTCAATATGCTTCATGATCACTTTCATGTTCCTTTGTGTAGGAATATGGTTATAAATTAATGTGTAAATGTCTAGTATCGAACCCGAGACTTTGGGATTGCACATAATACAAACGAGAATAAAAGCATAATAATTATATATATTAAATGTTATGTATATATGTAATTATTTAAACACTTAACGGACTTAACGGTCGTTAGTTAGTAAGTGTACGGACTAACTATCGTTAAAAGGAAAAGGAAAGGTACTAGAGTGTATTTAGGAGACAAGAAGGATCCGGAACACCCTTGTGAAGGGGTTGGCCGGGCCGATCAAGGTAAAGGGGTATCCCTTTGCCCTAACTTGTTCCCTAAGTTGTCTAATCCTATAAATACAAAGCCAAGGGTCATTCATTCACACATCTTGTGCACATAACCTAAAAGCTTTGTTTTCCTCTTTTCTTTTCTCCTTGAAACCGATCGACAACCACCCTCTTTAGGGTTCTAGTCGATTTTGTTTTATCAAAATAAAAGTGTTTTATTTAGATCTTGCAATCTCTTTTATTCGTTACTAGTTTGTGTGTACAAGAACGAGGTAACAACTTACTTTAGTTGTTATCAAGGAATCGATCAATAAAAAGGTAAGGGATTGATCATTGATTCATATAAACCCTAATTAGGGTTCTTCATATTGTTCAAGACAATTGCTTTTGATTCTTGTTCGGGCTAGAATCAATACGGTACGTTCCTTTTATGTTTATGTTAATTCTTTACATGTTATAATTGTTCCTACGCTTCCGCATATGTGACTACTTGATTTACTTAATAATATGATAGTCTTGATTATTAAATTCCAATAGTGGCATCACGAGCCATGTATAACATGTAATTAATTACTTAAACAATAAAAAACGTATCTTTAAATTGTTTAGATCATACATGTTTTATTTTCTAGGGTTTTATTATTAATTTTTTTTAATAAAAGTCGAAACCCTAACCCTAATTTGGGGGGGTGTCGATTTTGTCCATAAACCCTAATTAGGGTTTGTGGTTTTCATAATTAATTGTGATTAATTAGAAACCCTAGGTCTTTAACAAGTTGTTGTGTATGTATCTTGTGACCTAATTGCTATGTGATATGCATGAATCCGTGACAAAACATGCATGTTAGTCACGGATAATTACTTGAATTAAATTGTTTAGTTGTTTCCACATGTTTAATAATCTAAAAATTAGGGAAGACCTAATATATTAAATTAATGAATCGGTTATGTGCAACGTGGTATATTATTATTAAAACTTACGCGGCCAATTGTTGGCGACTGTGGTCCATTGGGTACAATGAGCTCGAAAACCAATGGGAGTTTTATTGATTCTATACATAATAATTCAGATATAGATTATTAATAGGATTTGTTTAAAAGGTTGCATGTGGCTAGATGTTTCACTAACAATTAATTGTTTTTCTTATTAGTTGATTATTGTTTCCTTTTAAATTACTTGTTTATTGTTTTTATATGTGATATGTTAAAGTAAGCAATAAAAAGGGTAATTTTCAAAGAAAAATTAAATTGGACTAATAACGGTGAAACATAAAGTGATAAAGTATCGATCTTGCGGTGTCTTATGTGCCGATAGTGGTCCGATTCGCACGGTAATCAGCTCCCAGGCGAGACTAGCAAGATCTAAACTTTTTTACTTAATTTTAAGATTAAGATCATAAAATTTTGCTTGATTGATATTTTTGTACAATAGTGTGTGAAATGTTACACCCCGTGCCCGCTTATACTAAAAACTTAAACTTTTGACGCGGAAAAACTTGAATTAAAACAGACATCTGGTTACTCTTTTGACCACTGACAAAAATCTATAAACTTTTAGCCCTTGAGACTATTTTTAAATGAAAGTAGACTCAAATAGCTTCAAAACGATAGGTCATACGACCCATTTCGACTTACGGATTAAAAGATATGATTTTTCGAAAACTGCCCAACTAACCGTGACGCCGTCAGAAAAATGGTGACGCCGTCAGACCTTGACGGGCCAGAGGATTTTTGGACGATTAAAAGGGGACGCCGTCAAGAAGGCCATCAAGAGCAAAACTGCAGTTTTCACTAATAAAGACCCATTTTGACCCATTTCAATGACAATTATCACATATGACTTCCGTATTACACCAAACTTTCCAGAAATCATTCCATTAACATAACAAACATGATTCAAGGGTACTTGACCCGTTTATTACCCAAAATGGGTATATTTACAACTAAACCAAACGCCCCTTTAACTTGAACCATAAATACATAAAACATGCTTAGACCCACCAAATGACTTCCAATTCATTACAAAACACTTGACATACAATCTAACACTTGTTTACTCAATTCAAATCATTACTTGACTCGCGGGGGTACAAACTTATACACGAGAGCTCGGTATCTACCTAAGCTCTATATTCTTACCAAATCTACCCATTTGCATAACCATGCCTTAACCAACACATCCAAGCCTCATCTCACATATCCAAGCCAACCTTAAGAACATGCCAACCTACAAAACGGTTAGACAACTAAACCGTAAGCGATAACGCTTAGTAAGTAAAACGACCATAACATACCATTATACTTCAATCCACATAATGCATCATATACATAAACCACTTACTTCACATAATCACTAGCACATAACATCAACTTATCTCCTAGCATCCAATCTTCACATAAGCCATATCTTGACATCACATAGGCATAACACAAGCTATCTTTCTAACCATAAACATACATAACACATAATGATGGAATTCCATATAACATATGCTATCATCATTTTACTTACCTCAAACCAAGCTACATAACAACAAGAACATCATCATCAACACAAGCTTCCATCATCATCATCATCATCGATCATCATCATCATTCAATAATCAAAACCTAATCACATAATACTCAAATACATAAACAAGGGTTATCAAACCCATCAAAACATAATCATCTTCTAACCCATATCATCATATGATCATATCTTGATCATATGATGATTACCCACTTTACTCATGAACTATAACTTCATTAAACAAGACAAAAGATCACTTACTTGTGATGATTATTAATGAGGGAAGGCTATAGACACATAATCTTCATCATCTTCTTCATGGATCATCACCTAGCTAGTTCCCTCCTTTTTCTCCTCTCACTAAAAACCGGACTTCAAGTCCCATCTCAAACAATGTGGAGAATTCTAGAAATGACTAGTTATAACTAGTTAGGTACAAGTTTGGGATGATGGCAACAATGGCCCCTCTAGTCCTCTTTCTTTCATTTTAGCCACAACTAACTTATAACACTTATAACATGTTTAACACTTGGCAACTTAAGCCCCTTTAGTTGCACATTATATTTTACATAACCGCTTTAGTCATATTTTGACTATCGGGTTTGACTAAAACACAACATATGTTGACTAGCCAATCACGAAAGGCCCTTATCTATTTTCTTCTAGGGTGGGGTCCCAATACCCGGGAAACGGGTCTAACAATTCTACCCCCCTTATTTAGATTTCGTCCCCGAAATCTCTCGTCTAAAACTATCCAAAACTAATTTCACGACATATACATGCTCTTATACTCATGCTTTCAAAGCTAAATCATTGCAACGATCTAAATGATCATGAAAATTCTACACTCACTATACATAATCATAATTCATAACCTATCAAAACACGCTTCTCATCATAAACTTGTCTAAAATTTCCAACTATGACTACTTGTCACATGGAAAATCTACTACTTCGACTCTATATGAGTCAAACTTCATTACTATAAACACAACATACGCCCATGCACTAACCATCACTTAACATCATATATCCGGCAAACCTCACATTCTACATACTACCAAACACGCATCTAAACTAAAAATCGGCAACTTATCTCAAAATATATAAAGTACCATACCAATGGCACCCTCAAAAATCTATCACACGCATAACTTAAGCATACTTTCTTATCAAATTCTGGAAATGCTCACAAATTGACTTATTGACTTAATGCACAATTCATTTTAGACGTCTATTTTAAGGTTTAACACATTACCTTAATGCCACTATAAGTTTTATTCGTATTTATCTTTTCCTATGACGTCTAACGGGTTTTAACTTTCACTATCTCTTATCACTATCCGTACTCATGTCATATCGGCTACACATAAGTCCACTCATTTATAACTCTTTATTTACATAAAAAGGCGTCCCAATCTATGTAAACAAGGAATTATAAACTTATGGTTCGGCGATTTACAATTTCTTCACTTAAATGAAAAGGCGTCCCAATCCATTTAAATCAAGAAACATAAACCATCCTACTTATACGCTTCCGACATCACACTCGTACTGGTTTTACTTTCCATCTTTTTTTTAGCCTTGGATCCAATCTCACTAACTTTCCTTCATGCCATAAGGCAAACTTAACATTATGCCATAAAAGGCAACTTAACATTATGCGCATCTTAACATTATGCCGTAAAGGCATCTTAACATTATGCCATAAAGGCATCTCAACATTATGCCATAAAGACATCTTAACATTATGCGCATCTTAACATTATGCCGTAAAGGCATCTTAACATTATGCCATAAAGGCATCTCAACATTATGCCATAAAGGCATCTTAACATTATGCGCATCTTAACATTATGCCGTAAAGGCATCTTAACATTATGCCATAAAGGCATCTCACCATCCCAAAAGATGGCAAAATTAGAGCATTGGATCCAAGCTATGTTTACTTTTACATCTTTACTCATTTTATCTTTCATTCGTCAATCCCAAGTTGACTCACATACTCGCTAAGTGCCATCTTTATTTTAGACAATTTCTATGTAATACTTATTCGTTTCAAATTACATATCTTCTACGTGTTCTTACAACACACTTTTACTAATACCCGTCAACCCCTTGTTGACCATATTTTCAATTCATACTATCACTTCATTTAGTCTATCCAACTCACACACATAAACCTTACATAGGCTTATTCCTTAATACTTTTATTAATCTCTACTTACATATTCCAAAATATTGACATGATCACAATCGTGTTTTACAACTCTTTCTAGTTCACTTCAAGTCTCTAATGATTTCTAGCTCAATGCCGCAATCTATATTTTATTCGTCACTTTGACTCATCATATTATACCATATATCACTAGTACTTTTTCGGTGGGCCCATAACCCACAGGTCCCAGGATCGAAACCTGGCTCTGATACCAATTTGTTACACCCCGTGCCCGCTTATACTAAAAACTTAAACTTTTGACGCGGAAAAACTTGAATTAAAACAGACATCTGGTTACTCTTTTGACCACTGACAAAAATCTATAAACTTTTAGCCCTTGAGACTATTTTTAAATGAAAGTACATTCCAATAGCTTCAAAACGATAGGTCATACGACCCATTTCGACTTACGGATTAAAAGATATGATTTTTCGAAAACTGCCCAACTAACCGTGACGCCGTCAGAAAAATGGTGACGCCGTCAGACCTTGACGGGCCAGAGGATTTTTGGACGATTAAAAGGGGACGCCGTCAAGAAGGCCATCAAGAGCAAAACTGCAGTTTTCACTAATAAAGACCCATTTTGACCCATTTCAATGACAATTATCACATACGACTTCCGTATTACACCAAACTTTCCAGAAATCATTCCATTAACATAACAAACATGATTCAAGGGTACTTGACCCGTTTATTACCCAAAATGGGTATATTTACAACTAAACCAAACGCCCCTTTAACTTGAACCATAAATACATAAAACATGCTTAGACCCACCAAATGACTTCCAATTCATTACAAAACACTTGACATACAATCTAACACTTGTTTACTCAATTCAAATCATTACTTGACTCGCGGGGGTACAAACTTATACACGAGAGCTCGGTATCTACCTAAGCTCTATATTCTTACCAAATCTACCCATTTGCATAACCATGCCTTAACCAACACATCCAAGCCTCATCTCACATATCCAAGCCAACCTTAAGAACATGCCAACCTACAAAACGGTTAGACAACTAAACCGTAAGCGATAACGCTTAGTAAGTAAAACGACCATAACATACCATTATACTTCAATCCACATAATGCATCATATACATAAACCACTTACTTCACATAATCACTAGCACATAACATCAACTTATCTCCTAGCATCCAATCTTCACATAAGCCATATCTTGACATCACATAGGCATAACACAAGCTATCTTTCTAACCATAAACATACATAACACATAATGATGGAATTCCATATAACATATGCTATCATCATTTTACTTACCTCAAACCAAGCTACATAACAACAAGAACATCATCATCAACACAAGCTTCCATCATCATCATCATCATCGATCATCATCATCATTCAATAATCAAAACCTAATCACATAATACTCAAATACATAAACAAGGGTTATCAAACCCATCAAAACATAATCATCTTCTAACCCATATCATCATATGATCATATCTTGATCATATGATGATTACCCACTTTACTCATGAACTATAACTTCATTAAACAAGACAAAAGATCACTTACTTGTGATGATTATTAATGAGGGAAGGCTATAGACACATAATCTTCATCATCTTCTTCATGGATCATCACCTAGCTAGTTCCCTCCTTTTTCTCCTCTCACTAAAAACCGGACTTCAAGTCCCATCTCAAACAATGTGGAGAATTCTAGAAATGACTAGTTATAACTAGTTAGGTACAAGTTTGGGATGATGGCAACAATGGCCCCTCTAGTCCTCTTTCTTTCATTTTAGCCACAACTAACTTATAACACTTATAACATGTTTAACACTTGGCAACTTAAGCCCCTTTAGTTGCACATTATATTTTACATAACCGCTTTAGTCATATTTTGACTATCGGGTTTGACTAAAACACAACATATGTTGACTAGCCAATCACGAAAGGCCCTTATCTATTTTCTTCTAGGGTGGGGTCCCAATACCCGGGAAACGGTTCTAACAAGTGTGTGAAAGGCGGACCAAAGTTGACAAACTGTGTGGTGGGTTTATCTGGAGAGGGGTTTTTTAAGAGATTCGCTCCTACCGGCTCTCCGGGCCCGCTTGTGCGTCAACTGCGACTTACCTATATCACTATTTATGTACACTATCATCTTAAGGGTGATTTACCTCAATTCCACGCGCCACTTTTGTGGCAAATATCCGAATAACATGTAAGAGTAGGATATGTGGGCGATAATTGTTGGTACTTCTTTAATTGGTGAACCCAATACCTCAAGTACATAGTTTTTGGTTTACTCTTAACTAATTGGTTAATAAAAATTGTTTTGAAAACTAATGATACAAAGATGAGTGCATGCGTCTTTGTACATGTTTTTGTCACACCAAAAACTAAATACCCTATAATTTAAGTTACATGCCATCTAACTATAAGGAACACTTGAAGTTAATTTTGGGTATGCGTGAGACCTGGACCAAAATTAATGACAAGGTAAATTTCCGAGTGTGCGTGAGACCACACATGGATGAATTTACAGTTTCTAAGTTAGACAACTTAATTAAGCTGATGCGTGAGACCTAGAGCTTAAGGCATGAGATGGGATGAAACATGCTTACATGACATATTGATGAATCAATATGATGTAAATCCCATAATGATCTAGGAATTGGAAATTGTTTGCCAATTATTGTTCGACAATTACCTAGTTGAATACTATCATTACTAGCAGATCAACTGATGTAATGGTACTCTGTCAATTAGGATCCTAGCTTTAAGAAAATACTATGGTTTATATGAATATTTACCAATGGGTATGTTATTTTCTTAAAGAGCTATTATCGAAAATACTAAACTGAATTTTGTAAAAATTTTTTAATTGTATTAATGCAACGATAAACCGTAAACAAGGGTTATTCTTTATAAGTAAATTGATCTACACCCGTAGGGGTTTTGGTTAGAGTCAATTTCATTAAAAGAATAAACCAAGTCTCCTTTCATATGAGAAGCGTGAGACTAAATCCTATTCCTTTTCATGAATGAGAAAGGTATGATGGGAAAAATTATAATTGTCTAAATTCTAAATACATAACTCATAGCAAGTTTTAATCGTTAAGGTTATTGCGAATTTATGAGTTATTAAATTAGAAGCTAGACTAATTACCGCATAATGGTAAAGGACAAGCTAGTATATCTAGTTGTTTTGTTTTGACCATTTGAAGTACTACATACAATTGTTGGAATTGTAGACCTACTATGGAAGAAATTGCATGCCAATTTTCAAGTTAATAGTAAGCAATGTGATGAATCACATTTGATGTAAATGTGGATAGTCCATCAATTACATAGTAGAATACAATCTTTTTAAACCTAAGTAATTGTTACGAATAGGTTTTGTCAAAGATGTAGGAAAGTAACAAGGACACTCTTTCCTTTCACTGGTTTATGAAACACTTATTATGGTGTCGAATTCAGTGGGAGTTTTGTGTTCTCATTACTGAATAAGGGGTTATTGTAAGTTCTCTAATTCAGTGGGAGTTACAAGATTTATTGTCTTGATTGTAACTCAGATTATCTTTTGAATGCCTCAAGATAATTACTTTCCAAATATAGATACTAATATTTTCAAGGATAGTCATGTGCGTTTCCTTGATTGATTGAGTAACTCTATATCTACTAAGTTATGTTAATGACACAATCATATTGATCATATTAACAAACGCGTGTAGTGTTGTTCATGTTGTAGATGATGTTGTTCCATGCATAAGTGGGAGAAATCTTTATTGTGTGCAAGGTACAACATATAACAATATGATTTAGTAGATTCTATTAACTTCAAGGTAAGAGATTCTTGTTCTAATATAATTTGTACTTATCTATCCTAAGGAACACTTGGAGTTAATTTTGGGTATGCGTGAGACCTGGACCAAAATTAATGACAAGGTAAATTTCCAAGTGTGCGTGAGACCACACATGGAAAATTTACAGTTTCTAAATTAGATACTTATTAGAACTTGTGTCAATATGATAACAAGATTACTTCAACTTTAATATTTATGTATTATTGGAATGACATAAATGCATGAAGTAATATAATACTACTTCAATAATTATGTATTCTTTGAATGACATAAATAAATGAAGTAATAAGTTTAACTTGAAAATACTATTGAAACCAAATGATGGTGTTCATGATTACTTTAGTTATAAATATGAAGTCTTTAAGACTTAGTATAATCTAAAGTAAGACGTTAACTTGTTATGTCTTCTTTATTAAGGACATATACAAGAAGTCATTGAGTTGATCAATGATTTATAACGTGTAGTGAGATTATAACGGTTTATGTCTTCTTGTTGAGACATGAACATGAAGTGACTTATTTAATAAGTACTTGAGTTATAATGCATGCAAGAGGCTTGAAATTCTATTTCACCATTAAGATGACTTAGTTGGGAAATAGGTAAGCCAAAAGGAATACAAAGTTATCTTTCATATTGTTAGATTATCTCACAATATGAGTTCTAATGAAATATCACATATTTGTAGTGTGTTCAGTTAGGAAAATCAAACTTTATTTGTATTGTTTGGTTAAAGATAACTATAACTTCTTTTCTTCCAAAAGTTATCAAGGTTAGGAAACTGAGTATGGATTGAATATACTCAATTAGACTCCTAGAAGATTTATAAGACATTATTTATTATGGAATGTGATGAATCACATTAAGTCTTAAAATGAAGTTCTGAATTTGTTAAACTTCTGATGAAGCTGGATTTTAACAAACGAATGTCAGGAACTATCAAAGTGTATTTGTAATGTCCCAAATAAGAACAAATTGGTGTTGCTTAACTTGCTAATTATTTATAGATAGTCTATAAATTACAAAAGGCAAGTGGGAGTTTTATCTTGTAGAGATAAAGTTACAAGATACATAATCTTCTAAAATACACTAGCAGATATCATGATGAGATTAGACATGTAAATGTTGGATCTCAAATGATGGAATTCTCATTCATAGATCCACTTGGATATCTCAGATATTTGATTAATATGCTGAGGATTATATGATGAAGTATTACCAAATAATGAATTGGGTAAATTACTCATACTATGAATGTTATAGATGCTGTTCATAAAGATATTCAAATTTTACAAATTTGGTTTATCTTAATTCTTAATAGTTAGAGAATGATGATGAGTTTATTTAAAGATAGAAAACCCTAGTGGTTTAAATCTTTATGTAGAAATCATATGGACAATATTGTACACATATTTAATGTATGTCTTGTGACAAGATTATTAATCATACTTAAGTAATTAACTATGATTGAATACTCTTTCATAAGCACATTAAATATATAAAGATAATAATTGTCATATCTATTTTCATTTATATAGGATGACAATGGAATATCAAAACTCTTTCTTGAGTGATTACTTGAGCGAGGACGGTAAGTAATCGAAAGGATTTTTGAATTCATAATTATTTTGGAAGTGTACAAAGTGTAATAATCCATGAATGGATTAATGCATGCATCTATGAAATATTCTTATGTTTAATTATTAAATCCATTGTTTGATTTATAATTGAAATAAGACAATTTCTAAGTATTCCTAAAAGCTAGTGGGAGTATTATGTTTAATTTCTTAAATAATGTATGTTGTATAACATATGGGAAGTAACATTATATGTAAGTTAAAAATGTTAAGTCTTAACTTGGAATGAAACTTTACTTGAAGAATTTAAGAAGTAAAACATACAACCTAGAGATATATGTTTATTATTATAAACATGTGCGGTAATTAAACCTAATAAGACATGACATATCATTTAGAAAGTCTAAATGAGAATATATCTTTTGATAAGTTTTTTTTTGTTTGGTCAAAAAGTGTAGATTGGCAGGGACACCTCAACCCTGTGTACCATAATGGTACCCATCAACCCTACCCAGCAAAGGTTTGATGCCTGTGAAATACCTCCACCCAATACCCAACCATGCTGCGGATCGGATTCGAACTCGCGTCCTTTGTTTGGTCAAGACATCACATGGTTGGGCCCAGGCTTCTAAGGCAGCTGGTTGATATCATTAGAGCTTATGGTCCCTAAGTGAGGACTTCCCGGTCGGTCACCCAACCCGGTACTACTCTCACTTGAGCACGCTTAATTGCTTAAGCATCTACCACTAGACCACAAAAGCATGTATATCATGTTATTGTTGTATCATGTTGAATGCAAAATGATTTGACAACATTTGATATCTAATAAAAGATATTTGATAAATTGTGTAATGGATATTCTAATCGAATATGTTTGGACTTAGAATAATGATCCTCAACCTGGAATTGCTCTTAAATTCTAAGTATAAACAATATGGCAAGTTGTTGCGTAATTGTTATGGCCAACAAATCTTGAAAGATTATATGGCATCTAAATTACACAATTGATATTAAGTTTACGGAATATTTAAAAGGCATATTGTAGTTTTATACAATAGTGTTTGTTTGATTGAGATGACACTCAATAACTAGTCATGGTAGGATTTTATCCTTGTTAATGGCCATGTGAACTAGTTGTGCTCTACTAAGAGCATAGTTGCATTATACATTAAAGGTTAGAATACTTTAAACTTTAAAATGTTTGAAAGTTTGATTGTCATAAATTGATGGTTGAGGATATCACATCATTTATGAAAGATTGTGTGACTATATCAAGATAGTTGGATACACACATACAAGAATTTAAATAATTCTTGAAATAAGTATTCTCAAAATTTTATAGATCAAAGTTAGTTGATTTATGCCTTGTCAACAAGTATGATTGTCAGTACTTGAGGCATAGTTGTCAACAAGTCATTACTTGAGACAAAATTCATTAACTAAAGTTATCATGCATTGATCTATTTAGTGTTTGGATAAAGGACATTAAGCAATTATTATTTATAATGAATTAAAGTACTTAGTACCTTTGTTTTCATTAATAATAAATTGTGTCCTATATTTGCATGTTTAAATCCGTGAATAACTTATGTTATTCTAAATGTCCGTTGTCAATTAATGATATGGGAATATCATTGAACTAAGACAAATCTGAGTATTGGTTAGAATATACTTGAAAGTATATTGATGCGTAGACATACCAATTTCGCATGATATTCAATGAATTGAATATAAGACTTATCCCAACTACATGATTTTACTTTGTGGATCTTGTCAGTAAGTAAATCATGAATTTAGTTATCCTCAGACTTGAGATACCAGATAAGTGTCATGGATGTAGTGCATTTCTGTGAAGCAATTTACCGCTTACCGTAACTGGGAGTTATAAGGATTGTTTTCAGAAATGTTGCAAAGTCTATGGGTTATTCTTGTAGTCAAGAGAGAATTTGTTCCTTCAAATTTGTTTTGAAGTTTAAATACTGCTGGGCCCCTCGTAGGGTTGACAAGGTGTTTGCGTGCGCACGCCCAAAGTCTATCTGGAATACGTTCAGATGTTTTGGTAATCTTGTTCAATCATAAATAACGAGAAACAGAATTGTTAATTAAAGAATGACTGAGATCCATATCTTTATTAACGTGGTATTAGAAACAAAAGGATAATAATAATGATGAATCATTAAAGGTTTTCCAGGAAACCTAGCTCGAGTTGAACTAGGGGCATTGGAGTGTTGCAAGACGCCAACCAATGTCATTTTACTATTAATAAATAACCAAGTGGGAGCTGTTGGAATATGGTTATAAATTAATGTGTAAATGTCTAGTATCGAACCCGAGACCTCGGGATTGCACATAATACAAACGAGAATAAAAGCATAATAATTATATATATTAAATGTTATGTATATATGTAATTATTTAAACACTTAACGGACTTAACGGTCGTTAGTTAGTAAGTGTACGGACTAACTATCGTTAAAAGGAAAAGGAAAGGTACTAGAGTGTATTTAGGAGACAAGAAGGATCCGGAACACCCTTGTGAAGGGGTTGGCCGGGCCGATCAAGGTAAAGGGGTATCCCTTTGCCCTAACTTGTTCCCTAAGTTGTCTAATCCTATAAATATAAAGCCAAGGGTCATTCATTCACACCTCTTGTGCACATAACCTAAAAGCTTTGTTTTCCTCTTTTCTTTTCTCCTTGAAACCGATCGACAACCACCCTCTTTAGGGTTCTAGTCGATTTTTTTTTATCAAAATAAAAGTGTTTTATTTAGATCTTGCAATCTCTTTTATTCGTTACTAGTTTGTGTGTACAAGAACGAGGTAACAACTTACTTTAGTTGTTATCAAGGAATCGATCAATAAAAAGGTAAGGGATTGATCATTGATTCATATAAACCCTAATTAGGGTTCTTCATATTGTTCAAGACAATTGCTTTTGATTCTTGTTCGGGCTAGAATCAATACGGTACGTTCCTTTTATGTTTATGTTAATTCTTTACGTGTTATAATTGTTCCTACGCTTCCGCATATGTGACTACTTGATTTACTTAATAATATGATAGTCTTGATTATTAAATTCCAATACTTTGTTCATCCGAGACCATCACCTTTGGTGACATAGATTACTGGTGTGGCCAAATGACACACCCTAAAACATGCTACCATTTTGTAGCTTCTAAACTCGAAAACCCCACAAAAATCTTGTCGAAAGGAGAGTTCCTAAACATGACAATAGCCGCAACCCTGGATGAGGCAATATTTGTCAGGAAGAAGACGAAAAGGATAGAAGACATGACCCCACAATGTTTAGAAAAGGTGATATGGGGCAGCTGTGTTTCGGACTGTGACGAAGCCATTGTTAGATTCAACGAAACACTACTAGACCGCCCCGGCGAGCCAATTGATAGGGCTAGCAATTATGATGATGCTGCAACCTTCATTTCCATGTGTGAAGATGCCTTTGACATGAGAAACATCACCTCTATTTTCCCACTTGTCGTTGCTGATTTGGTACCACTCATGGAAAATGGTCTGCATGTCTTTTATAAGATGCGAATTAAATAAATAAAACGTACTTATATTACATCTCATGGTTTAAATGTTTTGGAGGTCCCTGTGTCTTTTAAGGATTTTTAATCGTATATCTTAGTAGCATGTTCCTTTAAAATTCCTTAGATTTTGATATTGGGCTTGTTACAGCCCAGCAGGACAGCTCATCTCCAGGCTCAAAGCCTCGCTGAAATTTGGCTACAATTAGTTTTTCAACTATATATAGATCCTTAACAGTTTGCTAAAAACCAAATTGTGCAAAAATAGTATTTGTGTTGAGATAAGTTTCATTTTATTTTCTACAAAAACATGCAATAAATCAATGATAACTACATAAGCTACAAGATGTCGAAATTTAATGGACATTTTTCAACTGAACTTTTACAATATTTAATATTTTGTCTTAGGTGATCAATAATCCTATAATGCTTTGTTTTGTTTCCAGAATCAAATATTTTTATTTATTTATTTTTTTCTTCTATATGACGAGTGTGCAACATAGCATTGAGTAAAGTCATAAGCATTTACTTTGGTATATTTATTATTACTAGTTATAATACCCGTGCACGCACGAGGTTTTATCATAAAATTTTACTTATTTATTAATACCTAATATTTTGTGTATAAAGATAATAGCATATGTCATATGATACTTAGTAAGTTTAATATCATCATCGATAGTTCGGTAGGCTACAGTTCCCTTATATTCCACATATAGTTTCAATGTATGATAAATCTACTCTCTTAAGTTTTTCACTCCAATACTGAAGAACCACACCAAGTATGCATAATCCTTCCAAAATAATCATAACATGCTATAGTCGTGTAAATGAGTCTTCACGTGATCAAAGCCTCTCATGACTTGATCGAGATAAATAAAATAAAATAAATAAATAAAAATAAATAAATAAATAAATAAAATTGCTACATCTTCAAGATGAGAAACGTAAGAAGCCTTTCACCACAACCTTTGGCATCTCCATGTCTATTTCTATCTCTTCCACTCCTGGAAACGACACAACCATGACACACCATTGTCATTAATATTAAGTTATTGAAAGTTCAAGTCATATAAGTCATGTTGTAGAAATGTCGCATATTTTGTTCAGGGTGAGTAAGACATTGTGTACAGTTCCATCTGTTTGATATCGCAATTAATATCTAAACTCAAATTTGGCTTTCGATTACTATAAAAATGTAGCTTAAATAACCTACCTTGTACACATAATGGATTAACTATTCATTTATTGAGAAAGGAATGAACAATCCGCTAGTTCGTTGACCATAAGATTTCAGAATATAAGTTTCTAGTATCCAAAGAGTGAGTTTTAAATTTTACCAAACTGATTAGGGGTTGCTCGAATGCTCGTCATGTAGAGTTCATTTACATGTAAGTATATGATTATCATAGTTTCATAACTTCAAAGGGTAGTATTAATTATCTTCTTAATATAACTTCAACTAACATAACTGCATCCAAATAGTATACCTGTCATGTTATAGTTCTTTATGTTATTCTTATTATTCAACTCGATATCACACAGTAGCTTTCAAAGCACAATACCAAACAGTCTCAAAAACTTGTTATGTATATCCAGATTAATTGTTGGAAGAAATAGATCAATAATATCAGGTATTTAGCTATATTTCAAATTTGTGCACTGCTTATAAAACTGCTTGAGCCACATTCTAACTCTTGATTTTTTGACACCTCATACGGGACAAAATTAGACAAAAGCTAGACGTGCGTTTTGGCTTGTATGAGTTTAGAAAGTTACCTTTGAGCTTATAGAGAACTCTTTTGAGCTTCAAACACAACCATGACAATATGACATTCAATGTTTGGCACTCTCACCTCAATCATCTGCAATCCACCATTACTTATAATCATGTATCATAAAGTTGACTTGTAACTAAGCTTATACGGTAAGTATAGTTTGTACGGGATGTGTTATGTACATCTTTATTAATTATGAACCTAACCTTTATAATTAGAAGTGGATTGATTTATTTAATGTATCAAAAGGTTAGGAAAATATGTACTTTCACTTTCAAATTCGAAAGATTTCACACTTCATGAAAGGCTAATTGCTTGAAAAATACAATAATAATAAGATATCAAAGTTAAACGCTAATCCAAAGACCTCCAAGTATTATAGATAAACCATTACCTTGTCAAGCCTCCTTGTTTTTTGCGCTTCTTTCTTCTCCAATTCCTCCTCTCATCTAAGTTCGGGATGACCAAATGGTCGAATACCTAACCAAAATACATGGGCGTAAGTCAAGTGGTTGATACTTCTAGTCACATTACACTAAGGCACCAATTTGTAGTGGGCTGTGAGCTTGCAATCTAAAATTCTATAATTGAGATTTTTTTTTTTTTTTTTTTTTTATTTTATTTTTTTTTATTATTTTTTTTAAGCAGATAAGGAGTCAAAATTTTGGAAAATCAAGCTACTTATGCTTATCTCCTTATTGGGGTAAAATAAGGTCTTTTAATAAGCATGTAAGGAACTCATAGTCAAAACAGTCCAAAACCCGCATGAATTCAGCTATTAATACAACTCCAAACACCCCTGAATTCAGCAATTTGGCATCTCATTGATCGAAAGCAAAATTGCATATCAAATGAAAATCTTATTACATTTTTTTGATAAGAATAAATAAAATTTTGAAGTCAACTAAAATAAACTTACAGTAAGCTGCCACTGCATTTATCGGCATCCTTGTTATCAAGTTTATGGTAGCTTCAGCGATAAGAAACACTAACATGTTGTCTGCAGAATATGGACAGCGCCCATACCACTCTATATCATTAGCACGCACTCGAATGACTCCATCCTATTTTTCTCCCTATACACGTAGAAAACAACCTCTTTCCCCGGTGCAACATTGCCATCGAACACTCCTAAACCTCTGTTTCAATGTCTCTAGGATCCATCTTCTTCAGCTTCTACACATGCCCTTTAGTCTCAGGATCAAAAACACTTCCAATAAAGCTTTACACTTCTGAAAATTCTGGTCTACCTGAACAAAGGTATATGAATACAACGTTAACAATAAGAATTGTGGAAGAAACAACGGGTCCTTAAATTCTGTTTGCATCATGTTTTCATGAATTTTACCCTCAAATCCTGTATTAGAAGAATAAAAGAAAAAGTTCATAAATGAACATCAATTGATCGAGTAACTATCATCAAGAAATTTACCATGGAGGATAGAAGCTTACTCCCCTTGACTTGATACTTCAGAACTTGGCATTTCTCTACTTGAGCTACTTATACAGCTTCTTTAAACACACTCGGCAAGAGCCTATGATGAAGTCAACCATAAATCCATCTGTCAAACTCATAATGGCAAACAATTAGTGCAAACCCAAAGACAACATCAACATATATATAACTCCAAAAAATATGTACTATATATGGATCACATACTTTAAAACTTATTTTTTATTTTATAATATTTTATTATTTTTATAAACAAAAATTAAATTAAATATTTCTTTTTTTATTAAAACAAAATAATATTTTATATTATTATTTATTTCCCTCCTCATTTTCTTACAATCCATATCAAATCCAAATTTAAATCCAAACCTTTTCTCAAACCAAACGCACCCTAATGCACAGTTTTGCATCCAAGAAAACAAACAACAAAAAATCATCCACCAACATAAAACAAATTTGAAGCATTGACTTAATTACTCCTATGTCTGATTTCAACAATATCACACATGCAAAAAATAAGGATCCCACCTCACCTTTACTCTAACCCTCCACCACAGTGTCCCCCCACGCCACCGTATGCGGAAAACTTCCTGCCACAATAAACGAAATGGTTAGTCAGGTGGCAAGATGGGTGTAATCTGTCAAGTCAGGTTGACTCGAAAGCTTTTTTTACCCATTTTTTGAACTTTTAATACTTCAACTATATGTGATTACAAAAAAAAACGTTAATACATATAAATATGTTTCTACAAAGTTGGAAAATAAAACCTGCTTCTTGAGTTTTATTGAATGATAAGTATATATCTCTGATGATGAATTCGTAAGAATAAAATACCGGGGCTATCAATTGAGTTTATATAATGGTTTAAGCCGGTCTTAGTTTAGGTCCTATTAGGATTCTAATTGTAATTGTAATACAATATTCTTTTTTAATACTCCGACCTTTAATTACATTCATATGCCTTTCTGCACTGAGCTTCAAACCTATAGCCAAAATTCATATTATCCAAGATTCCATAAGTTACAGCAAAATATTTGTATGGTAACTACAGATAGAGAATTATACGTACTGAGTCTTTAAAGATTGTCTTTGGAGCTCGGTAAATTACTTTCAGTTTCAGAAGAAACCATATCTGCAAAACACTACACAAATGCAAGGCCATAAGAACAACCATCGATAAGCAGTAGTTAAAAAAAGACTGCAATCAACTCTCTAATCTTCTTCTATTTCATCTTTGTTAAAACTAACAGAAAAATCACAAACCTTTTTTGCGTATAACTAAAAGCCCAATATCGATTTTAACCAAAATCAAAAAATTAGATATTAAAAATCATTCCTTTAACTTTTGTTCTTGCATAAATAAATTATGAAAACTATTCACACAATCACTGAACTCTAATTCAAATCAGCTTTGGGTTTTTAATATACATTTAAGACCAAGTTACCTCGGTGCAAAGTTGGTTCTTTTGTAGTTCCATTAGCAGCCTCGACCCTTTCTCCTACAGTCCTGCACTGAGTCTTGTGTACCCAGCCGAAAGGGACAGCCGTTTGCTCCTTCACCACCATGTCAACAAAGATTTCCATAAACTTGAAAAAAATATGATTAGGGATGGCACCCGTGGGCAATGGGCACGGGTACCTCTAACCCATCACCCACCCACGTAGTTTTTTTCTCACCCGTCACCCACCCGTCACCCACCAATGGGTACAATTTTCTATCCATGCCCTTGCCCGCGGGTATTTGTTACCCGTGGGTAAACCCATGGGTTAGTATTTTGCAACAAAATTACAAAATCGTGATATGAAAACTAACTATGAAACTGCATAATAAGATGCCAATCAATTTGCCAAATACCAAGTTCACAAAATACTTAAACACATGTCTGAAAGTAGCAATCAAACATCAGGACACCAAATCACATTCATATTTGTTCATTAAAGAGAAAAAGTAAAATAATTTAAAACATCTTGAGCAAAACAAAAAATTCTTGGCGTTCTTAGCATCCTGCTTCTTCAAAAACATTGTCACTGTGTCAAATCAACAGCCTCCTCAACAATGCCCTGTTATCAAATAAGGATAAGTTTATTATACATTAAATATACAAACATATAAGAAAAAGAATGATATCAAATTATTTACAAATGGTGCGAATGTGTGAAAGTTTACATAATATGTTAACACATACCTCTTTATCCTCTTCCATTTCTTCAAAAAAGGTACAACAAGCAGCATGTCCAGTTGAGCAGGATCCTACAACATAATAAATAATGATAGGAACTTGATATTGGCAAAAAAAATGAATGTAAAGCATTGCAATATAAGTCACCTTTAATTTGAGACCATAACCAATCTTGTGCACACATCAACGCCTCAAGTGTCTTTGGATGCAGTCCACATATCAGTGGTTACGGCAATCCTACTATTACTGGCCTCTAACAAGTTAGTTCTTATACTCTTAGTCTTCTCAAAATCATACAAGTCCATTATTACCTTTTTTATACAATTACGGCTAACTGGTTTAAAGAGAGGCTGAATAGTTTGAGTGAAACGTCGAAACCCAACATGCTCAACCATAGATAATGGGTACTCGTGTAATATGATCATGGTTGCGAGCTCTTTCCTAGCCTCTCCTTGATCAAGCAGATGTTTTGCAAGACCTGTTTTTCCATCTAGAGAAACTTTTGCATTGAGCATTGTTTGCTTTATATCCCTTGTTGTACGCAGAGGACATATATTAAAATGATTACGAAGGTGGTTTGTTCCATGTCCAAGTTCACCACTCAATGCTTTCTTACAATATTTGCATATTGCTTTCCACTCGCCCTTAACAATCTCCCTGTCAAAATGATTCCAAACTTCAGAAGTAAGTTGTCTTTTTCGCCCTTGATTGTCATCAACGATGTTCTTTCTTTTCTTCGTTCGGATAGAATTCATAGACGATTCTTTAGGAAATGGAATAGTTGCATCCGCCCGTCCTTGGCTCGAGCCTATTGGTGCTGAACTAGTTTTGGGATTTGAATCAACATTAGAGGCATCTTGAGATGGTCCAGATGGAGAACCCATATCAAACATGTCTATTTCTGAAAGTTCGAAACAAACCATATTATTCATCCATTGATTGATCAGAAAAGCAAACCCAAGGAACAAAAATGAGAGAAACCAATATAGAAAGGATGAACTGAGAGACAGAGTATGACAGTATACATATACAACTTTGATCTTTCATATTCTCTCTTGAAACTCAAACAAAAAACGTTTAGGGTGATGTGTTTTCTTGAGAATTGGTGGTAATATTAAATGTATACTGCAACATGCCAACATCATAAATATTTAACTACTATAATTAATTTTAACTAGGGTTAATGGGTACACCCACGGGTATTTTGACGGGTATACCCGTGGGTATTTTAAATGGGTATCATGGGTTTACCCGTGATGGGTATACATCACCCGTCACCCACCCGCCACCTACTGATGGGTACAGATTTTCACCCATCACCCACTCGTGGGTGAAAATTGACGCGTTTAACCACCCATTTATGGCGGGTACCCGCGGGTTGTGGGTTTTTTCTCGCCCGTTGCCATCCCTAAATATGATAACTATTTTTAAGATATATCGGGTTGTTGTTGGTTTTAGGTTAATAAGATTATTAGGTTATTAGGTGGATCAATTGAAGAATGAAGAAAGGGGTGTGTGTTTTTCTGGTAATTGTGATAATGGATATGTGGGTGTGTGGGTATTCCGGTTTTGATAAAAATTTACACTTTAGTCCAGAAAAAATCTAAAATTAACAATGAAGCCCATGTGTATTTTTGACCAATTGTAATGTTTAAGCATAAAAACGATTTTTTACCAATTATTTGGCAAATATAGAAAGATTTTAATTTTTTTAATAATTAAAAACCTTTATAAAAATTTAAATTGTAAAAAATATTACCTAAAAAGGTATGATTTGATTTTTTTGAAATGCAAAAGTCCCCACTAGGGGTTTTGTTTTATTAGGCAAATAAAAGATTTGTATTATTACAATTACTGTAATACGTTAATATTTTTTATAATAGAGTTACGATTACAAATATGATGTTTAAAGTACTTGATCATTCATTTATTTTTTGAAATAATTTATTTTGTATGTAACATTAATGTACGTAATATAAGAATTTGTAAGATGATTTCGATGCCAATACAATTCATAAAACATGACTCTTTATTTTTAGAAGAAGCACGGAGTTTCGTAAACATATATTACAATCATGTATCGTTTATAAAGTAAAATTAAATTGGGACAAAGAAATAGCAAACATTTATTAATTACTTGATATTTTTGTCTCATGCCAAATGGCTTAATCTTGTTATCTAATATAAAAAGTTAGGAGAATTGGCATTTTTCGAACTATTATTCAGAAGATACTAAACATTATCCTAAAATAGCAATTAACATGTCATGGAATACGATAGTTATAGGTTTTTATATCACATATTTTAATACCACAAAACTTGCGCATATATATATTTTTATTGAATTGTCACATATATTTTCGTTAGCTAGCAAATAAAGAATATATAATAGGCTAACTAATGGTGTTTCATGAAAAACCGTGTGATGAATTCATGAAACTTTGCCATGCAAAAGAAATGATTTCATGCTAGTTATGATCAAATTATATTTTATCATTTTCTTTTATATTAAGTTATCTTTCTCAAATTATTATTAATTAGCTGTACGTATCATTGTCTAACAACATATATAGTTGAATTTAACCAAGGATGTCCTTAGGAAAAGTCAATGACATTTGTACTTCGGACAACAACATTCGTTAGTTAGATATGTATAATCATTGTATTGTTGTAAGATTGACCTTGTTAAGGTTATGTAATGAATGACGTATATGCATAATTAGTTCTTGCTTTGTAGTTTATAATTTCATTTTGTTTGTAGAGTTACTCTAAAGATCCGAAAGTTTATATCAAATTAATGAACAGAACCTCAATGATCCAAAATTTTAATCAAATCAATGACAACTAAGCATAAAAGTTAGACGAGAAACGAAATGAAGCGAGCTGTGAGTTGTGCTAAACGATCGTAATTCTTAAATCCGTCACTGAATCCGGAGTACGCTGTCCCAAAAATAAAGATTGTCCCACTGTTATACTTCAATGATGTTAAGACAGTTAATTAGATAATATAATCAATAGTATCATTACATAATATTAATCGATGACAATGATTGCTTAAATTTATAAAACGTTCATGAACAACTATGTCACTGCAAAAATTATATCCTGGCTGCCATGCATCCTAATAAATGAGAAAAAAAGATTCGTAAAGCTAATACTCATGTATGAATAATGGGATTTCGTTGAGCTCACGTCTTTTGTCTTGATCACCGCGTATTCATGGTGCCCACTCCCATATTCAAAGGCAACAAGCAACACATTATTTAATCATAATCAATCATATATAATCATAAAAAAAAGTCAATATGTAAAAGGCAATATATCACTAGCATATTTGTCTATGTTACTTTCATTAATCGTTATAGGCTGTGAGAGTAAAAAACTAAACTATTTTGGGTTAATGAGAAGTCAAAAGAGGTATTGATATTTCACATGCATGTTAATGGTTGATCATTTTCCATAGAAGTGAGACAAAATAGATTGTTTACTATATCTTAATGACCATTAAACATTACTACTATATGCACATTGGCAATTGGGATGTTTCGGGCACGTTGGTCCTCCCTAGCTAGAGTTATGATTGAACATCTAAACTTCGTCACGACCTTAAATTATAGGTAAGGATTTGTGTGCAATTGACGACATAAAGATATTGCCATATATAGATATACTCATATTTTTAGAGCATATGGTAGTAATGTTAAATTTTCATTAAGGTATAGTAAACGAATGATTTATACTAAAGAAACCGTGTACTAAGAATAAATAAAAGTTTATGATATTATAAGTATATAAAACTATTTAGTTAAAGATATGTATGAAGCGATTTTGCTTAGTTTAACATGCATGGATCATCACCTTTCTTAGAGAATTTTGTTAGGTTAAGTGTGTACTTCATAAATGTTATCCCTTCGTACTTCATAAATGTTATCCCTTCGGATAAGTATATATTCCTTAATTAAGTTTTAAACATGTATTAATTAATTATTAGATATCAACTAGTTATAATATGCGTGCACGCACGAGGTTTTGACATTAAATTTTAATTATGGATTGATGAATATTGTTACTTTATATGGGTAATTGCATATGATTATATTGTAGATAATTATGTTTAATTTCTTTTTGTGTGCGTGTAATTGTTTAGAGCAAATCTGCTAAAAGATAACTTTAGCAGGTAAAATGTTTTTAATTCACAAAAATAAGAATATCGTATTTAATCAAACAAAAATTCTTATTAAAGGTCATGTTGTATTGTTGTAGTGACACTATACCATAGATTTGTTACTACATCCGCCTCAAAATAAATGTACAGTTTGACTTTTCGAAGTCAAACTGGTTCAATAAATTAGGAGGGAATTGATTCCTTTCCCTTTCTCTTTCCTTAGCATTACCATTATCTTTCACTTTTCCATTATCGAGTTTGAGCCAAGCACACCCTTACCTCAACTGCATTTAACATATACATAATCATAAGTAAATAAGTCGAGACCAACCGTCATCAAATTCTATTAAAGCTCAAATTTGACACATTTATAAGGCTGGACACTATCTTGACCCAAAGCGACCTGGGTCACTCGCTGCCACGTCAGCTTTCTCTCTCCGGCGAACAGAAGCGACCGACCTGCCACACTCTGTGACCGACTTTTTTTTTTTTTTTTTTTTTTTTTTTTTTTTTTAATCAAATATTTAAAATAAACTTAAAATTCATTAATAATAAAAATATTACATAAATTAAAACGAAACTACAAATGAAAGTACGATACGGAAATTAAAACGAAATTACAAACGAAACTACGATACGGAAATTAAAAGAAGCTATCATCTGAATCTGGCCAACCATCCTCAGAGGATTCAGGTGTGTACCAACCATTTTCCCAGTTCCTCCTACGTGCCTGAAACTCTAGGAAGACTTGAATATCTTCGTCCATTTGTCGGAGTTCTTCCTCTGTTAACTCAAACGCATTTGAGTCTTCATGGACAACCGGTAGATTGTTCACCGGTTCATTTTCCGGTGGATTGTTCACCGGTTCATTTTCCGGTGGATTGTTCACTGGTTCATGTGGTGGACTGAAAACCGGAAAGGTTTGTTCATGTGGTGGACTGAAAACCGGAAATTGTTGATGTGGTGGGCTTGGAAATTGTTGCCCAAAATCCTTTTGACGTGGTGGACTAGGAAATTGTTGCCCAAAATCTTTTTGACGTGGTGGACTAGGAAATTGTTGCCCAAAATCTTTTCTGAAAGACATCTTGAATTTGAGAAGTTTGGATTTTGAATGTGTGTGTGTTTGAATTAATAAAGTTGGTATTTATAGTTGAAAATGTTTTTTTTTTTTTTTTTTTTTTTTTTTTTTTTTTAAATATGTTTGTGTTTGTGTGTTTTTTTTTTGAATATTCGGATGAATATATAGAAGAAACAATCGGTCGTCAGCTCGATCGATATTCAATTTTTAGCCCAAGTGACCCAAAACCGACCTTGGCCTCACACTCCAAGCGACCTAGGTCGCTTTGTGGTTTTGTTGCAACTGACCGATCAAGTGACCAAGATAGTGTCCAGCCTAAGAAAGTAATGTAGCTTTATATATCGCAGATTCTTAATTGGCATGTTTCCTTTTCTTGGAGGCATAGGCATTACTTGCATTCCCATAAGATGCATTTGAAAAAATCATATTCCAACTCACTTTTTTAATTTTTTGATAGCATAACAATCATGGTTGTTAAGATCCCGATCCTGATCTTAGGATCTTACGATTTTACGATACCGCCAAACAAAAACGATCCGGATCCTACATAGGATCTTTGCAGGCTTAAGATCTTATAGGATCCCGATCTTGACCATACGATCTTAAGATCTAATCCGATCCGATTTTACTTTTCTCGGATTACAAACTAAAAAACTATAAATTATTGATTTTTTTTAGTAGAATTCAAAAAACAACATGTACACTTCTTAAAGATTTCATAATCATAATCTATGACAACATTTCTATGAAACATTCATATTATTTTGTGTTTATGATATACAACAATTTGTCGATTTGTATATTATTACAAAAACTATTAAGAAAATAACATCATAGTAGGATCTTAAGATCCCGATCCAATTTTACGATCACGATCTTGTAAAGACGAAAACGATCTTGGGTAGGATCCCGATCTTGAAAACCTTGATAACAATTGTAAAAAATCAAAAAATCAAAAATCATTCATACCTGCTAAGTAATTAAAATATCTAGATGTCGAAGGTCAACGAACGATGAAATTACATATTCAGATTGGGATGTGTTATAAGAACCCCCCTTACAAATGGGGTCCGCCTATTTTTGAGGGAATGTACAATCCGACAAAGCAGACTGTACAAGCGGCGGCAGCAGCAAGTCAATACACCCTCCCTACCAGGGAGGGTCATTATAACTCAACCCATTCAGATTGTGTGTTTCTTGTCAAGACCCTGAAGATGATTTTGGTTGTCCCGATGTTCTGACTTGTTGCTGATGAATTTGATGGTTACCCGACTTTTTGTTAATTTTACATTTTGGTCCAAAATTATAGATAATGAGTTTTTAAGTACATGTGTATTTTTAAGTTTTTTGTATAAAACGTTTTTTAAAGATTTGTGAAGCAAATTAGGAAATAATTAGGTTTAATTATTTTTTAAAATCAAAAGAAAAAATTAAATTAAAAAAATATTACTTAATAAGGGAATGTCGAGTTTTTTAAAATGAAAAAGTCCCTACTTAGGGTTTTGTTTTATTATATAAAAGATATATCATTTCCAATCGTAAGAACAATCCAAGTAAATGAAGTTTGATCGACCAAAAATAAAAATAATCGTTTTGTAAGGCTACAAGGAGGAGTATTAAGGGGATGTCCGAATGTGTTGTAGACCTAATTATTAGGATTTAAAGGTTTTTTTTTTTTTTTTTAATGGCATTTTCATTATAAAAGACTAGCACGAAGCTAGAGAGAAAACAAAGCAACATTATACAGCCTGTTACAACCTCAAATAGAAACACCTATAGAATCTAGGGGCATTTACATTCATGTTCTTACAGAACTATAAAATTATATCAATATCCTTGCAAATATTATAATTACATCAATATCTTTTTAAAACTTCAAAATACACATATATATACAAAAACACATTCTCATTATATTTAAACAGATTTAGTATTAAAAGCTTTAATTTAATTTTTGTTTTAACATGTAATTACCTTTTTACCTTTTTCTCTTAATTAAAAAAAGAGTAAATTGCAGAAATCGTCCTTGTGGTTTGGAAAAATTGCATGTATCGTCCTTGGTCTTCAATAATTGCAGGCGGCCTCCCTGTGAGGAAACTATTGATTCGTTTTAGTCCCTGGCACTAACGAGCGTTAGTCCCTCACAGTTAGTTGATACTATTTTAAGGGCATTTGTGTCTTTTCCCTTGTGGTCCCAATTGACTCCCCTTTTCCAAGCTCAATCATCTTCTCCGGCAACCATCATCTTCTCCGACAAATTTTCCGGTGATCTTCATATTTTCCGGCGAGCTTAGGTTTCCACTTTTTACATTTGCATCTCCCTACCTTCTTCCCATTCCATCTTTATTTACATACATTACTTGACCACCATTTTTCCCCGACGAGTTCCGACAACCTCTTTTACATTCCGACAACGTCCCACACATTTAAACATCCAAATAAAACCTAGCTTCTTCTTTATGATATCATCCGCACACTACTTTTAAACACACCATTCATCTAAATCACACACAGACATACACATAAACTCAAACAGACAAATTTTAAAAACCAATGAACAAAAAAAAAAACAAAATCAATAAAAAAGAAATTAAAAAACTAAAAGAAATATACACACAATCTTAAAACCAGTAAACACACAGATCTCGAAACCAAGAAAAACAACCAACAACATAAACATTTAATAAAATTGGACCAGTGGTGTTTTCATTCGCTATGGCCAACCACTATAATTCATAATACAATATGAACATCACCCCCAATCATCATTCTCATCCACAAACATGAATTGGGTATTAATTTTGTTGGGATTCCTTTAATTTGTTGACGATGTGTCTCTGGTCAACAATCGAAATACACACTGCCGTTGCATCATTAAGAGTTTTAACAATTGAGATTGTAGTCCGATTCGTTTGGGTTTTAGGGTTAAGGTTTCAAGGGTGTTTGGTGGGTTTTGGTGTAACGAGTATCCGGTGGGTGAGACTGTATCGCCGATTAGTGACGTGTTGCCGGATCTTGTAAAAAAAATTATTTTTGGATCTGTGTAGGGTGTTCGTGTGTGATGGTGATGAATTTTGTTGGTGATGGTTTTGTGAGTGGAATACTTTTTGTGATTGGTTATCCGATTTGGACAACCATCGGTGAACCGCCATGGTGTTTTGATTTTTAGATCCGGATCTGGTTATGATTTTGGGAATGGATTTGATTTTTCAAGTGTTTTTAGAAAGAAGATAGTGGTGGGATGGTGGGTGGTAATGGAGATGAAGATGTATAAAAGAAGATGATGAAAAGGGGAGTTAATTGGGACCACAAGAGAAAAGACACAAATGCCCTTAAAATAGTATCAACTAACTGAGAGAGACTAACGCTCGTTAGTGCCATGCAGGGACTAAAACGAACCAATAGTTTCCTCACAGGGAGGCCGCCTGCAATTATTGAAGACTAGGGACGATACATGCAAATTTTCCAAACCACAAGGACGATTTCTGCAATTTACTCTTAAAAAAAACACATACAAGCAATATTGATTATTGAAGGGTTTTAACTTTTTAATCTTGCAGATGGGATCCCAGTTGAAAAACACCTAATCTTATAAGTTGTAAATCTGTGATGGGCCCCTACCAAAAAAAATCCAGATATTCCAGATATAAAAATCCAGATTATCCATTTGAGTTTCACCGATGGAGTAATTTAGTGTTTGAATATAGAAATCAAATGGTAAAGAATGTGTTAAATAAGAAATTAAAAGCAAACTGAGAGATACTTACTTTAGTAGCAGCGGTGAATCTGATTTTTTATATAAAACGTATCCGAGTAATTTACAGGTTAATTGAGTTGGTTTTTTCTAGCTAACTAAGAGAAGGGTAAAAAGGTAATTTAACATGTTCGGTAATATTGATAAATATATAATTAGAATTTGATCGATTAAAATATAAAGAAAATATATTTTTGGATAATTTTGTGTATTTCAAAAGTTTAAAAGGATATTGAAGTAATTATGAAATTATGAAGGATATTGATGTAATCGTAAAACTTTATGAGGATATAGATGTAAATTTCCCTAGAATCTAACCCAAAATAAGATAAATGCCTAAACCTATAACAATCCATGAGATACATAAGAAGATAAAATCAACTCCAAATATGTCTTTACATAACTGATTTGAAACACAACGACCACGAAATTAAAAAACAACGGATTTGAAACACAACGACCACGAAATTATTGCGATTTAAAGTAGGGTTAATTGCTTGAAAATGTATCATACTTGTCACTTTTTGTTATTGTGTGTACTGATTTGTTTTTCTTATTATGTGTACAGAATTTTTAAATTTCGATTATTGTGTGTATTTTGTGACAATTTTACATGGCTGAATAGTCACAAAATACACACAATAATCGAAATTTGAAAATTTAGTACGCACAATAAGAAAAAAAATTTAGTACACAGAATAACAAAATGTTGCAAATATGATACATTTTCAAGTAGTTAACCACTTAACCCTTTAAAGTATTAAGTGTTTGGCAGAGACATGTTGATTATGATTTTGTTAATCAACCAAATTCGAGAAGCAGATAAGAATTTGTTTTTATAGAAGAAACACAAGGATATACATGTACTATCTACATGTGTGGAATTTTTGCCATTAAAATTGTTTGTTTATATGCTTTGTTCTAGTTTTAAGATTTGTCAATTTGATGAATTTAAAATTTTGGCTGAAACTTGAAAATTAATTAGATACTGATAAAAAGAAGATGGAATGGAATGAAAGCCCATCATTTTAAGTAAATGCTTACAATTCCACAATGGGTCATTATTTTCCAAGGACATTCTATAATTTTGTAGGAAAATAATAATTAATGCATGTTGAAAACTTAATACTACCCGGTATTACCGGTACCGGTCGGTCGTCCGGTATGATGTATCCGGTTTTTTGTCTGGTATTTTCACTATTCATTACCGCCGGTATTTTCCGGTTTTGCCCAGTATTTCCGGTCCGGTAAAACCGGTATTTTATTTTTTTATTTTTTTTATTATTTTAAAATTTCTTTATAATTATTTTTATGTTACCTTAATGTTATTTTTTGTTGTTTGTAAACTTTAAAACTTATATTTTGTTATGAGATACCTATTTGGTATTATTTTTGAGTGGATTGTAATTGTATTTTGACTATTTTCGTTAGATTGTAACAAGTTTAGTAGCATTTTTATAAATAAAAAATAAAATAAAATAGCATACAGGTAATACCGGCCGGTACGACCGGTAGTACCGGTACCGGGTACTACCCTGGTACGACAAAAAAACCGGTATTTAATACATTGAAAAACAGTTTGGTTCACAGGAGAATCTTCCTTTTAACATCCACAACTTGTTTTAAATTCGTGACATTGTCAAATGTCAACTTCTTCACAAAAATAAATACATTCGAAATACAATCTGCTTGTATATATATAATCTCATCTTACATCCCTAATATCTCATAAAACACACACCGACACACAAACATGGCGATGAAGCTTGCCTTCTTTGTACTCCTCACGATATCTACTTTCGCGTTCTTTTCCTCAGCCTTACCAAACGACGTAAACTGGTGGTGCGACAAAACACCTAACCCCGAGCCATGCAAGCATTTCATGAGTGGCAAACATAAAAAATATGGTCTTATTATGGGCAAATCTGATTTTCGCAAGGTGGCTGTGGAACTAGCCATGGAAAGGGCTCTCACTGCCGAGAGTCACACCAAATGGCTAGGCCAAAAATGCCGTAACGAGAAAGAAAAAGCTGCATGGGCTGATTGTTTATCACTTTACGAAGACACCATATTACAACTAAACCAAACCCTAGACCCAACCACAAAATGCACTGATTTCGACGCTCAAACATGGCTTAGCACTGCCTTGACTAACCTAGAGACGTGTCATGCTGGGTTCATGGAGCTTAATGCTTCGGACTACATGTTGCCACTTATGTCCAACAATGTTACAAAGCTTATCAGTAATACTTTAGCTATCAACAATGGTTCAAGTTCACCACTAGAGAATTATAAAAAGGGGTTTCCTACGTGGGTCAAGCCCAATGATAGGAAGCTTTTGCAAACGGCTGCACCTAGGCCGAACATTGTGTGGGCTCAAGATGGTTCAGGGAATTATAGAACCATTAAGGCTGCGATTGATGCGACTGCAAAGAGAAGCGGGAGTGGGAGGTATGTTATTCGTATCAAGAGAGGTGTTTATAGAGAGAACATTGAGATTGATAATAAAATGAAGAACATAATGCTTGTTGGAGATGGGATGAAGTACACCATCATTACCGGCAGCCGCAGTGTTGGAGGTGGCTCTACCACCTTTAAATCCGGCACCGTCAGTAAGTTTCTACTCCGTATTAACTAACTATATATACATGCATGTCTCTAACGAGGTATGAAATCACAACCTTTACATAATTTTATTTAGAAGACTTCTAGAAATGGAATACCAAGTCATGGTTTTGGGTTTCACTTGTCAACATTGCAGAATGTTTTAAAATTTAGTTAAGACAATTTCTTGTTGCTTACGAATCATGAAAATGAAATAGCTATAGTTATAATTTTTGAAATATAAAAGTCTTCGAAGTTTTTAATGTTTTATATTTGAGTATACGACATTTAGATATTTTTTATTCACTTACTCATTCTTGAAAATTATATTGACATTTATATATCTTTATAATTTGAATTAAAGTATCGTGATGACATTTTCGACAGATATTAAACATTCTACGCTATTTCTATTTCATAAGTACTCGTTACATGTTTATATTGACTATGATCAATCCATAAACTCATCACACGTTTCTTGTTTATTCACAACAGTTGTAACCGGGTCCGGATTCATTGCCCGTGGCATAACATTCCGGAACACCGCTGGTCCTCAGAATCACCAAGCCGTGGCCCTACGTTCAAGCTCGGACTTATCAGTCTTCTACCAATGCGGCTTCGAAGGATACCAAGACACTCTCTACACTCACTCACAACGTCAATTCTACAAAGAATGTTACATATATGGCACAGTCGACTTCATCTTTGGCAATGCAGCAGTTGTTTTCCAAAACTGTATGATCTACGGAAGAAGAGGCATGAAGGGCCAACAAGTCACTATTACAGCCCAAGGCCGAACTGACTCGAATCAGAACACGGGCATCTCGATACAAAATTCTAGAATCATGGCTGCATCGGACTTGAAGCCAGTATTGAGCTCATTTAAAACGTATTTGGGCCGTCCCTGGAAGCAGTACTCTAGAACTGTTTTCTTGAAAAACTATATTGATAGTTTAATCGACCCGGCTGGTTGGTTAGAATGGGATGGAAATTTTGCTCTTAATACCTTGTACTATGGAGAATATAGGAATTTTGGACCGGGCTCTTCAACGAGCCGAAGAGTGAAGTGGCGTGGGTACCGGGTTATTACTAACCCTAACGAGGCTTCTAGGTTTACAGTTGCCAATTTCATTGCCGGACGATCGTGGTTGCCCGGTACTGGTGTTCCATTTCATTCTGGCCTTTAAGTTCAAGTTGAACCTCTTGAAGGAGAATTTATGTATTTGTATTTCTAATTTTTGGTTTCCCATTATTTTGTCTATTTGTTGATGTAATTCTTTAATTTGTTACACTTTATTTAACTCAAGCAATAAGAGTTTTTACTTGGAATAAACTGATCGATGTTTCAACCAAATACAAGCGACTCACTCACTCACATAATTTTCTACTTGTGTATTCTCTAACGAATTTTCTGAATTTAAGGTTGTTTTTATGCTATACTTTGTTTTAAGCTTCTCATTATCGCTTTCTTGTATGTTGCTTTTGTTTATGTTTATTTGGGAAAATCCTATATAGCGTTCCTATTTTTAAACACATCTACAACGTTTATAAAGCACGTACTATACGCGCGAGAAAACGTGCGAGATGAACTTGCCCCAGTATTAGCAAAAAGATTGGCCGATTCATCAAACACATTTACCAAAAGATCTTCACCATCTTCATCATCCATCACCAATGCAGCATACGGATTAGATGTAGTAACATTAACTTCCTTAGAAGCATTACCAGTAGACTTCAACTGAGACGACGATGTAGATGCGTTACCCATAGTAGGAGCTCCCTTCTTAAGTACACTAATAGCTGCCTTAGGAACAAATTTGAACTGTTTAACCGTAGTACCAACAGATTGATTCCCATTAGTAGCCTTGGCTTTACCCTTCTTCTTCTTTTTTTTACCCACATTTTGAAAACCATCAATATCCAACTCCACAGTAGGAGTAGCAACATGAGAAGTAGAAACAGTAGAAGGACTAACCACCTGTGTAGGAGGTCTCACCACCTGTTTAGGACATTGATCATGGGTATGACCAAATATTTTGCATAAATTGCACCTGGGGGGCCTCCATTCATACTCAACACGTATAGTCTCTTTATTAAAACCCTCTCCAGTGAGAGAGGGGAAACCAATAGTCACAACCTCCACAAGATCAGATTCAGAGTTAACCTCAATAAGACATCTAGCAAAACTACTTCTACCCCACGAATTCTTACACATAGAGCTAGTGTAAGAATCAAGCATTACAAGCTTACCAATAAAAGAAGCAATCAAACTAATACCATCCTCTTCAAAGACTTGAAGAGGGACATCATGCAATTTAACCCATAATGGTATGCTAGTCAATTCTTCCTTACGCAAACAAGTATCCATAGACCATTTCTTGAGAATTATAGGAGACTTGCGTATCATCCAAGGACCTTCTTCCAAAACAGCTTCTAAACCAACCAATGAATCAAATTTGAAGAAAAAGAATCCTTTGGAATTCATCATGATCCTTTTAAGACCATGTTTCGCCCAGTTACTCCTAGCATAATATTCAACAACAGGAAACGCCATCATTTTTTCAATAAAATAGCCATATAAAGTATGTTCCAAACGAAAGCTAACCTTTTCAACCACTTAACGGGGAATGGAGATGTTAACACCTTCAAATACAGGTTCAGGGTTAGGAGACTGATGAGTCGATGTATTGATCGATGGTTGAGCAATAACATCATCCTTAATAGCATCCCACAAATGTAGTAATATATCCTCTACCCTTGACCGAACTTCCCTATCCAAAGTAGACCACACCGGATACTTACCCTCTTCAAGCCCCTTAGTGAACTCGTCAATGTCTTCATGATTACCAAGTGTTACACCAAACAAATCATGAATGTACGCAGTACCCGAGATATTCTGATGAACCGACCCACCAATCAAATCATTCGCAGGGGATTCATTGCTCTTAGCTTGTACTGAGCATAAGAGCTCAGTGAACGACTCTCCCAATCTTGCCATCACAACAGCCAAAACAAAACCCAAATCACAGAAAACTCAAAGATCCACGTCAATCTTCAACCGCGTAAAAACCCTAGTTAGGAAACTAGGGTTTAATGTAGGCACTAAAGACCAGTAATCAACCCATAATAAAGTCGGTTCAATGAATCAATGATGAGTATAGAATCGAATTAGGATCAGATCGACTTACCATGTAACAATAAATCAGCGAGCAAGGAAAAGAAACCCTTTAGCGATGAACAATAAAATAATAATACAACCCTCCTGAATGCAATCACAAAGTAAAACTTTAAACAACCGACCCACGTGAATCTTAAAATAATCTAAGAAACATTGAGGAACAATTGATAAAAGAATAGTTTAATGATCGACAATAAGGATCGTAATCGATTTAGGTTTAGGGATTATCGTCAAAATCGCCACGGGACACGTGAGAGTAGGGACACTTATAGTTAACATTTTTTGGATATAAAAAAAAATGAAATGAACACAATTTCTGTTTATAAACCAAAATTAAGCTCGTCACCAATATTGCTATAAAAAATAGCAATGAACATGTCATGGAATACGATAGTTATATATAGGTTTTTATATCACATATTTTAATACCACAAAACTTGCGCATATATATATTTTTATTGAATTGTCACATTTATTTTCGTTAGCTAGCAAATAAAGAATATCTAATAGGCTAACTAATGGTGTTTCATGAAAGACCGTGTGATGAATTCATGAAACTTTGCCATGCAAAAGAAATGATTTCATGCTAGTTATGATCAAATTATATTTTATCATTTTCTTTTATATTAAATTATCTTTCTCAAATTATTAATTAGCTGTATCAATGTCTAACAACATTTATAGTTGAATTTAACCAAGGGTGTCCTTAGGAAAAGTCTACGACATGCATTTGTACGCGTACCGTACGGACAACAACATTCGTTAGTTAGATATGTGTAATCATTGTATTGTTGTAAGATTGACTTTGTTAAGGCTATGTAATGAATGTCTATGTGCATAAGAATTTGAAACTATTTGCAGGCTTAGTTTTGCAACTAAAGCTACCACCTTTTCGTAGCTAAATTAAGATAATTAATTAGCTGATCAATCGGAAATGTTGAAAATGTGTGTACGTGGTATTTGCTTTCGACATGTCCAGATTTACAAATTTCTCTTCTTTCAACTACCCCAAAATGTAACACAAAGAAAAGATTATAAGTAAATGAAGTTCTATTGTTGACTTTCTTTTGTTTTGTACTTGCCGTTTATGTTTTTACTTCTTGCTTTGTAGTTTATAATTTCGTTTTGTTTGTAGAGTTAACCTCAATGATCAAATATTTTACTTTAATCATTGACAACTAGGTGGTGTTTGAATTCGACTTAATTGACTTAATATGAAAAAAACTGAATTCATTAAGTCATATAAAAACTGTTTGTTTGTGACTTAATAAAGAAAGACTACTGAAAATATTAAGTAACAAAACTGATGATATCTGCATTAAGTTATCTCTTAATTAAAGATGACTTAATAGATAATAATAACAAATAAACCCTAAGTATAAAAGTTACGAAATGAAGCAAGCTGTGAGTAAACGATCGTAATTGTTAAATAATCAATCAATGAATCCGGAGTATTTCGTCCCAAAAATAAAAGTTGTCCCAATTATACTTCAATGATGTTAAGATAGTTAGATAACAATGATTGCTTAAATTTATAGTAATAATTTACGTCAAAGTTTTGGTTAAATAACAATTACAACGTTCATGAACAACCGTCTCACAGCAACAATTATATCCTGGCTGCCATGCATTCTAATAAATGAGGGGAAAAAAAAGATTCGTAAAACTAATACTGATCATGTTTTAAAAACCGGATTTTTCATCGAACCGGTCAGTCAGCCGGAGGCCGGTTCGACCGGTTGAACCGGACCAGTCAAACCGGACCCAAAAAAAAAAAAAAAAAAAAAAAAAATCAAAACCGGCTGAACCGGTTGAACCGGACCGGTCGAACCGGAAAAACCGGCCAAAACCGGAAAAACCGGCCGGTTCGCTACAGTAAACGGGACTTATAAAAACCGGGGTTTTTTAAACCGGCCGACCAGCCGGAGGCCGGTCGAACCGGTCGAACCGGCCGGTCCGGTCCGGTTTTTAAAACATTGCGTAAAACTAATACTCATGAATGAATAATGGGATTTCGTTGAGCTCACGTCTCTTGTCTTGATCAAGGCGTATTCATGGTGCCCACTCCCATATTCAAAGGCAACAAGCAACACATTATTTAATCATAATCAATCATATATAATCATAAAAAAAAAGTCAATATGTAAAAGGCAATATATCACTAGCATATTTGTCTATGTTACTTTCATTAATCGTTATAGGCTGTGAGAGTAAAAAACTAAACTATTTTGGGTTAATGAGAAGTCAAAACAGGTATTGATATTTCACATGCATGTTAATGGTTGATCATTTTCCATAGAAGTGAGACAAAATAGACTGTTTACTATACCTTAATGACCATTAAACATTACTACTATATGCACATTGGCAATTGGGATGTTTCGGGCACGTTGGTCCTCCCTAGCTAGAGTTATGATTGAACATCTAAACTTCGTCACGACCTTAATAAAATTATAGGTAAGGATTTGTGTGCAATTGACGACATAAAGATATTGCCATATATAGATATACTCATATTTTTAGAGCATATGGTAGTAATGTTAAATTTTCATTAAGGTAAAGTAAACGAATGGTTTATACTAAAGAAACCGGGTACTATGGCAATATGTTTGGCTTTGCAACACAGGTTTAATTCTGCAAATGGTTACGCAGTTCGTGTTGGAAAATTTAGTACACTTGAGGGATAAGTTTACACTTGGTAATGGGCTTGGAGGTATGGAGTATACACCCATCAGGTCAATGAACACCCTGACTCAATAGCGGTTATGTCAAAGTACTGCTTGTTCAAAGTACTGCTTGTCCAAGGTACTGTTAGTTTGATCAAGGTACTGTTAGCTTAGTCAAGGTACTGCTAAGTATAAATGACAATGCTGCTGATGCAGTTGATTCTGCTGATAGCATTATCTGTTCCTGCCGATAGCATTGTCATTCCTGCTGATAGCATTATCTGTTTCTGCTGATAGCTTTATTGCTACTGATGCAGAACAACTCTGCTGATAGTGTATCAATTCTGCTGATAGTGTTATTGTTCCTGCTGATGGTACAATAACTCTGCTGTTGAACTGATGGACTCTGCTGATTAGGCATCAGACTCTGCTGATGGTTATAACCACCGACTCCTACTTTTATGGAAACTATTATGGATAATTAATGGGCCATTAATTATACATAATTCCATGGGCTAGGGTTTTGAGTAAACTCTATTATAAATAGAGATCATCACATGGCATGATAGACACGACACAAAACCCTAAACACTAAATACAATCGGTTCTTGATCTGTGCCTAGAACAAGAACATCACTTGGTTTTATCCCATAGAGATATTCGTGCAACCCAGGCATAGGGTCGAATAGTTTCTATTGGAAAGTGATACCACGACTTCAAGTGAATATCCGGTACCCTTGATTGATTATCTTTACCCTGTTACTGGGAGCACTAAAACACACACAGAAACCAACAATCAATAGAAACTATTTGTGATAATCAATGGCTGCTGCTATGAGACAAATAGCTGCTAACTTTTCCAAGTTGGAAAAGTTTGAAGGTGTGGATTTCAGACGATGGCAGAAGAAGATGAAGTTCTTGTTGACTAGCATGAACGTGGCTGATGTTCTGACCACTACTATTCCTGCTGATTATGGGGATGATGCTACGATGGAACAGATGAGGGCCAGAAGCAAGTGGGAGAACGATGACTATGTCTGCAGAGGTTTAATCCTCAATGGTATGTCTGATACTTTATTTGATATTTATCAGAATGTGGAATCTTCTCAAGAACTATGGGATTCTCTGGAAGCCAAATATATGGCTGAGGATGCATCAAGTAAGAAGTTTCTTGTAAGTAATTTTAACAATTACAAAATGGTCGATTCTAGACCGGTCATGGACCAATACAATGAACTTCTTAGTATACTTGGTCGTTTTACTCAACACAAGATGAACATGGATGAGGCTATTCAAGTCTCTTGTATCATCGATAAGCTACCTCCTTCTTGGAAAGATTTCAAGCACATGCTTAAGCATAAGAAGGAGGAGTTAACTCTTACTGAGTTGGGCAGTCATTTGCGCATTGAGGAATCACTCAAGGTGCATGAAAGTGACAAGCCAAAGAGCAGCACTGCTGCTGGTCCATCAGTTGTCAATGTGGTGGAGCATAACAACTCCTCCAGGAACAATGACAACAAGGGCAAGCGTAAACATCAGGATAATACCAAACCTGATCCTAACAAGAAGCCAAAGGCTACTTGTTGGAAGTGTGGTAAAACTGGACACTTCAGGAAGGATTGCAAAGGTGGTAAAATTGGCAATAAAGCCAATGGTTCAGGCACAAGTGGATCTGGGAATGGTAACTCCAATTCCCTGAAAGGTCAGAATATATTTAATAAGTCTTTTTGGATTTATTATGTTACATATATATCTGAATTGTTCTTTGTGCAGGATGATGATGTGGCTTGGTGGGTTGACTCTGGAGCAACAGTCCATGTGTGTAAAGATAGAAGATGGTTCAAGACCTACGAGTCAATGAATGATGGTTCTATTCTTCATATGGGAAATGAGTCAACAGCCCTGGTGCATGGAAGAGGAAGTGTTGAGTTGAAGTTTAGTTCTGGAAAGATTATTACTTTGTTAAATGTTTTACATGTTCCTGATATTAGGAAAAACTTGGTTTCTAGTGGTATTTTGAATAATTGTGGTTACAAACAAGTTATTGAATCTGATAAGTTTGTTTTGTCTAAAAATGGTGTATTTATTGGATTTGGATATTTATGTAATCACATGTTTAGACTTAATATTGTTCATGATGTGATTGATTCTGTTTGTATGTTGTCATCTAAACAATATGATTCAACCCTTTGGCATGCTAGACTTGGCCATGTACACTTTAAAAGAATGCAAGATATGTCTAAGGATGGGTTAATCCCAGCATTTGACATGGACACTGAAAAGTGTAAAACTTGTATGATGAACAAGATAACTAAGAAACCATTTAAAGATGTAAAACGTGAAACTAATGTGTTGGAATTAATACATAGTGATTTATGTGATTTGCATGCTACTCCCTCTTTGGGGAATAAGAAATACTTTGTTACTTTTATTGATGATGCTTCTAGGTACTGCTATGTTTATCTTTTACATACTAAGGATGAAGCATTAGATAAATTTAAAGTATTTAAGTCTGAAGTTGAATTGCAACAAGAGTCTCTAATCAAAAGATTAAGGACTGATAGGGGAGGTGAGTACATGGATACTCAGTATTTCCAGTCTGTTGGTATAATCCATGAAACGACTGCCCCTTATACTCCTCAGCAAAATGGAATTTCTGAAAGGAAAAACCGAGTGCTGAAGGAGATGGTTAATTCCATGTTGTCCTATTCAGGACTGAGTCAAGGGTTCTGGGGTGAAGCTATGTTAACAGCTTGCTATTTGCTAAATAGGGTTCCTAACAAAAGGAACAAGACTACCCCTTATGAACTCTGGACTAAAAGGAAACCCAACTTGAATTACCTCAAGATTTGGGGTTGTAGGGCTGTTGTGAGACTCCCTGATCCAAAATTGAAAACTTTGGGTGAAAGAGGCATTGAATGCATCTTTGTTGGATATGCTGAGCATTCCAAGGCATATAGGTTCTATGTTATTGAACCTAATGAGTCTGTTTCAATTAACACTATAATTGAATCAAGGGATGCAAATTTTGATGAGAATAGATTCTCATCAGTCCCTAGACCAAGTCAGAGGATTCCTAATGGAACCAATGATGTTGGTGTATCAGAAGCCTCTGATGAGGTCCCTGATGAGGTTGTGGAACAACAACCTGAACCTGAGCTCAGAAGGAGCACAAGGGTTAGGACTCCAAAATCATTTGGACCTGAATTTCAATTATACTTGATTGAAGGAACAAGGGATGAGGTCTCTGACCAATACTCCTATTGCTTTAATGTTGAGGATGATCCCAAAACATTTGATGAAGCAATGAAGTCCCAAGATGTTGCTTTCTGGAAAGAAGCAATAAATGATGAGATGGACTCCATCATGGGCAACAACACTTGGGTGTTGGCTGATCTACCACCTGGTGGCAGGCCTTTGGGTTGCAAATGGATTTTCAAGAAGAAAATGAAGGTAGATGGAACTGTTGAAAAGTTCAAAGCAAGATTAGTCATTCAAGGCTTTAAACAAAAGGAAGGAATTGACTACTTTGATACTTATGCCCCTGTGGCTCGTATCAGTACCATAAGATTGCTGATTGCCTTGGCATCAATTCACAATCTGATTATTCATCAGATGGATGTGAAGACAGCTTTCTTGAATGGTGAATTGGATGAGGAGGTTTACATGAACCAACCTCAAGGCTTCATCATGCCTGGCAATGAAAAGAAGGTATGTAAACTGATTAAGTCCTTGTATGGACTGAAACAGGCACCTAAGCAATGGCATCAAAAGTTTGATGAAGTGGTTTTGTCTAGTGGTTATTCACTTAACCAGTCTGACAAATGTGTATATAGCAAATTTGATGAATCTGGTAAAGGAGTCATCATTTGTCTATATGTTGATGACATGTTGATCTTTGGCACTGACCAAAATCAAGTGGACCTTACAAAGGAATTTTTGTCATCAAGGTTCTCCATGAAGGATATGGGGGAGGCAGATGTTATCCTTGGTATTAGGATTAAACATGAAGGTAACAAAATTTCTATCTCTCAGTCTCATTACGTTGAGAAGGTGTTGAAGAAATTTAATTACTTTGAATGTACTCCAGTGAGTACTCCTATGGATACAAGTGAGAAGCTAATGCCCAATAAAGGCAAGGCTGTATCTCAACTTGAATATTCTAGGGTAATTGGCTGCTTGATGTATGCCATGACTTGTACAAGGCCTGATATTGCATTTGCTGTGGGAAAATTGAGCAGATATACTAGTAATCCTAGTGCTCATCATTGGCAAGCAATTCAGAGGGTACTGAAGTATTTGAAGAAAACTATGGATTATAGTCTCTCATATACTGGTTATCCTTCTGTATTAGAAGGGTACACTGATGCAAGTTGGATCAGTAACACTGAGGACAATTCGTCTACTGGTGGCTGGGTATTCCTACTTGGTGGAGGTGCAATTTCTTGGGCATCCAAGAAGCAAACTTGCATTACCAGTTCAACCATGGAATCTGAATTTGTGGCCTTAGCTGCTGCTGGTAAAGAAGCTGAATGGTTGAGAAACTTGCTTCTTGAGATTCCATTGTGGCCTAAACCTATAGCACCTATTTCTATCCGATGTGATAGTGCTGCTACATTGGCAAAGGCTTATAGCCAGATGTACAATGGGAAGTCTAGACACTTAGGTGTCAGGCATAGCATGATTCGTGAGCTTATCATGAATGGGGTGGTATCTATAGAGTTTGTTAGATCTCAACAGAACTTAGCTGATCACTTGACGAAGGGTTTGGCTAGAGACTTGGTTTTTAAGTCTGCTAAAGGGATGGGTTTAAGTCCTACTTAGTCACTGAATGTAAAGACACCCAACTCCCTCCTCAGGAAACTTTGGAGTTGAGTTCAATGTGGAAAGCTGATCATTTGGTGGACTGGAGCACTGTTTTATATACATCCCAAGGTTGTGCTCAGAACCTGCTGGAAAGGAGGATGAAGTCTTCACTTCTTAATGGTTAATTTTCTTTGAAAAAGTGCTTTGCAGGGGCATGATTAAAAGATGAACCACCTATGTAAATGTTGAAGTTTTGCCGCTTCAGGAAGCTTTAGGACTTTTAGCTTTTACAACATTTATTAATTGGATATGGACACATGGCTTGTAAAGTGTCAGGAGTATTTTAGTGTTTGAAAATGTATGTGTATTTTATATTCAGGTATTCAAATGGGTTGAAGGGTTCAATTCTTAGAACACCCTGATTCTCGAATATTTGAACTTGTAAGGTACTAAGATGAGAATTCAATCTTCAAGATATTTTCATTTATGCATATGTTTGTTTTGTGTTTAATTTTCATGCAAGGAAGTGAACTAAATTTGGGGAGGATTGTTGGAAAATTTAGTACACTTGAGGGATAAGTTTACACTTGGTAATGGGCTTGGAGGTATGGAGTATACACCCATCAGGTCAATGAACACCCTGACTCAATAGTGGTTATGTCAAAGTACTGCTTGTTCAAGGTACTGTTAGTTTGATCAAGGTACTGTTAGCTTAGTCAAGGTACTGCTAAGTATAAATGACAATGCTGCTGATGCAGTTGATTCTGCTGATAGCATTATCTGTTCCTGCCGATAGCATTGTCATTCCTGCTGATAGCATTATCTGTTTCTGCTGATAGCTTTATTGCTACTGATGCAGAACAACTCTGCTGATAGTGTATCAATTCTGCTGATAGTGTTATTGTTCCTGCTGATGGTACAATAACTCTGCTGTTGAACTGATGGACTCTGCTGATTAGGCATCAGACTCTGCTGATGGTTATAACCACCGACTCCTACTTTTATGGAAACTATTATGGATAATTAATGGGCCATTAATTATACATAATTCCATGGGCTAGGGTTTTGAGTAAACTCTATTATAAATAGAGATCATCACATGGCATGATAGACACGACACAAAACCCTAAACACTAAATACAATCGGTTCTTGATCTGTGCCTAGAACAAGAACATCACTTGGTTTTATCCCATAGAGATATTCGTGCAACCCAGGCATAGGGTCGAATAGTTTCTATTGGAAAGTGATACCACGACTTCAAGTGAATATCCGGTACCCTTGATTGATTATCTTTACCCTGTTACTGGGAGCACTAAAACACACACAGAAACCAACAGTTCGAGTCAGTGGGTGTGTTACTTTGTGGACTGCAAGCTATTCACCTGTTTGCTGGGACTGCATTTTTTATATTTGCTGCAATTTAAATGTCCCAGTCTCATGTGAGCTTTTATGCTTTCTGTGGGCCTAGCCTTTTATGGTTGCAATGGGTTTATTTTGTTTCTTTTAGTGGATAATGTCAAAAGTGATGGCTGTTTTGTATTAGATATGTGGCTGTATGTCAAAAGTGTGTCTACTTTGTGACTTTGTGTGAACTTTATTTTTCACTATTATAAAAACTGTTAAAATGTGAAAATTGGAATTTTGGACCTTTTAGAGTATATTTTGGCAAAAATGAAGTAAACGAAAATACTCCGTAATAGAACATTATATATACTTTTTAGGTGCGTTAGAGACTTTTGAAATACTTATTAAGATGACGACTAAAATGTGATCATGTGATAAACCAGTTACGTTTTCTAAAGTGGTAATTTTCTAAATAAAGGATCAATTTGACGCAACTATATTTTGACGAAAAATATTTCAACAACATGTACAAGTGATAGAGTAAAGTATGAACTTGCGTGCATGACCTTGTTTTCGAACCTAAGACATATGAATCATTTAGGTTGCGGTTAGAGCGTCCGTACCTCGACTTTCGTGCGCTTTCCTTTGTTATCATATCGATTGTTCCAGGTGAGTTCATGGCCCCTATTTTACTTGTTTTGAAATAACTTTTGGGGGAGAATACATGTTCGTCTTTATCTAAATGCAATACTTGTTTTACTCAAATATGCTACGTGTTTACTCAAACCATTACTTGCTTTACTTATGAATTTGTTGTTTACTCGAATGTGTTGATTATTCCCATGACCGAATGAACTGGTCACTTGACCAAATGAATTGGTCACATAACCGAATGAACTGGTCACATAACCGAATGTAATGGTCACATAACCGAATGTAATGGTAATATGACCGAATGGATTGGTCACTTGACCGAATGAGTTGGTCCCATAACCGAATGTACTAGTCGAACTAAATTAACTTTAAATCTTGTGGTCCATATATTACTTTTGTTTACCTAAACCTAATCTTATTTGGCAGTGGGTTGTAAACACACAGGTTGCAAGTCTTGTATGGGCGGGACTTGAGACTGAGTGGATTTACAATGCCTTTGCTGGAAAATCTTTATTCAAATGCTTTACATTTTAAACTAAACTTTATGAACTCACCAACCTCGTGTTGACCTGTTTTAGCATGTATTTTCAGGTTCTCAAAGTGTTAGCTCACCTATGGCGGCTTTTGGCATGGCATGACATGGTTATAGGATCAAGATACTCTGATAAACATTTGGGACCGCTTAACTTACTTATGAGCCTATTTCCGCATTACTTTTTAATAATGTAAATTTAACACTTGTTTAGATGAATTATATTCTAAATGATTGAGGTAAAAACCGTTCTTTGTACTTGTGTTGTGATACCAATTGAGTAGCACCCCAGCGACACTTATTCTTCCGCTGGACCCGATTTTCGGGGTGTTACAGATCATAAGGTCGTCATGTATGTTTCTGGAATAATTAATTAGATAATAAGCAAAGAAGATGCCCTTATGTAGCTATTTCAAGGGTAAAAGCAAGAATGGTCTAATAGTGCTATGTTGTGACAAAGACGACAACTACAGTAGTTTCACAAACAACGTTGTCTATAAAGAAGTTTTTCATGATTATAAGTTTGTTTTTTTTTATTAATTATCATTTTCTACGCAGTAAAGTATCTATACTTATTAAAACATAATAAAGTATCTGTAATTCGGTTATCTTCAACATTAAATTTTTTAACGTTATTCTATCAAATCATTTTACTATTTCGTTTATCTTATAACAAATTCTAAAAACTAGCCGCCCAACGGGCGGGCCTTGCATCTAGTTATAAGTATATAAAACTATTTAGTTAAAGATATTTATGAAGTGATTTTGCTTAGTTTAACAAAAGACATGCATGGATCATCACCTTTCTTAGAGAATTTTGTTAGGTTAAGTGTGTACTTCATAAATGTTATCCCTTCAGATAAGTATATATTCCATAATTAAGTTTTAAACATTAATTAATTAATTATCTATACTACATATAAAGCATGAATGACTCTCTCTCCTCTTGGTCTTAAAATTAAGACTTACAAGCTATAATGCTTATTGTACAATACACAAAGCACTATTAATGATCTTTCTCATCAATCTTAATTTTAAGACTTACAAGTCTTAAAGCTTAATGTACAAAATACAAAGCACTATTAATTTAGTCAAAGTATTTAATGTAGTCAATTAATTAATTGGTCAATAAATACAATTAATTTAGTTATTAAAACACCCCTTACATAAGAAATACAAATTATCAAGCATATTGTACAACCAACTTAAACACAATTCCTACATTAAATGTTACTAATACAAATAATAAAGCACATTATACAAATAGGCAACGGGCCAAACGGGCACGGGCCAAACGGGCTAGAACCCGAACGGACACGGGTCAAACGGGCACGGGCTAAACGGGCACGGGCCAAACGGGCTAGAACCCGAACGGACACGGGCCAAACGAGCACGGGCTAAACGGGCACTGGCCAAACGGGCTCATTTTATACGAATGACTTTAAAAAAGACCCAAAAAGACGACATAAATTCCTTAGTTAAGGAGTTGAAATACGTCACATGAAATTCTTGATATCCGTAAATTTATTATTAAAAACAACATAATAAACTAAAATACATGATTCACCAGAAAATATTATTTCAGGGTACCCGCCGCCGCAACGCGCGGGTACCCTGCTAGTTAGATATCAATATATCCTTTCCAATCGTAAGAACAGTCCAACTAAATGAAGCTTGATCGACCAAAAATAAAAATAATCGTTTTGTAAGGCTACAAGGAGGAGTATTAAGGGGATGTCCGAATGTGTTGTATACCTAATTATTGCGATCTAAAGTTTTTTTTTTTTTTTTTTTTTTTTTTTTTTTTTTTTTTTTCATTATAAAAGACTAGCAAAAAATTAGAGAGAAAACAAAGCAATTACAACCTCAAATAGAAACACCTATAGAATCTAAGGGGCATTTACATTCGTGTCCTTACGGTAATTTAAAATTACATCAATATCCTTGCAAATATTATAATTACATCAATATCTTTTCAAAACTTCAAAATACACGTGTATATACAAAACCTCATTCTCATTATATTTAAACAGATTTAGTATTAAAAGCTTTAGTTTAATTTTTGTTTTAACATGTAATTACTTTTTTACACTTTTCTCTTAATTAAAAAAAACAAATACAAGCAATATTGATTATTGAAGGGTTTTAACTTTTTAATCTTGCAGATGGGATCCCAGTTGAAAAACACCTAATAATATAAGTTGTAAATCTGTGATGGGCCCCTACTAAAAAAACATCCAGATTATCCATTCGAGTTTCACCGATGGATTAATTTAGTGTTTGAATATAAAAATCAAATGGTAAAGAATGTGTTAAATAAGAAATTAAAAGCAAATTGAGAGATACTTACTTTAGTAGCAGCCAGGGGTGTTCATCGGTTCGGTTTTCGGTTTCGTGGTTTGTATGGTTTGGGTTAATCGGTTTGAAAATTTAAAAAGTCAAAATCAAAACCAAAACCAAACCAAACCAATTATAGATGGATAAAACCAAACCATACACCAAATTAGAGTTCGGTTTGGTTTCGGTTAAAACCAAGAAAACCAATTTCAAGTAAACTTCAAAATATAATCTAAAAGTCACAAATAAAAACCTAAAAGTTAAAATAAAATTACAAAATCAAAATGTCTCATAAAATGCTTAAGTAAATCAACAAAACAAAAGTTTAAAAAACCCAAAAGGTTTCAGAACTTTTTTGTGTGGATAGATATATAATTAAAACTTTTTTGTGTGGATATATATATATTCGGTTTTTTCGGCTTGGCTTGGTTATGTATTTGTCAAACCCAAAACCAAACTAAACACCAATTAAATACTTCGGTTTTGTTTTTAACCAAACCATACACCAATTAAAATTTTTGGTTTGGTTTTATTCGGTTTCAGTCCGGTTTATATTTCAGGTTGTTCAGTATCAAACCAAACATTGAACACCCCTAGTAGCAACGGTGAATCTGATTTTTCATATATAAAACGTATCCGAGTAATTTACAGTTTAATTGAGTTGGTTTTTTCTAGCTAACTAAGAGAAGGGTAAAAAGGTAATTTAACATGTTCGGTAATATTGATAAATATATAATTAGAATTTGATCTATTAAAATATAAAGAAAATATATTTTTGGATAATTTTGTGTATTTCAAAAGTTTAAAAGGATAATTAAGTAATTATGAAATTACGAAGGATATTGATATAATCGTAAAACTTTATAAGAATATAGATGTAAATTTCCCTAGAATCTAACCCAAAATAAGATAAATGCCTAAACCTATAGCAATCTACGAGATACATAAGATAAAATCAACTCCAAATATGTCTTTACATAACGGATTTGAAACACAATGAACACGAAATTAAAAAACAACGGATTTGAAACACAGCGACCACGAAATTATTGTGATTTAAAGTATGATTAATTGCTTGAAAATGTATCATACTTGTCACTTTTTATTATTGTGTGTACTGATTTTTTTTCTTATTATGTGTACAGAACTTTTAAATTTCGATTATTGTGTGTATTTTGTGACCATTTTACATAGCTGAATAGTCACAAAATACACACAATAATCGAAATTTGAAAATTTAGTACGCACAATAAGAAAAAAAAAATTCAGTACATAGAATAACAAAATGTTGCGTATATGATACATTGTTAACCATTTAACCCTTTAAAGTATTAAGTGTTTGGCAGAATCATGATGATTATGATTTTGTTAAACAACCAAATTAGAGAAGTAGATAAGAATTTGTTTTTATAGAAGAAACACAAGGATATACATGTACTATCTACATGTGTGGAATTTTTGCCATTAAAATTGTTTGTTTATATGCTTTGTTCTAGTTTTAAGATTTGTCAATTTGATTAATTTAAAATTTTGGCTGAAACTTGAAAATTAATTAGATACTGATAAAAAGAAGATGGAATGGAATGAAAGCCCATCATTTTAAGTAAATGCTTACAATTCCAATACAATGGGTCATTATTTTCCTAGGACATTCTTTAATTTTTGTAGGAAAATAATAATTAATACATGTTGAAAACTTAATAATTCTATCCAATATATTTAACACCACCTAATTAAAAACAGCTTGGTTCACAGGAGAATCTTCCTTTTAACATCCACAACTTGTTTTGAATTCGTGACATTGTCAAATGTCAACTTCTTGACAAAAATAAATACATTCGAAATACAACCTGCTTGTATATATATATATAATCTCATCTTACATCCCTAATATCTCATAAAACACACACCGACACACAAACATGGCGATGAAGCTTGCCTTCTTTGTACTCCTCACGATATCTACTTTCGCGTTCTTTTCCTCAGCCTTACCAAACGACGTAAACTGGTGGTGCGACAAAACACCTAACCCCGAGCCATGCAAGCATTTCATGAGTGGCAAACATCAAAAATATGGTCTTATTATGGGCAAATCTGATTTTCGCAAGATGGCTGTGGAACTAGCCATGGAAAGGGCTCTCACTGCCGAGAGTCACACCAAATGGCTAGGCCAAAAATGCCGTAACGAGAAAGAAAAAGCTGCATGGGCTGATTGTGTATCACTTTACGAAGACACCATATTACAACTAAACCAAACCCTAGACCCAACCACAAAATGCACTGATTTCGACGCTCAAACATGGTTTAGCACTGCCTTGACTAACTTAGAGACGTGTCATGCTGGGTTCATGGAGCTTAATGCTTCGGACTACATGTTGCCACTTATGTCCAACAATGTTACAAAGCTTATCAGTAACACTTTAGCTATCAACAATGGTTCAAGTTCACCAATAGAGAGTTATAAAAAGGGGTTTCCTATGTGGGTCAAGCCCAATGATAGGAAGCTTTTGCAAACGGCTGCACCTAGGCCGTGTTGGAATATTAGAATCATAAAACTATAAACTAATAAACCATAAACAATTAACATCAAAGCATGTAGCACAGCGGAATAGATCTACATAACATATAATTAATTAACATAAATTTTAAATAGACGCGTACCTTTTCGATTTCTAGCAAGAACAAGGAATCACGTGCTCCAAGAACAATATAAACCCTAATAGGGTTTTAGGATGGATCGACAAGGGTAAGTAACACTTCCAAGATCACAAGCTAAAGTAAGCTTGTCACTCGTTCCTGTACACACGTATTACTAGCGTCTCAATGTGAAAAGCTAGGTTCAAGATCACAAATAAAACATCACAACAACTAGGGTTTGACGTTCTTGATAATATATGATCGAATCCCGAATACATCACAGTGCGTACAAATAAAGAAGTAAACTGATTATAATGCATATTCATATCCATGCAAAGTACAAGTATATAATAATACATGCACATGCATGATATTATATCATTACACCATTTACTTTCTGTACGTGTTTGATAATGTGTGGGTGAAAAGAGAATTGACTGAAAAGTCAATCGGATAGGGATTATAAATTGTTATCAACCGATTATAAGAAGCTCGGTTAGGGATAAAAAATTGTCGACCATTATGAAGCTATTGAGGGGTTTATATACACTCCAAACTTGCTCACCAAGTTTAAGTCTAACACCTCCTCAAGTTTCATAAATCGACACTCAACCCCCTCCTCTTTTCTAGTTCGATCATATAAATATTTGTGACTTAATAATTAATCATAAATCATTATATTAATTATTAATACATTGAGACTCATACGTAATGTGTGCAATCCCGAAGTCTCGGGTTCGAAACCGGACATACAAATATTAATAAATAATCCATAAACTCTAACAGCTCCCACTTGGATATTCATTAATATAGTAATGACATGGGTCAGTCTAGCTTAACCTTCCCAATGCCCCTAGCTCGATCCGAGTTGTGGTTCTCCTGGAAAAAAACCACGTGATGAAATTAATCATCATACTTATCCTTTTGTTACTAATACCGCGTTAATTTGGATATGGATCTTTGTCATTCCATAATTAACTATTATGTTTCTCGTTGTTTATGATTGATCAAGATTACCAAATCATCTGAACGTCTTCCAGATAGACTTTGGGTATGGCCATACAAACATCTTGTGAACCCTACGAGGGGCCCAGCAGTATTATACTTCAAAACAAATTTGAAGGAACAAATCCTTTATTGACTACGAGCGTGACCCTTGAATTTCACATCATTTTCCGAAAATTGCCCTTATAACTACCTTTTACGGTTAGCGTTAGACCATCTTACAGAAAATGAGCTACATCCTCGGCAGTCACCTGGTATCTCAAGTCTGAGGATAAATATTCATGATATACTTGATGACGACGATCCATAAAGTATAATCATGTGGTTGTGATAAGTCCTATATTCAATTTATCCAATATTGAATATCATGTGATATTGGTGTCTCAACCTTACAGTACATTCTACCAATCCTCACATTTGTCTTAATTCAATAATATTCCCATATTATTGATCGACAACGGACTATTTAGAATAACATAAGTTATTCACGGATTTAAACATGCAAATATAGGATACAATATTAAAAAAATGAGAATAAACGTTATCCGCACTTTATTTCATTAAAATAATATTGCTTAACATCCCTTATCCAAATACTAACTAGATCAATGCATGATATTTGTCATTAATGAATTATGCCACAAGTCATGTTCCACATACTTGTTGACAAGGCATAAATCAACTAATGTTGATCTATCGGAATTTTGAGAATACTTATTTCATAATGAAATACTTGTATGTGTGCATTCATCTATCTAGATATTGCCACATACTTCATAAAATGCGTGACATCCTTATGCACAAATTTATGACAATTAAACTACCAAACCTTGTAGTTAAAGCATTCTAATTCTTTATGTATAATGCAACTATGCTCATATTGAGCACAACTAGTATACATGGTCTCCTAATAAGAATGAGCTCCCACCATGACTAGTATTGAGTGTCATCTCAATCTTACTAGCATCATTGTATCAAACAACAATATGCTCTTTTAGAGTTCCGTAAACTTTAATATCCATCGTGTAATGTTTTGATATCTTCAAATCCTTCAAGATTTGAGCACAATATCAATCAAGCAATAACTTGCCATATGGTTCATATTTAGAATTTTGGAGCAAATCCAGGCTAAGGATGTAAATTCTAAAACATATCCATTACACTTAGTTATCTAATAATTTATAATTAGATACTAATGTTGTCAATCATCTTGCATCCAAGCATGATACAACAAGCAACATGATGTACATGAATAATCATTTCGTCAGCCTTAGATTTATTCATGTCATATCTTTTCCAAGATATGTTTCTATCTAGATCTTCTAATAGAATATCATGTTCTTTTAGAATCAGTTATCTTACCGCTTATGTTTATAATCAAATAAACATATATTTCAGGGTTTTATTTTCTATATGAAGTTTCATTCCAAACTAAAACTTAACATATAAATGTTAATGGAATGTTACTTCCTATATGTTATACAACATATATGAAATAAGAAAATAAATACATCACTCCCACTAGCTTTCAGAAATATTAAGAAATATCTTAATTTTAATTATAAATCAAAACTCGATTTAATAACTAAAATAAGTATATCTTTTAGATGCATGCATTAATCCATTTACAAATGATTTGCACTTTTGTATACTATTAAAGATTATTTGAATTCAAACACTTCTTTCAATTACTTTTCGTCCTCGCTCAAGTAATTATTAAAGAAAGAGTTTTGATATTCCATTATTAACTTCATATAAATGAAACTAATAATGACAATCATAATCTTTATATATTTAATGTGCTTAGAAAGAATCTCAATCACATTTAATTGCTTAATTGCGATTGATAATCTTTTCACATATTAAATATGTATACAAATTTTGTCCATATGATTTCTACACAAGAATTTTAAATCACTAGGATTTTCATTTCCATTGTAGAAATTCATTTCCATTCTATAGTGTAACTATAGAGTTTAAGATCAACTACGTTTCCAAACTAGTTATCTTCTTGGACTGCATCTAATTATTCATAGTATGAGTAATTTGCCAAATAACATTTGCAATTTATTAACAGGCATATCACTATCCTGTAACTCATAACCCTCAACATATTCTACAAATATTTGAGATACCCTTACGGATCTATGAATAAGAATTCCATATCTTGAGATTTAACACTAACATGTTAAATCCTTATAATGATCTTGCTAGCGTATTTAAAAGATTCTGTATCTTGTAATTTTTATCTTTTGAAGATAAAACTCCCACTCGCCTTTTGCAATTTATAGATTACCTATAAATGCTTAGCAATTAGAGCAACACACAACTTGTTCTCTTTTGGGACTTTGCAGATACAAATTTGACAGTTCCTAATCTTAATTTGTTAATAACCTACCCAACAAGTAGTTTAACAAATTCTGAACTTCAATTTTAAGACTTAATGTGATTGATCACATTCCATATTAAATGGTGTCTTATTGATCTTCTAGGTTGGAGTCTTAATTGAGTATATTCAATTCATACTCAATTTTCTAACCTTGATATCTTTAGGAAGATTAGAAGATATAGTTATCTTTAATCAAACAATAAAAAAAAATTGATTCTCCTAACTGAACATACCATAAACACTATGTATTTCATTAGTATTAATATTGTAAGTCATTCTTACAATATGTGAGATAAATATATTTCATTTTGGCTTACCTATTTACCAACTGAATCACTTTAGTGGTACAACAGATTTTCCAAGCCAATTGCATACTTTATAACATAAGTGCCTTTTTGCCCAAGCCACTTAATTTCTATGTCTTACCAAAAAGACATAAACTGTTATAATCCCAATGTACGTTATAAATCATTGATAAACTCAATGACTTCTTGTATATGTCTTAATTAAAAAAAACATAACAAGCTAACGCCTTACTTTGTTATAAGTCTTATAGCAATAAAAGACTTCATATTTATATCTACAATATAAACATGTATAACTAAAGTAATTATGAAACCCACAACTTGGTTTCAATAGTATTTCAAGTTAATTTATTACTTCATATATTTATGTCATTCCAAGAATACATAAACATCTGAATATGAAGTAGTATAAGATTACTTCATTTATTTATGTCATTACAACAATACATAAATATTCTCATTAGAAGTAGTCTTATTATCATGTTGACACTTGTTCTAATAATTATCTAATTTTTAGAAACTTGTAAATTAACATAGTTTCATTTCATCAGTCGAGGCTGATAATGATGAAAGTATGTAATTTACCTTGTCATTAATATCTAGTAATGAAAGTAGATATTAACTTCAAGTGTTCCATAAATTAGAATGTGTATAAAACACATTAGAACATTGATCTCTTACTTTACAGTCAAGAGATCCCTTTAAATCATATTCCTTTATGTTGTTGCTTGCACACAATAAGATCTCTCCCACTTGTGCATGGAACAACATCACGTATCGAATAAACAACACGTCAATAGTTTGCTTATTTGATCAATATGATTGTGTCATAGATATAAGTAGATATAGAATCACCTCGTCTAGTAAGAAAACGTACACGACTATCCTTAATACCACAAGTGTCTATAATTGGAAAGTAATCATCTCAAGAAATTCTAGAGATAATCCGGGTAACTACCAAGACTTGTAGCTCCCACTGAATTTAAGATCACTGCATAAACTCATTATTCAGTAATTTCAGCACTATGCTCCCACTGGCTTTGACAACATTGTAAGTGTTGCATTACCAGTAAAAACAAATAGCGTGTTGTTTACTTTCCTACACCCTTGATGAATTCCTTACGTAATACTACTAAGGTACTCAAGGAATGTATTCTACTTTGTAAATGATGGAATATCCATCAATGCAATTAACTTGAAAGAATTAGGTATGCAATTTCTTCCTTAGTTAGGTCTACCATCCCCATCATGGTATGTAGCACCTTTAAATGGTTAAAGCATAATAACTAGATCAAACATTCTAGTTTGCCTTTTACCAATCTTTGCGGTAATTAGTCTAGTTTCTAATTTAATAACTCCTAACCATGCAATTTCTTAAGAAATTCGCCATGAGTTATTTCTTAGAATTTAGACAATTCTAATTATCCTATTATACCTTTCTCACTCATGAAAAGGAATAGGATTAAGTCTCACTCTTCACACGGAAAGTGGACTCGATTTATTCTTTTCAGCAAAAATTGACTCTATCCAAAACCCCTACAGGTGTAGATCAATTTACTACTAAAAGAATATCCCATGTTTACGGTTTTAACGTTGCATTAAATACATTAAAAGAATTTTCAAAATTCAATTTAGTATTTTTGATAATAACTTTTCAAGAAAATTAAACACCCACGGTAAATAAAATTTCACCATTTAATTTTCATTAAAAATTAGGATCCAAATTGACGTCATTTCATCACATCAGCTTTGGCTGCTAGCAATGAAAGTACTCAATAAGGTAGAGCTACACTCAATTGCCAATATACAATTGCAATTCCTAGAATCATGGGAATTACATTATTTTGCCAACATCAGTTGCAAATGTAAGCATGTTTCATCCCCAAATCTTTATGCCTTGGCGCCGTTCCATTACATCAGCTTTGGCTGCTAGTAATGAAAGTGCCCAATTAAGTTTAACCAACTTAAGAAACTGTAAATTGACGTCACTTTATTGCATTCAGCTTTGGCTGCTAGCAATAAAGCACTCAATTTACCCTTAGACAACCACCCTTTGAACATCAACATTCAGCTTTGGCTGCTAGTGATGTAGGATGAAACCTTAGGTGTTTCTTTTTGTAGTTGGGTGGCATTTAACTTAAATTTAAAGGGTATAAATTTTGATGTGTTAAATCAAAAAATATGTACAAAGATGTCATGCATTCATCTTTGTATCATATATATTTTCAACAAAAATCCGTTTACTCATTTGTAAGCTCAAATCATCAAAGTTTTTAATTGAGGCGTTGAGCAAATTACAACATTGCCTTAAGATGCTTCGTACTTTTTCATGGTGTACTTGGTAAGTCTATTATTGACGCACAGGCGAGCGGAGGGACGACAGCCGCCGAAGCTGGTTAAAACCGTGCCCCTCTAAGGTCACAATTTAATGTGAACCAACCTTAAACCCACTTTATAGTTTGTCAATAATAGGTCCGCCGCTTCGACCACTTTTGTACAGTCGCATCAATCAACTAAAACTTATGATTTTCTTGCTTAAAACAATTTATGTAGTAAATTATTAATTGCTAGTCTCGCCTGGGAGCAAATTACCGTGCGAAGCGAACCACTGTCGACACATAAGACTTGGCAATTAAATGGTTTACTACAAAGGTTTCATAGTTATTAGGTTCATTTATTTTTATTTTGAAAAATTACCCTCTTTGTTGTTACAATCCATCATAATTAAACACACAAAGAACAAGTAATTCAAAAAATAAATAAACACATAATAACACATATATGATCATCAACGATATCATATAGCCACATGCAAACCTTTTTGATAAATCCTATTAATTATCTATGTGAATTTTCATGTATCTAATCAATAAAACTCCCATTGGTTTTCGAGCTCATTGTACCCAATGGACCACAGACGCCAAATAAATTTGGCCGCGTAAGTTTTGATCAATTAGATACCACATTGCACATAACCAATTTTAATTAATATATTAGGGTCTTCCCTAATTTAAGATCTATCTTAAAAATCATGTGGCAAATAAATCAACAAACATTCCATGACAAAATATGCAAGATTTTGTCATGGATCCCATATTGCACATATAATCATGTTAACACATATTATCATGTCAATATATCCTGTACGCAATCTAATTAATTAACGACATCACATAAGGTACTCATTAATTAATCCCTAAAAATTGCATGCAATCCTAGGGTTTTCTACAAGTTTTCTACAAAAACTAAAACCCTAAATCATTAATTGCATGTATCTAATTAAAGATTCAATTTTTAAGGTTTTATGTAATTAATTACATGTTAAAAACGCGGCTCATGATGCCACTGTTGGAATATTAGAATCATAAAACTATAAACTAATAAACCATAAACAATTAACATCAAAGCATGTAGCACAGCGGAATAGATCTACATAACATATAATTAATTAACATAAATTTAAATAGACGCGTACCTTTTCGATTCCTAGCAAGAACAAGGAATCACGTGCTCCAAGAACAATATAAACCCTAATAGGGTTTTAGGATGGATCGACAAGGGTAAGTAACACTTCCAAGATCACAAGCTAAAGTAAGCTTGTCACTCGTTCCTGTACACACGTATTACTAGCGTCTCAATGTGAAAAGCTAGGTTCAAGATCACAAATAAAACATCACAACAACTAGGGTTTGACGTTCTTGATAATATATGATCGAATCCCGAATACATCACAGTGCGTACAAATAAAGAAGTAAACTGATTATAATGCATATTCATATCCATGCAAAGTACAAGTATATAATAATACATGCACATGCATGATATTATATCATTACACCATTTACTTTCTGTACGTGTTTGATAATGTGTGGGTGAAAAGAGAATTGACTGAAAAGTCAATCGGATAGGGATTATAAATTGTTATCAACCGATTATAAGAAGCTCGGTTAGGGATAAAAAATTGTCGACCATTATGAAGCTATTGAGGAGTTTATATACACTCCAAACTTGCTCACCAAGTTTAAGTCTAACACCTCCTCAAGTTTCATAAATCGACACTCAACCCCCTCCTCTTTTCTAGTTCGATCATATAAATATTTGTGACTTAATAATTAATCATAAATCATTATATTAATTATTAATACATTGAGACTCATACGTAATGTGTGCAATCCCGAAGTCTCGGGTTCGAAACCGGACATACAAATATTAATAAATAATCCATAAACTCTAACAGGCCGAACATTGTGGTGGCTCAAGATGGTTCAGGGAATTATAGAACCATTAAAGCTGCGATTGATGCGGCTGCAAAGAGAAGTGGGAGTGGGAGGTTTGTCATTCGTATAAAGAGAGGTGTTTATAGAGAGAACATTGAGATTGATAATAAAATGAAGAACATAATGCTTGTTGGAGATGGGATGAAGTACACCATCATTTCCGGCAGCCGTAGTGTTGGAGGTGGCTCTACCACCTTTAAATCCGGCACCGTCAGTAAGTTTCTATTAACTAACTTTATATACATGTCTCTAACGAGGTTTGAAATCACAACCTTTATATAATTTCAATTAGAAGACTTCTAGAAATGGAGTACAAGTCATGGTTTTGGAGTACAATTTCTTGCTTACGAATCATGAAAATGAAATAGCTATAGTTATAATTATTGAAATATAAAAGTCTTCGAAGTTTTTCATGTTTTATATTTGAGTATATGACATTTAGATATTTTTTATTCACTTACTCATTCTTGAAAATTATGTTGACATTTATATATCTTTATAATTTGAATTAAAGTATCGTACGTGATGACATTTTCGACAGATAATATTAAACATTCTACGCTATTTCTATTTCATAAGTACTCGTTACATGTTTATATTGCCTATGATCAATCCATAAACTCATCACACGTTTCTTGTTTAATTTATTCACAACAGTTGTAACCGGGTCCGGATTCATTGCCCGTGGCATAACATTCCGGAACACCGCTGGTCCTCAGAATCACCAAGCCGTGGCCCTACGTTCAAGCTCGGACTTATCAGTCTTCTACCAATGCGGCTTCGAAGGATACCAAGACACTCTCTACACTCACTCACAACGTCAATTCTACAAAGAATGTTACATATATGGCACAGTCGACTTCATCTTTGGCAATGCAGCAGTTGTTTTCCAAAACTGTATGATCTACGGAAGAAGAGGCATGAAGGGCCAACAAGTCACTATTACAGCCCAAGGCCGAACTGACTCGAATCAGAACACGGGCATCTCAATACAAAATTCTAGAATCATGGCTGCGTCGGACTTGAAGCCAGTATTGAGCTCATTTAAAACGTATTTGGGCCGTCCCTGGAAGCAGTACTCGAGAACTGTTTTCTTGAAAAACTATATTGATAGTTTAGTCGACCCGGCTGGTTGGTTAGAATGGGATGGAAATTTTGCTCTTAATACCTTGTACTATGGAGAATATAGGAATTTTGGACCGGGCTCTTCAACGAGCCGAAGAGTGAAGTGGCGTGGGTACCGGGTTATTACTAACCCTAATGAGGCTTCTAGGTTTTCAGTTGCCAATTTCATTGCCGGACAATCGTGGTTGCCCGGTACTGGTGTTCCCTTTCATTCTGGCCTTTAAGTTCTAGTTGAACCTCTTGAAGGAGAATTTATGTATTTGTATTTCCAATTTTTGGTTTCCCATTATTTTGTATATTTGTTGATGTAATTCTTTGTTACACTTTATTTAACTCAATCAATAAGAGTTTTTTTTAAATTATAATATCATGACAATCATATATAAACAATAACATCAAAGAACACAAGCGGAAGCGTAGGAACAATAACATATAATTAATTAACCGAATTTAAATGTATACGTACCTTAATGATTCTAACAAAACAAGAATCAATCCAAGCAACTAAAGTGATGAACCCTAATTAGGGTTTAAACGGATTCGACGAATTGCCCCTTACCGATTTCAATTCAATCCAAGAATCAAACAATAGTATGTTTGATTCACGTTCTTGTACACACGTACTAAAGTAAACTAAAGTTATGCAAGTAAATAAATCACAAAACTTAAAACCAAACTTTTTGTTTAAGAAACAAAATCGATCGGCCCTTGTAAGGGTTTTAGTTCGATCGACCAAAAGAAGAACAAGAGAAGAAAACTTTTAGGGATTAGTTTGCGTGCACAAGAGATGTCAAAACTATAACCCTTGGTTTGCTTATATACTAGAAGTAACTTGATGACCAAGTTTGAGTGGGATTGGGTTTCACCCCAATACCTACGACCGACCTTAACCTACAAGGGGTTTCTGGAACATTCTCGTCATCCAATTTTCAATCTACTCCATTCCTTTTATTATTTAACGATCGTTAGTCACTTCCGTTAAATACTAACGTTCGTTATACGTTTTGTGATAATTACTAATTAAATATAGGGATAATTACCAAAATAGACCGGGCAACCAAGTGGTTGGCGGTTTCCGCCCCGAAATCGGAAACTTCTGATATTAGACCAGGGCAACCTGTACTTTTTGGGCAACTCAAATTTGCAAGTGACAAGTGCCACTTTTCTGACTATTTTTTGGGCAACTTGTGTATTTTTTTGGGCAACTGGAGGACACTTGTCATCGTATGGGTCGAGATGCCTAGTTTCCTGGTCTAATATCAGAAGTTTCCGATTTCAGGGCGGAAACCGCCAACCACTTGGTTGCCCGATCTATTTTGGTAATTATCCCTTAAATATAACATTTTATATAAAATAATTAATCTTTAGTTCTCATACGTAAAGTATGCAATCCCGTGATCTCGAGTTCGATCCTAACATACGAATACTAAAATAATGTCCATAAAACTAACAGCTCCCACTTGGACATATTTTAATAGTGTAATCACATCGGTTAGCGTCTTGCAACACGCCGATGCCTCTAGTACAACTCGAGTAGGTCTCCTGGAAAAACCTTTAATGATTCATCATTATTATTATCCTTTTGTTACTAATACTACGTTAAATAAAGATATGGATTTGAATCATTCTTTATTCAACTATTCTGTTTCTCGTTGTTTGTGATTGAGCAAGATTACCAAATCTTCTGAACATATTCAGGGGAGATCTTGGGCGTGGAACAAATTCTATCTTGACTACAAGCATAACCTATGAATTTTGCAACAATTCCGAAAACAATCCTTATGACTACCAGTTACGTATAGCGTTAAATTGTTCCACAGAATGCACTACATTCATAACAGTTATCTGGTATCTCAAGTCTGAGGATAACTATTCATGATTTACTTAATAACATCATCCATAAAGTAACATCATGTAGTTTGGGATAAGTCCTATATTCAATTCATTGAATATCATGTGAATTTGGCATGTCAACGCATCAATATACTTTCAAGTATATTATACCAAAACTCAGATTTGTCTTAATTTAATGATATTCTCATATCATTAACTGACAACGGACGATTTAGAATAACCAATTTATTCACGGATTAAACATGCAAATATAGGATAACAATATTAAATAATGAACATCAACATAACTAATACTTTATTTCATTAAAGAATAATAAATGCTTACAACATCCTTTATCCAAATACTAAACATAGTCATGCATAAAACTACTAGCTAATCTAAGTCCAATGCCATTGGCAAGTTCAGTAAGCTTTTCCTTAGCTAAAGCCATAGTGAATGGATCAGCTAATTATCATCTGTGTGAACTTTCAAGAGATTAATTTCTCCTATGCTGACTTGCTGTCAAACATAGTGATACTTCCGTAGAAAATGTCTGGTGCCCTTCATGACTCCAGGTTCATTGGCAAATATGATTGCAGCATAATTGTCACAATACATATTAATAGGCGATTCAATCGAGGGCATAACACCAAGCCCAGAAAGGAATTTCCTAATCCAAACTGCCTCCATTGCAGCTTCTAAAGCAGCTATGTATTCGGCCTCTGTCGCAGACATCGCAATTGTACTCTGCTTCTTGCTCCTCCAGTCTACTGCTCCTCCATTGATAAAAAAGACATAACCAGTCTGAGACTTCGTGTGGAAAACTAGAAGGTGGGGTTGAATAGTTTTTACCGTTTTAAATTTTAATTCGCTTTGTGACTTAACGTGATTTCAAAGTAAATACTCACAAACAAACAATATAAGTAAAGTAAGTAAGGATAGGGACAATCAAACCATAACACGAAGATTTATAGTGGTTCGGCTACAAGGAATCTCTTCCTTGCCCTACTCCACTCCTCGAGCATCTAACTCGAGAGTTTTTCTTCACTAAGAAACAAACTCCCTTCTCGGCGGAGAAAACCTTTATACACGTCGCTTATACTTTATCCGGTACTAAGCTAAACACCGGGTTCTACTTAAAGGAAGAACCAACCTGACGTCGCTTATACAATTACCGACACTAAGCTAAATGTCGAGTTCTTTACAAGGGTACAACTACTCCCGTTTACTCTATGTGTTTTGAGGACTAAAACACTAACCGGACTTTACTGAATGAGAGGTATAACAATGATGTGTAAACTCTAACTAATCACACAGTTTCTACTTTACAAGACTTGCAACAGTATGTTGAAGCTTGTTGATGCTTGATCTCTTTTGCTACAAAAAGGAAGATCACTAAGAATGATGAATGATATGGGTTAGTAATGTATAAATGAATGTATGTATAATTTATGCTATATAAGTGATGATTATGCCCAAATGATCAGCTTGCTATTTATAGGCAAACTGATTCAACAGTTGGCGGATCTGGCGGATCCCAAAAATTGGATCCGCCACTTCAGGACAGCTAAGAGATTCTCAAATCTTTTCATATCTTGCCATATCTTTCCATATCTTCCAATGTCAACTCTTTGGCTTGAAGATCAATACAAGATATCTCAAAATCTTTCTAAGATTGTGTTCATGATGCATGCCATGATGTCATCCTAATATTTAATAAATAAAGTTTCTAATTTAAGGAAGAAACTTGTAAATGTATATATGTATATAATGTTACTCCTAGAGATCTTGTAATATGTAAATATGTTTTTAAAAGACTTATCACTATAAATGTAAAAGGCTTATTCTTATATTTATGCTTTTGCTTAAAGATAAACTTTGTATTTGTCATTAAAAAAATTAAGCAAAGATCGTAAAATATAAATAACGTTTTTGGGACGATATTTATATTAACAATCTCCCCCTTTTTGTTGATGACAAAACATAAAATGTATTTTTAAGTAAAGAGCTTAAATAAAGGATGAGTCTTTTAAAAATATAGATTAAGTTAGTTTATGCAAGTTTTAAAATCTATTTTAAACAAAAAGTATGTACTGTGATGTTTCACAGTGATATAAACTTAATCACTTAATCTTTTCTCCCCCTTTTTATCGAAACAAAAAGAAGATATGCGTAACGGAATGTGATTTTGAGAACTTTAAAGCTCCCCCTTGGATTATACTCCCCCTAAATGGAGTGCCAAGTATATAATGTATGATCCTACAAAACAAATGGTTAGAATATGATATGCTCCCCCTTGATGTATACTCCCCATTGCAAGGGTACCAATGTATACGTTTCAAGGATATGATATGCTACAAAATAAAAGTTAGTAATGAAAAACTTCAACCAAGAAGCAAAATGCATATGTAATGGTCAACCAAACAAGAAAGGTCAACCCATTTGACTTTAAAAGGTCAAAATGAAGTGTCTGATAAAAAATAAGTACCTAAGTATAAGTGGTCAAATTATTATGAGAATTCAAACCAACCATACTGTGATGTTAGTAAATCAAACAAATAATGATATTATGCCAAATAGTGATCACCTACAAGCATAAACATATAACATCCATTCATTGAAAATTTGTTTGTGACATCAGTCACAAAACATGATGTTACAAGAAGAAAATAAATCCTACAAAGAAAATACTAGAATAAATTCTAAAAGTTCCTAGGAAGAAGCTACAAATCCTATTGCGGAGGATTGGTTGGGTTTGATGAAGATATGATGGAAGCAAGCCAAATGGATTCTAAGTCCTTTGTATCACGTAAGTTAGAGTCCATTATGTTTGAAGAGGAGTTGAGAGGATCAAGTTCCTTATTGTTTTGAATGTTTGGTTGATTGAGCCACATTGAGTCATCAATTGTTTGAAGTGTGGTAAGTAAATCATGGGGTTGCAAGTTGGGTGAATGTGGAGGTGATGATGATTTTCTCACTTGAGATGGTGTGGGTGGTGATGAGGATGTATTACCTATTGGAGTCATGGTAGGTGATGGTGACTTTGATGTAGGTGATGGTGTGGTACTTAGTGGAATTATGATAGGTGATGGTGATTTTGATGGTTGAGTTGAAACAGGTGATGGTATGTTAACCACAGGAGTTATGATGGGTGTTGAAGTAGGAGTGGATATGGTAGGTAAGTTCACATTAGAGATGGGATTTATGAACCAGTATGGTCTTATGCTAATTCTAGTGGTCCATCTGTGTGGTCTGGATATGTGTGAGTTGTTGAATTTGTGCATTGTGAAATTATTTAGAGATGTGCAGGTATGAGAATGTGAGTTGAAATCATCCTAAGGCTTCTAATTTATATTACTCTAAAGTGCATGGAAATTGGTGTTTGGATTAGATGTTTAAAGAGATGTTGGTTTCCAAAAATTTGGAGCAAGATAAAGTTGTTTGTCATATTATCAAAGTCAATCCATAGAAATGGAGTTGATATAAAGATATGCAGAAGATGACTCAAAAGCATGTAATGTGATTGATTTACGGATTCCAAAGAACCAATTAAAGGAATCCTTATGTGTTAGAGAAAGGTAACCTGGAGAAAAATTTGAATATTCAAATTTTGGTGAGTGATTGATTCTATTGTTTTCTAATTGTTCTAATGGTTTCTAAACATCCTAATGATCAGTAGAATACTCCTGAAAACTAAAATGAAGAATCTAAGAATCGAGATAAATCGAGAAAGTTTTGAAAAATATTACTGTTTAAGCCTGCGGATCCAATCGACAACAAAGGCGGATCCAAATTTTTGGATCCGCTGAATCCGCAGGTTCAGAATTGGTGGAGCCAAGAGATACAACAGGCGGATCCAAATTTTGAGATCCGCCATATCCGCCGTATACAAGTTCTAAAACAAACAGAACATATGTCGAATTTCGCGTTTCATGTTCAAATCTCGAAAATTCTCCTAAAACATATGTAATAACTAATATGTGATAGAAAAATACTAAATATATAGGTTCTAACACACATTTGCACATTGATTAATCCGATCATAATTTCTTACCATTAAGGGAGTTAAGCCAAACGGTGGCTTAATCTTGAAAAATTGATAACAACACGTGTTGTTGCCCTGCAATGTTAAGTTAGTTCACATACACGTTAAGTACTAACATAATATCTTAAGAAACACATAATTTCAACATCTCATTGTCTGACATAGACTTATACCAAACACTCCTTAGATGTCACTTGTTCATTTTCTTGATCATTTTCTTGTGACTCTTGTGAAGTTTCATGATCCACCGTCCTAGATTTTTCATCATTCCCTTTGTTTGTCGAAGCTCCTCGGATTCATTGTTAATGGAAGGAAGTTGATTCAAGTATTCGGGTGGAGGAATCCTAGAGTTGGGCAAACCGTCTTCGTCACTAGCAGATGATGATGAAGATGAGGTTGGAGAATGAGCACGTTTTCCTCTTGCTACGGCTACCCTATGATCACTGAGAGGGACAAAGGTGTGTGGAATTTCGGTGTAGTCAGGAAGGAAACCACTAGCGTTTCGGGGAATAGGAATAGAGGCTTTAAACAGACGTGTAAGAAGCATTCCATATGGCATGGAAATGGTACCTAGAACTGGAATATCTGCCATTCTTTTGGCAATATAGTAGGCTAAGTTAAATTGTTGATGAGTCGACACACAATACATCATGTAGCAGAGGCTAGCATTGACGTGGTCCCTATTTCCTACGGTGCTAATGACGTTTGCCCTCAAAATTTCTTCTAGCTTCTTAAATTCAGGTTTAAGTTCATTAAGTTCCATGGCAAATGGATCTCGGTTTACTTGTTTACCTCGGTTTGTCCTAGTTGGGTTGTTTCTAGGATTGAAGAGATGTTCACGGATGATTTCTTTGGAAGTGAGGGGTATGTCATATGGATTAATACGGCCAAGGTTGGACTCTAAGATGGACAATGGCCATTTGTCCGAATAAAAGCAAGTTCCTTGACTTGGAATACCTAAAACTTCTCCAAATTGATTTAGAGGAAATGTAAATTGGTTTTGGTTTACTTTGAAATGAATATTCATGAATCCAAAGTCGTCTGTGCTAAGACTTACAGTAGCATAAAATTCAAGTATAAACCTAGGAATAATGGGTTCATCTATGTCGAGAAGACCATCAAGTTGGATAGAAGCTAATTGTTCACGGATATTGGTTTCTTCTAAAAATGATGTATCTACGGTTCTACCTTCGTGAACATAACGTTTTTCTAATGCCTTAAAGATTTTGACTTGATCATCTGTGAGTCCTTTGGTTTTGTGGTGTTGAGGTAGGTATTTGTGGGTGTTCTTATGGTCATAATTTGTCGCAGGAGGCATGATTATCCTAGACACAAAAATTTCATAATTTAGTTAAAATTATCGAAAATATGTATATTAATTTCTAGTGTGTGCCTACATGGGGACAATGTGGAGGTACGGTTATCTTGACTCCTTTTGATGCACGAAAATTTTGTTTATGCAAGTTTTATGATAAAACGAGAGATAACCCAAACGCTCCTACTTCAATGTAGCTTCATTTGAATGTACCCGAAAATACATATTAGTTATGTATTCCCTTTAGCATTCAAGAGACATTATGCAAGTGATGTTTAAAACATAACGTTTTTGTATTTGTATAAATAATGATAATGTACTACAAGATGCAATTCCTAACTATGAAAAACATGATTTGTTATGCAATTCAGTAAATAAGTTTCATGATTTTCCTAAAAATATGTATAAACCCCAAGTTTTGATTTTTGTGCAAGAAATAGAAATTCTAGACTCAGATTAGGAATTAGATTATGATTAGGATACTTACAGAGATGATTTAAGCACAGATTGGTGGTGGAGTATGACCTAATTTCTGAGTTTTGTGTGATAGGGATCGAATTTCAGTGGGATGTATGTTTTTGGGGAATGTGATGTACAGTGAAGGGTGTTTGTTTTAATATATTAAAACTGTCTCAGCAATCCACGGATCCGGCGGATCCAAAACAAGGGATCCGCCCTTGTTGTCGGTTTTGGTATTGCCTGCGTTTGGTTAATCTAAGGTTCGAGTTAATGTTAAATCTACTCACTAGGTTCCAAGTCTAAGATAGTTGAAAGGTTCTCTCTTGAGAGGTTTTGTGAGAATATCGGCAATGTTGTCCTCTGAGGAAACTTTCTCAATTGAGATGTTTCCCTTCTGAACATTGTTACGTAGGAAGTGGTGACGTATTTCTATGTGTTTGGTTCTAGCGTGTTGGACTGGATTTTTGCTAAGATCGATAGCTCCTTTGTTGTCACAAAGAATGAGAATGTCGTTGAGTTTAATTCCATAGTCGACGAGAGCTTGTTTCATCCACAGTGCTTGTTGGCAAGCTTTTCCTGCTGACACGTACTCGGCTTCAGTTGTTGATATGGCGAGGGCTGTTTGTTTCTTAGCAAACCATGAGGTGAGACAATGTCCTACAAAAGTACAAATACCGCTTGTACTTTTCCTATCAACATAATCACCAGCATGGTCTGAGTCGGCATACACTATGGTTTCCATTCCCGTCCCTTTGGGATACCATAATCCTAGATGTGTAGTGCCTTTTATGTACCTAAATATCTGTTTAACGGCTTCAAGATGGGATGTTTTGGGATCTTCTTGAAAGCGTGCACATAGACAAACACTAAACATAATGTCCGGTCTACTAGCCGTTAGGTAGAGTAAACTACCAATCATCCCTCTATATTTAGTGCTATCTACGGATTTACTTTCGTCATCCTTGGTGAGTTTGGTTTCGGAAGACATTGGTGTTTTTAGAATCTTCAAGACCAAATTTCTTAAGCATATCCTCAATATACTTAGATTGGTTGAAGAATATCCCATCTTCTAATTATTTAATTTGGAGACCTAAGAAAAAGTTTAGTTCCCCCATCATACTCATTTCAAACTCATCATGCATGATTTTCAAAAATTCATCGCATAACTCTTGACAAGTTGAACCAAATATAATGTCATCCACATATATCTGGACTATGATAATATGTGATCCCTTTTTCTTGGTGAAGAGAGTGTTGTCTACTAGGCCCATGGTGTACTTATGGTCAACTAGGAAAGTCTTAAGTCGATCATACCAAGCTTTTGGTGCTTGCTTAAGTCCGTATAAAGCTTTCTTAAGTTTGTAGACATGATTAGGTTTTTCAAAATCGACAAAGCCGGGAGGTTGTGCTACATACACTTCCTCATTTATGAAACCATTTAGAAATGCACTTTTGACATCCATTTGAAATAGTTTAAAGTCATGTGCACATGCATATGCGAGTAGTATCCTAATTGACTCAAGTCTAGCAACGGGTGCAAATGTTTCATCGTAATCTATACCTTCTTGTTGATTGTAGTTTTGTGCTTACTAGCCTAGCTTTGTTTCTAGATACTACGCCATTTTGTACTAATAATTAGAACATGATTTAGGATATATGTGGATGTATCTACGATGTGACACCAAAACTTTTGAGATATGATTTGTTCATAGATCTACTCATTTCTTGAATTGTTCTATTTTTACGTTCTACTATACCGTTAGACTGAGGAGTTCGAGGAGTCGAGAAATTATGTGTTAAAAAGCTCCGAATAGGGTTTCGTTGTCAAATTCATGACCATGGTCGGTTCTTATTGACACTATGTTACTTCCTATTTGATTTTGAATTTTCTTACTTAAGATTTCAAATTTATCAAACTCTTCGTTTTTAGTTTTCAAAAACTTAGTCCGTGTATATCTAGAGTAATCATCTACTATTACCAAAGTGTAGAAGTTTCCCCCATAACTTTGTATAGCGGATGGTCCAAACAAATCCATATGTAACAATTCTAGACACCTAGATGTAGACACCATGTTTTTAGCCTTATGGCTATTATGAACTTGTTTTCCTATTTTGCAAGAATCACAAAAGTGTTGGTCATATTTCAACTTGGGCAGGTTCCTAACGAGTTCCTTAGATGATAAGGATTGAATTAACCTCATATTGGCGTGACCTAAGCGTCGATGCCATAGAGTTGAGTTGTCGTCCAAAGAAGTGAGACAAAGTTTGTCTTTAGGTGTTTTATCTAATTTCATAACATATACGTTATTCTTTAAAACACCTTTTCCTACGGTTATACCGTCTCTAAGTATTTTACTTCCATTTTCACTGAAAAGGACGTTATACTTTTTACGGCATAGTTGACTAATACTAAGCAAGTTAAAACCTAAGTTATCTACATGAGCAACATCATCAATAGTGAGAGAGTAATGAGAGATTGTACCTTTTCCGATGATTTTACTTTTAAGCTTGCTACCGAATGTGACATTACCTTCGTCGTACACTTGGTAGGTTGAGGACAGGCTTTTGTTTCTCGTCATGTGTCTTGAACACCTACTATCTTTAATACACTCATCTGGTTCTAACTCAACTTTTGAGCATACCTTAGTTCAAGAAAAACTCAAGCATTTGGTCCCCAATATCTCATGGGTCCGTTTGGGTTAAACATAACATTACCATGGTTCACTGATATCTAGCAGATAATCGAAGGGAATTGCCGCTAGTTGTTCTCTAAGCATGGTTCCTTCATAAAATGAGGAGTCTACAATCGTTTTGACTCTATACTTATTTTGACCTTTTCCTATAGAGACTGATGGTTTTTGTTTGTTAACAGTTGTACTAGTGCTAGGTTTTCTAATGACTTTAACGAAATCTGTACGATCTGATTTAATAGCCTTCTGTTCATCTTCTGTTTCCGCGGATCCTTTGGATACAACTGGCGGAACCAAAATTTTGGATCCGCCAGATCCGTGGTTATCAGAAGTTGTTGGAACAGTTTCTTTTTCTTTTACCGTTTGTTCCTGAAAGTCACTTAAGTCTCCATTTCTCATAAAATTTGGTTTGAAACTACCATGAGGTATTTTTTGCATTTTCATTATGTCATCTGTACAACTTAAGTGTTTATCAAATCTTTTGAATTTGGAGTTTTGTTTGATAAGACTTTCCTGTGTGGACTTTAGTGTTTCTATTTCAAGTTTTATTTCTTGACATAAAACACATGTTTCTTTAAAACCTTTACCTTTTTCTAACCTTATAGCTTTCTCTTTTAACCGATGAATTTCGTTTTCTAAAAATTCCTTTTTGGTTTTTAAGAACTTATTATTGCTTATGATTTTTAGGGTGATTTCACACAGTTTGTTATATTCTATATCTAATGTATCATCATCAATAAAGGAGTATGACGAGTCAGAATGTACCTCTTCTGTGTCATTAGCCATGAGAGCAACTTCGTTATTCTTAAGCTTGTTGTCATCACTTTCACTTTCACTGTCACTCCAAGCTCCACTAACAAGTGCTTTTTAAGATTTTTTCTTTGAAGGCTTTGGACATTCTCCTATTAAGTGACTAGAATCCCCGCACCTAAAACACTTCCTATCTATCTTTCCCTTCCTATCATCACGGTCTTTCCGGAAGAATTTATTTTCTTCTCGAGGTGGTCTTACGAACTTTCCTCGTCTCCTAAAGAATTTCTTGAAATCTCTTACGGCCATGACATACTCTTCGTCTTCGCTACTAGAACAAGACTCTTCGTCATCACTCGATTCTACCCTAGCTTTCAAGGCAATGGACTTCATTTTCTCCTTTTTGCCTTTAACAATTTTCGAGTCTTTTTCCATCACCATCTCGTGAACTTTGAGATTTCCTATGAGCTCGTCCAGTGTCATGCTTGAAAGATCCTTGGATTCTTCAATAGCCATCATCTTTGCTCTCCACTTCGGATGAAGTGCTCTAAGAAATTTCCTGACAAAGTTCTTGCTAGAAAAAGATTCATCAAGTGCTTTAAGAGAAGTAATTATAGTATTAAACCTAGCAAAAGCACTATTAATGGTCTCATCTTCAGAGATAACAAATTGTTCATATTGTTGAACAAGAAGATCAATTTTGTTATCTTTGACTTGTGAGTTCCCTTGATGAGTGATAATCAATGATTGCCAAATATCCTTAGCCGTTTTACACATAAAAACTCTTTCATATTCTTTCTTAGGTAATGCATTATAAAGCATCATTTTGGCTTCATTATTTTTGGCAATTAACTTCTTTTGCTCATCACTGTGACGAGTAAGAGAAGTACCTTCATCCCGACCACCTAATACATTTGATATAGGTTTATAATCACCTTCTACTATAATATACCATAGATCTATGTCCTTTGACTTCACATACGTCTCAAAGCGGTTTTTCCAGTATATGAAACAATTTGGTTCAAATAGTGGTGGTCTTTGCATAGATTGCCCTTCTTTAAAGTTTTCAAAATCCATTGATCGTTTCAAGTTTTTAAAATACAATATATTTTGAAAATCTTGAGTAACGTAGCTCTGATTCCAATTGTGAAAAACTAAAATGGGGGTTGAATAGTTTTTACCGTTTTAAATTTTAACTCGCTTTGTGACTTAACGTGATTTCAAAGTAAATACTCACAAACAAACAATATAAGTAAAGTAAGTAAGGATAGGAACAATCAAACCATAACACAAAGATTTATAGTGGTTCGGCTACAAGGACTCTCTTCCTTGCCCTACTCCACTCCTCGAGCCTCTAACTCGAGAGTTTTTCTTCACTAAGAAACAAACTCCCTTCTCGGCGGAGAAAACCTTTATACACGTCGCTTATACTTTATCCGGTACTAAGCTAAACACCGGGTTCTACTTCAAGGAAGAACCAACCTGACGTTGCTTATACAATTACCGACACTAAGCTAAATGTCGAGTTCTTTACAAGGGTACAACTACTCCTGTTTACTCTATGTGTTTTGAGGACTAAAACACTAACCAGACTTTATTGAATGAGAGGTATAACAATGATGTGTAAACTCTAACTAATCACACAGTTTCTACTTTATAAGACTTGCAACAGTATGTTGAAGCTTGTTGATGCTTGATCTCTTTTGCTACAAAAAGGAAGATCACTAAGAATGATGAATGATATGGTTTAGTAATGTATAAATGAATGTATGTATAATTTATGCTATATAAATGATGATTATGCCCAAATGATCAACTTGCTATTTATAGGCAAACTGATTCAACAGTTGGCGGATCTGGCGGATCCCAAAAATTGGAACCGCCCTTGTATGGGTATGGATCCGCCACTTCAGGACAACTAAGAGATTCTCAAATCTTTCCATATCTTGCCATATCTTTCCATATCTTCCAATGTCAACTATTTGGCTTGAAGATCAATACAAGATATCTCAAAATCTTTCTAAGATTGTGTTCATGATGCATGCCGTGATGTCATCCTAATATTTAAGAAATAAAGTTTCTAATTTAAGGAAGAAACTTGTAAATGTATATATGTATATAATGTTACTCCTAGAGATCTTGTAATATGTAAATATGTTTTTAAAAGACTTACCACTATAAATGTAAAAGGCTTATTCTTATATTTATGCTTTTGCTTAAAGATAAACTTTGTATTTGTCATTAACAAAATTAAGCAAAGATCGTAAAATAGAAATAACGTTTTTGGGACGATGTTTGTATTAACACTTCGCATCATCTTTGTCACACTGCCAGGACGCATCACAGTAACCTGTTACATCAAGTTCTGTAGCTGGATTTCCACCATACACAAGAAACATATCTTTCGTATGCCTAAGATACTTTAAAATATGTTTAACAGCAATCCAGTATTTTTCACCTGGATTCTGTTGAAATTGACTGGTAATATTTGGAGTGAACGCCACATCTGGCCTTTTGCATCTCACCGCATACATAATAGATCCTACAGCCGAAGCATAAGGAACTTTGCTCATGAGTGCCACCTCTGCAGGCGTTGAAGCACATAACTCACTGCTCAAGCCATGTTTCACTTCCATTGGCAAATATCCTTTCTTGGAATTTTGCATATTGAATCTCTTCAATATTTTGTCAATGTAAGCACTTTGAATTAATCCAATTAACCGCCTTGATCTATCTCTATAGATCTTGATTCCCAGAATATATGCAGCTTCCCCTAAATCCTTCATAGAAAAGCACTTTCCAAGATATGCCTTAACCTTTTGCAAACTTGGAATGTCTTTTTCCATGATCAATATGTCATCAACATATAGGATAAGGAAAATTACATTACTCACACTAGCTTTGTGATATATATACATGGCTCATCAAGATTTTGAATAAATCCAAACCTTTTGATTTTTTCATCAAATCTTTTATTCCATTGCCTTGATGCTTGCTTCAATCCATAAATGGATCTTTGAAGTTTGCATACACGGTTTGGAAGCTTTGGATTCACCAACCCTTCAGGCTGCGCAATATAGATGTCTTCATCTAGGCGACCATTTAAGAAGGCGGTTTTGACATCCATTTGCCAAATTTCATAGTCATAGTATGCTGCTATAGCTATGAGAATCCTAATAGCCTTAATGTCAGCTACAGGATAAAAGGTCTCCTCGTAGTCAACACCATATGTTTCAGTAAAGCCTTTAGCTACCAAACGGGCCTTATAGGTGTGTACCTTGCCATCCATGTCAGTTTTCTTCTTGAAGAGCCACTTACTTCCAACTACCTTGGCATTGGGAGGAAGGTCTACTTCAATCCAGACATTGTTATCTTTCATGGATTGCATTTTCCCATTCATAGCAACTACCCATTTATCCTTTTTAGGACTCTCAGTGGCAGCCCTATAATTAGTATGTGGAAAACTAGAAGGGGGTTGAATAGTTTTATCGTTTAAAATTAATTCGCTTTGTGACTTAACGTTATTTCAAAGTAAGTATGCACAAACAAACAATATAATATAAGTAAGTAGAGAAAGAAAAGATCAAACCACACAACACGGATATTTATAGTGGTTCGGCTACAAGGACTATTTTCCTTGCCCTACTCCACTCCTCGAGCCTCTAACCCGAGAGTTTTTCTTCACTAAGAAACAAACTTCCTTCTCGGCGGAGAAAACCTTAATACACGTCGCTTACACCTTTTTCCGGTACAAAGCTAAATACCGGGTTCTTGTTTAAGGAAGAACCAACCTGACGTTGCCTAAATGATTACCGACACTAAGCTAGATGTCGAGTTCTTTACAAGGGTACAACCACTCCTGTTTGGTTCTTTCACAAGGGTACAACCACTCCCAACACTCTTTGTGTTTTAAGGACTACAACACTAACCGCATTCTACTGAATAAAAGATGCAACTATGATGCCTAAACTCTAATAAGTTACACAGTATGTAACTATCAAGTCTTGCAATAGAATGTTGAAGCTTGTCAATGCTTGATCTCTTTTGCTACAAAAGGAAGATCACTAGGAATGAAATAATATGGGTTAGTGATATGCAAATGAAATAATATATATTTTATGCTATGTAAGTGATGAGAATGGCCAAATGATCAGCTTGCTATTTATAGGCAAAGCTGAGCAACAGGCGGCGGATCCCAAAACTTGGATCCGTCTTTGTATCCATTTGGATCCGCCGTGTCAGGCCAGCTAAGAGATCTTCAAATCTTTCCAAATCTTGCCATATCTTTCCATATCTTCAAATGTCAACTCTTTAGCTTGAAGATCTAAACAAAATATCACAAAATCTTACCAAGATTGTGTATATGATGCATGCCATGATGTCATCCTAACTTTTGAAAAATAAAGTTTCCATTTTAGGAAATAAACATGTAAATGTATAAAATGTAAATTCTAGTGATCTTGTGAAATGTAAATGTGTTCTAAAAAGAATTTAACTTGTATTTATGATTTGCTAAAAGATATACTTTGTATTTGTCATTAGCAAAACTAGGTAAAGATCGTAAAATATAAATAACATTTTTGGGACGATATTTGTATTAACAATCTCCCCCTTTTTGTTGATGACAAAACATAAGGTGTATTTTTAAGCAAATGAATAAATGAAGTATGAGTCTTTTTAAAAATATAGATTAAGTTTGTTTTATGCAAGTTTTGAAAACAATTTTAAGTATAAATGTATGTACTGTGATGTTTCACAGTAATGCAAACTTAATCCTTTCTCCCCCTTTTTGTCGAAACAAAAAGAAGATATGCATAGCGGAATGCGATTTTGAGAACTTTAAAGCTCCCCTTTGATTTATACTCCCCCTAAATGGAGTAACAAGGTTATGATGTATGAACCTACAAAACAAATGGTTAGAATATGATGTGCTCCCCCTCGATGTATACTCCCCATTGCTAGAGTACCAACGTATACATTTCAAGAGTATGATATGATGTATGATCCTACAAAACAAATGGTTAGACTATGATATGCTCCCCCTTGATGTACTCCCCCTCGATCTATACTCCCCGTTGCTAGGGTACCAACGTATATGGTTCAAGGTTGAGAAAAGCTACAAAGTAAAGGTTAGTTAATGAAATACTTCAATCAAGAAGCAATATGCATATGCAATAATTAACCAAGAAAGGTCAACCCAATTGACCTCTAAAAAGTCAAAATGAAGTGTCTAATCAAATTTTTGTACCTCATGTACATTTGATCAAAGCAACATGTGTAGTTAAAACAACCATACTATGATGTTAGTAATCTAAAATAAGATAATATGCTTAATATTGATCACCTACAAGCATAAACATATAACATCCATTCATTGAAAATTTGTTTGTGACATAAGTCACTAAAGATGATGTTACAAGAAGAAAATAAATCCTACAAAGAAGATACTAGGATGAGACCTAAGAATGCCTATTGCGGAGGATTTGTTGAGTTTGATGAAGATGTGATGGAAGCAAGCCACATGGATTCTAAGTCCTTTGTATCATGTAAGTCCATTGTGTTTGATGAGGAGTTGAGAGGATCAAGATCCTTATTGTTTTGAATGTTTGGTTGATTTAGCCACATTAAGTCATGAATGTTTTGGAGTGTGGTAAGTAAATCATGGGGTTGCAAGTTGAGTGGTTGTGAAGATGATGATGACACTGGTACAGATTCTGCCTATCGTCACACTGGAAATGCGTGACTATATGCATATAGTCACACACGTTTTTTTGGGTGTGTGTGACAAAAATTCGCGCCACCGTAGGTATCATATGGTCACATTGTTTAGTTTGTGGCCGTTTTCATCGAAAAAGAGTGACCAAAACCCGAATATGTGTGACTAATTAGGCACAAGTTTTGTTGGATTCATCAGTATGTGTGACTATTTCCCATCCTATAGCCACACGAAAATATAATAAATGTGACGTTTGTGATGATTTAGTCACACATCGTGTGTTGTTTTTTTCGAGTTAGTCACATACAATTTAAAAAACAGTGGCCAAAAGTGTTAATAAGTGTGACCATATGCTGTTTAAAGTGAAGAAATGTGTACTATTGATCATCCAATGGTCACATGAATTCTTAGTTTGTGTGGCCTTTTGTAATATTTAGTCACACAAAGCATGTTTGCTTTGGGTATTTAGTCACATACAATTAAGCATAAAGTGGCCAAAAGTGTTAATAAGTGTGACCATATGCTGTTTTAAGTGAAGAAATGTGTATTTTGTGTGACTATTGATCATCCAATGGTCACATGAATTCTTAGTTTGTGTGGCCTTTTGTAATATTTAGTCACACAAAGTATGTTTGTTTTGGGTATTTAGTCACATACAATTAAGCATAAAGTGGCCAAAAGTGTTAATAAGTGTGACCATATGCTGTTTTAAGTGAAGAAATGTGTATTTTGTGTGACTATTGATCATCCAATGGTCACATGAATTCTTAGTTTGTGTGGCCTTTTGTAATATTTAGTCACACAAAGTATGTTTGTTTTGGGTATTTAGTCACATACAATTAAGCATAAAGTGGCCAAAAGTGTTAATAAGTGTGACCATATGCTGTTTTAAGTGAAGAAATGTGTATTTAGTGTGACTATTGATCATCCAATGGCCACATGAATTTTATGTTTGTGTGGCCTTTTGTAATATTTAGTCACACAAAGCATGTTTGTTTTGGTTATTTAGTCACATACAATTAAGCATTAAGTGGCCAAAAGTGTTGATAAGTGTGACCATATGCTGTTTAAAGTGAAGAAATTTGTATTTTGTGTGACTATTGATCATCCAATGGCCACTTGAATTTTATGTTTGTGTGGCCTTTTATAATATTTAGTCACACAAAGCATGCTTGTTTTGGGTATTTAGTCACATACAATTAAGCATAAAGTGGCCAAAGTTGTTAATAAGTGTGACCATATGCTGTGTAAAGTGAAGAATTGTGTATTTTGCGTGACTATTGTTCATCCAATGGTCACATGAATTTTTATTTTGTGTGGCCTTTGGTACTATTTAGTCACACATCGAATTAAACAAAGAGTGACCAATAATGTTGGAGCAGAGTTGCTACTGCTAGCAGTACTAAGGTAGTCCTGCTGAAGCAGAGTTACTGCTGCTAGTAATATGCTATTACGATATTAAGAGGCATGATGGTTCTTCTAGAAGGTTTGTAAGCTTTCTTCACATGGTTCATGATTTTGATAGACGAGATATGATAGCTCTATGGAAATTACTCAAACAAAGATTTGGTAATAAGACACCAGAACAAGCTTATGATAGAGAAGTCTGGAATTATTTGAAGGTAATGTTTGAACCAAATCCTGAAGATGAATGTTGGAGAAGACTAACGCACAATACTGTTAAAGAATGGAAAATTTTTCAACGATGTGGAGTACATGCTTTAACTGTGAATGAGTTGGTGATCTACATGCTTGTAGAAAATGATTACCCTTTAAAGTTTCACAAAGACATTCTACATCAGATGTTGCGTGGGAAGAAAATACTCAAGCTTCAGCTTAATTATGATAACATGGAATATGAACTGCTCAAGAAGATGGAAGAGTATCTAGGACCCAAGGACAAGAAATAGAATGTATAGTTATTACTACTAGAATGTATAGTTTGACTTAAACATGTATAGTCATTACTGCTTATGAGATAAACATGTGTAGTTATTACTGCTAGAATGTATAGTTATTACTGCTAGAATGTATAGTTATTACTGCTAGAATGTATAGTCTGACAAAATATGCTTACATAAATGCTTACAATCGAGCCAAAACATTGATATTTTTAAATTTTTGACTATTGCATAAGTTATCAGAAATGTGTGACCATATGTATCGAATTGTGACTACACTTAAATAATGTGTGACAAAATTTGACTATTGCCTATAGTCACATGATTGTGCTACAATTAAATGTGTGACCATACACATTAGGAATTGGCAGGCAAACACACACTTAACTTTAGACACACATATTAACTTACGTGACTATTTGTATCGAATTTTGGTCACACTTAATCATGTATGCCTATGGTTTAGTGTGACCATATATGACATTTGGTCACACATCTCAAGTGTGTGACATATATTTGTTACTTTTAAATGCATATCGTGACTATGCTTCAAACTTACTTTTAAGTTGTCACACATTTCAAATTCATATGTGGCTAAATTTTCAACAAAAACTAGCAGTCACGCTTAAATAATGTGTGACAAACTTGAGCATATGATTTAGCCACATACACAATTACTTCATGTGACCATATATGGATTTTGGTCACACTTTTCAATTGCGTGACATATATTTGTCACATATGTATATATATAGTGTGACTAATGTTTCAACCTTATTTGTATCCGTCACACGTCCCAAATTATAAGTGACTAAAAAATCAAAATTTTTTTTACCAGATACGTATAGTCACGAAAATATTCAAATGTGTGGCTGTAGCCTCGGATGTAATTCCGAAATGGTCACACAAGTCGGATCAAGTGTGGCTGTTTATTTTATTCTGGTACATTTAGTCACATAAAAAGGCGACTGTGTGGCTGTTCGAAAAAAAGCATGTGTGACTAAATCCCATTTTTGTACTAGTGTGATTTTCTTACTTGAGATGATGTGGGTATTGGTAAGGAAGCTAATAGTGGTGATGGTGATCTTGGTTGAGATGGAGTTGGTGATGATGTATTAAATATTGGAGTTATGGTAGGTGATGGTGACCTTGATGTAGGTGATGGTGTGGTACTTAGTGGAATTATGATAGGTGAAGGTGATCTTGATGGTTGAGTTGAAACGGGTGATGGTATGTTAACCATAGGAGTGATGATGGGTGTTGAAGTAGCAGTGGATATGGTAGGGAAGTTCACATTAGAGATTGGATTTACAAGCCAGTATGGTCTAACACTAATTCTGGCAGTCCTTCTGTGTGGTCTGGACATGTGTGAGTTGTTGGATTTGTGCATTGTGAAATTGTTCAGGATTGATGTGTAAAGATGATGATGATTTTGTGTGTTATGACTATCTTATGTTTTTAATTTATAGCTCCTAAAGTGTATGGAAATTGGTGCTTGGATTAATGTTGGTTTCCAAAAAGTTGGAACAAGATAAAGTGGTTTGTCCTATTGTGAAGGTCAATCCATAGAAATAGAGTTGATATGTAGAAATGCAGAAGATGACTCAAAAGAATGAAATGTGGTTGATTCACGGATTCCAAGGAACCAATTAAAATGATCCTTATGTGTTATAGAAAGGTAACTTGCACATAAATTCAAATTTTGGTAGGAAATTGATTTTTTTAAGGTTCTAAGAGTTCTTAAATCATTTTAAAGAGAATAATGATCAGTAAACAATCTCTAAGAATACTTATAGTCTAAAATCTAAGTATCGGGATGAATCGAGAATTTTGAAAAATCTACTGATGAACCTGCGGATCCAATTGACATCAGAGACGGATCCAAATTTTTTGGATCCGTGGAATCCGCAGGTGTATGTCTGGCGGAGCCAATGAATACACTAGGCGGATCCAAATTCTGGGATCCGCCAGATCCGTCGTATGAAAACTCAGAAAGTAAACAGAACATATGTCAAAATTTTCGTTATTCATTCAAATCCCGAAAATTCTCCGAAAACATATGCAATAGCTAAGATATGATACAAAACTACTAAATATATAGGTTCTAACACATGTTATCATATAAATAAAACCGATCATCAGAGCTTACCATAAAAGGAGTTAAGCCAAACAGTGGCTTAAAATCGGAAAATTTGATAACAATACGTGTTATCGTCTAGCAAAGTTAAGTTAATTCTCATAAAAGTTAAGTACTATAAAATCTTAAGAAGCACATAAATTCAACAATACATAATCAGATAAAGTCTTGTACCACACATTCCTTAGATTTCATTATTTGTTCAACATCTTGATTATTTTCTTCTGACCCTTATGAAGTTTCATGATCCATCGACCTAGATTCTTCATCATTCCCTTTCTTTGTCGATGCTCCATAGATTCATTATCAACGGAAGGAAGTTGACGCAAGTATTCGGGTGGAGGAATCCTAGAGTTAAGTAAACCATCTTCGTCACTAGCCGATGATGAAGATGAGGTTGGAGAATGTGCGCGTTTTCCTTTTACTACTGCTACTCTATGATCACTAAGAGGAACGAAGGTGTGTGAAATTTCGGTGTAGTCTGGAAGAAAACCATATGTGTTTGGAGGAATAGGAATAGAAGCTCTAAACAGACGAGTAAGAAGCATTCCATATGGCATTGCGGTGGTACCTAAGACAGGTATGTCGGCCATTCTTTTGGCTATATAGTAGGCTAAATTGAATTGTTGATGGGTCGACACACAGTAGAGCATGTAGCATAGACTAGCATTTACATGATCTCTATTTCCAACAGTGCTAATGACATTCACTCTAAGAATCTCCTCTAGTTTCTTAAATTGAGGTTTGAGTTCATTAAGTTCCATAGCAAATGGATCTCGATTTACTTGTTTACCTCGGATTTTCTTAGTTGGGTTGGTTCTAGGATTGAAGAGATGATCACGGATAATTTCTTTGGAAGTGAGAGGTGTGTTGTATGGGTGGTCACGACCATGGTTGGACTTTAGGATGGATAATGGCCATTTGTCTGAGTAAAAACAAGTTCCTTAACTAGGAATACCTAAAACTTCTCCGAATTGATCCAAAGGGAAACTAAATTGATTTTGGTTTACTTTGAAATGGATGCTCAAAAATCCCAAGTCGTCAGTGCTAAGTTTTATGGAAGCATAAAATTCAAGTATAAACCTAGGAATGATAGGCTCATTTATGTCGAGGAGATGATCAAATTGGATAGCGGTTAATTGTTCACGGATATTGGTTTCTTCTAAAAATGATGAGTCTACCGTTCTACCTTCGTGAACATAACGGTTTTCTAATGACTTAAAGATTTTGATTTGAGCTTCTGTGAGTCCTTTGGTTTGATGGTGTTTGGGTAGGTACTTGGTAGTTTCTTTGTGGTCATAATTAGTAGCGGGAGGCATGATTTACCTAGACACGAAAATTATATCATTTTAGTTGAAATCATCTGAATACATATATATATTTCTAGTGTGTGCCTATATGGGAACAATGTGGAGGTGCGGTTATCTCGACTCCTTTGATGTGTGAAGGTTTATTGATGCAAGTTTTTGTAGTAAAAATGTGAGATAACCCAAACGCTCCTATTTGATGTAGCTACGTTTGAATGTACCCGAAAATACATATTAGTTATGTATTCTCTTTAGCATTCAAGAGATATTATGCACGTGATGTAAAAATTAATGTTTTTGTATTTGTATGAACAATGATTGAAAATCGTTTTTCCTAATTGTGAGAAGATTTTTATACAAATTTCTCATGGGGTGTTTGATGATAATGCATTATGATATCCAATTCCTAACTAATGAAAACATGATTTGTTATGTAATTTAATTGAACATGTTTCATGAATTTATGAGAAAAATGCATAAACCCCAAGTTTTGATTTTGTGCAACAAATAGAAATCCTAGACTCAGATTATGAATTAGATTATGATTAGGATACTTACAGAGATGATTCAAGCACAAATTGATGGTGGAGAATGACCTAAATCGAATTCCAGTGGGATGTATGTTTTTGGGGAATTTGATGTACAGTAAAAGGTGTTTATTTTTATAAAGAAAGTTGGCTCAACAGGCAACGGATCCGGCGGATCCAAAATAAGGGATCCGCCCTTATTGTCGTTTGGATCCGCAGGATCAGAACACCAATTTTGGTATTGCCTGCGTTTGGTTAATCTAGGATTCGAGCTATTACTCACTAGGTTCCATTAATCCTAAACTAAGTCTAAGAGAGTTGAAAGGTTCTCTAGGAGAGGTTTTGTGAGGATATCGGCAATGTTGTCCTCTGAAGAAACTTTCTCAATTGAGATGTTTCCCTTCTGAACATTGTCACGTAGGAAATGGTGACGTGTTTGGTTATAGTGTGTTGGACTGGATTTCTAGCTGAGATCGATAATTCTTTTGTTGAGAAATGTCATTGAGTTTAATATCATAATCGTTGAGAGCCTGCTTCATCCATACTCCTTGTTGACACACTCTGCCTTGATAGTTGAAGATGCGAGGACAGTTTGTTTCTTAGTGAATCATGAAGTGAAAACAGTGTCTCACACTGCTTGTACTTTCCCTATCAACATAATTACCGGAATGGTCTAAATTAGCATACACTTTGGTTTCTACACCCGTGCCTTTGGGATACCATAATCCTAAATGTGTAGTGCCTTTAATGTATCTAAATATCCGTTTAACGGCTTCAAGATGATATATTTTGGGATCTTGTTGAAAGCGTGCACATAGACAAACACTAAACATAATGTCCGGCCTACTAGCCGTAAGATAGAGCAAACTACCAATCATTCCTCTATATTTAGTGCTATCTACGAATTCGTTTTCTTTATCCTTTGTGAGTCTGGTTTCTGAGAACATGGGTGTTTTCATAGGTTTTGAGTCTTCAAGACCAAACTTCTTAAGCATATCTTTAATATACTTTGATTGGTTGAAGAATATCTCATCATCTAATTGTTTAATTTGGAGTCCTAAGAAAAAGTTTAGTTCCCCCATCATACTCATTTCAAACTCGTCATGCATGATTTTTTGAGAAATCGTTGCATAGCTCTTGACAAGTTGAACCGAACATAATGTCATTCACATATATCTGGACTATGATAACATGTGATCCCTTTTTCTTGGTGAAGAGAGTATTGTCTACTAAGAAAGTCTTAAGTCAATTATACCAATCTTTTGGTGCTTTTGATATTCATTTTAAAGTCATGTGCATATCCATATGTAACCATTCTAGACACCTAGAAGTAGACACCATATTTATGGCTATTATGAACTTGTTTCCCAATTTTGCAAGCATTACAAAAGTGTTGGTCATATTTCAACTTAGGTTCTTAACTAGTTCCTTATATGATATAGATTGAATTAACCTTATATTGGTGTGACCTAAGTGTCGATGCCATAGGGTTGAGTTTTAGTCCAAGATGTAAGACAAAGCTAGTCTTTAGGTGTTTTATCTAATTTCAAAACTTATACGTTATTCTTTTAAAACACCTTTTCCTACTGTTATGCCGTCTCTAAGTATTTACTTCCATTTTCACTGAAAAGGACATTATACTTTTTGCGGCACATTTGACTTATACTAAGCAAGTTAAAAGCTAAACTATCTACATCATCAATATAGAGAGTCATGAAAGATCGTACCTTTTCCGATGATTTTACTTTTAAGAATGCTACCGAATATGACATAACCTTCGTCGTGCACTTGGTAGGTTGAGAAGAGACTTTTGTTTCTCGTTATGTGTCTTGAACTCCCATTATCTTTAATCCACATATCTGGATCTAATTTAACTTTCAAGCACATCTAAGGAAAACTTAAGCATTTGGTCCCCAATATCTCGTGGGTCCATTTGGATTAAACATAACATTACCACGGCTCACTAATATCTAGGAGATAATCGAAGGGGATTTAGGCCAATTGTTCTCTAAGCATGGTTCCTTCATAGAATGAGGAGTCTACAATTGTTTTAACTTTATTCTTATTTTTAACTCGATCTTTTCCTATAGTCGTACTTGTGCTAAGTTTTCTAGATGCCTTAATAAATTCAGTACAATCCGAATTATGACCTTTCTGTTCAATTACTGTACCTGCGGATCCTTTGGGGATACCTGGCGGATCCAATATTTTGGATCCGTTGGATCCGTGAGTCTCTGACTCAGTTGGAACAAAAGTTTTATTTACTTTTATCGTTTGTTCCTGAAAGTCACTTAAGTTTCCATTTCTCATAAAATCTGGTTTGAAACTATCATGAGGTATTCTTTGCATTTTCATTATTTCATCAGTACAACTTAAGTGTTTATCAAACCTTTTGAATTTGGAGTTTTGTTTGATAAGACTCTCTTGCGTAGATTTTAGTGTATCTATTTGAAATTTTAGTTTTTGACATAAAACACATGTTTCTCTAATACCTTTACCTTTTTCTAACCTTATAGCTTTCTCTTTTAACTGATGAATTTCGTTTTCTAAAAATTCCTTTTTAGTTTTTAAGAATTGATTTTTGCTTATGATTTTTAGAGTGATTTCACATAGTTTGTTATATTCTATATCTAATGTGTCATCATTAATAAAAGAGTACGACGAGTCAGAATTTACCTCTGCTGTGTCATGAGCCATTAGAGCAACTTCATTATTCTTGGGCTCGTCGTCATCTCCTTCACTATCACTCCAAGCTTCATTGACAAAGGCTCTTTGAGACTTGTTCTTTGGAGGCTTTGGACATTCTTCTATAAAGTGACTAGAATCTCCACATCTAAAACACTTTCTATCTACCTTTCCTTTCCTATCATCATGGTTTTTGTTAGGAATATAAATATTCAGATGAAGGCTCGGTTACCCCAAGCATCTATTTAGCATTTACATAGCTCGTAGTCTTATTAATATTTGTTTAGTACTATTAGTATTATTAGTATTATTAGTGTAGTTACATATATTTGTGGAGTGGGTCGGGGCTTTCCCCACTGTCAGCTCACTCCACAGCCCACTAGGGGCACAAGTATTAGGAACTATAAATAGCCCTCTCCACACAAGGAGAGGGTTGGAACTCTCATTCTCTTAATCTAATTTTCCTGATTTTGCTTTCAAGAGTTTCCCACTCTCTCTCTCTATTTCATCTTCCACCTAACTCAAACATGGAATTCTTGATCTTTCAAGATCCAAGGCCACCCGAATAGATCCACACAATCAAAAGGTTAGATCTTACAATTGGTATCAAGAGCCATGGTTAGGTTCGATTGATTGTGTGTCGGTTTTATTTGTTTTGATTCGAACCATTTTTGCCTAAACTGTTTTGTTCATATGTTTGTTCGAATCATTTCATCCTGTTCGAATCATATGTTTGTTTTGGATCTTATCTGCCTATGAAGTTGGACTATTTACACATAAGTGGGTGTTGGGCCTTACTAGTCTTGTAAGAATTTTACAAGTCAAATGGTGAGTTCTTGTTGTAGCCTTATTCTTCTTTTGTCAACACGTATGGTTAACACATACTGCTCGAATACAACTTTCTGTTGTCCAATTCTTGTTGTGCCAAATTGTTGCATAATACTTTCGGTGGTTATTTGCTTGTGGCTTGTGGTATTTATTTTGGCCCGTTTTGCTGTGTACTCGAATAGTTCGAACCAAGTATATCAAAAATCTCATTCGGCTTATTTGTTGTCAAATCTGTGCTTAAATACTTCTTGGTCACTGTTGCTCGTTGTAATCTCGGTTTGAGAAGTCGGGTATGCTAGTCCTCATGAACGCTTGATTTTCAATGTTGGATCGTACTCTTTGGCCTCTAAAGTTTTTTTAAGATCAAATGTGCGGTTTTTCTTTATGGTGTTCTTAGTAGCGTTTTGTGTATACCGTTCGGATGAAGATTGGATGTTTGTCATAACGGGAAAAGGACAAGTGGGTACCTTTGGTGTGTATTGGCTGTTTTTCCATTAAAGGAAAAGATGACAAAAATTGTGATAGCGACACATCACATGTGGTTTTGAGAAACATGCGTTTTGTCCTGCTGATGCTTATTGAGAAACATGCGACTTGTGTTCTGGTTAGTCAAAGCAATGAATCTAGTGTTTTGTCTCAGATCGAATAGAAGCATTTTGTGTGATTTTTATCAATTGAATATTCTTAAAATAAGCGTTTTGTGTGATTTTTATCAAGCAACAAAAAGTGCGAACTCCAACGACAAAATCACGTGAGATAATTGTTGAATAAAAGTCTTGTCGGTTAGTTGAGTACAAGGAATATCACGTGATACAATTCTATCCAGTAGTGATACAAGGAAATTGACAGTTTGTCGGTTTGTGGTGTGAAACAAATTCTTTTGATTCTCTAGCGTTTTTTCTAGACTTTTATTCCACATTATTGTATTCAGACTTCACTTGAGGTTCTTGTATTCAGTCAAAATCATGTGACTATTATCCTAATTTTGACTTTGGCACTTTGTCGTATTGGGGCGTGTGTGTATTTCGAAGCAGCTGTGTTTTGTCTACAGCAACATGGCGTGTGTCGTTATGCAATCCACATGGTGTTGAGAGTGGGATATGGACTTGGGCCTAGTGTTTTTGTTTAATGTGTTGTTGGGCCAATAATATGCTGAAATTGGACTAGAGTGGGCTTGCATGTGGGAAACTAGTTGGGCTAACAATACGAATTGATTAATGGGCTGTCCGATATTGTGTATGATTGGGTCGCTAATTGGCTTATTCGGATTTTTGGTATCAATGGGCTAATCCGGATTTATAATGAGTTATGGTTTGGACTTTGGGTTCTTGGCAAATGAATGATTTGTTTGTTATTTGGTGATAAAAATGTGGTAATTTGGTGTCTCAAATTTCATGCGCATTCACAAATCACGACTAGTATTTGGGTATATGAATGTCAACGTGACTGCGGAGTTGTGAAGTTGATAACATTGTCCTATTAGTGTCCACGATTTGAGTAAGCTTGCAATTTGATCGTTGCAATTTGAGTTACAATTGACAAATAGCGATTTGATCAATTGCGATTTGTCAAGTTACGTTTTGACTTGATGCGATTTGACTGTTTCAATTAGACCAGTTGCGATTTGACGTTGCGAGTTGACACTTGTGATTTGTCTTATTGCGATTTGGTCATTTGCGATTTGACTGATTGCGACTTGACAAACTGTGACTTGACTTGTTGCAATTTAATCAAGTTGAGATTTGACTTCTATGGCTTGAATTTCAAAGATTAGTATTGCGCTTCACTCTTGGGTATTCTGATTGATTTTACGGTTTCTCTTGTAGGTTTTAGAAAATCCCGCGAAAGATTCGATTTCTTGGTTTAAATCTCAAGAGCTGTAAAATCCCGTGAAAGTAATTTTGGACATGTAGGCTGGACTTGGATTTAGACATAATAAAACTTACGGGGTTTGACCAATTTTTTGGGATAAGTTTGTACTTCGAGATCGGCAGGAATTGGGAAATTATGATGACTTGGTTGGTTTGTTAATTCACGGGTTGGTGTACTTAGTGTCACAAACATCTCGGGGTTGGTTGGATGCACGATGTTTGATGATCCTTGCTCGAGCGTATTTATGGTGATTAGACTTGGATGCTCAAGAAGTGGATATATACAATAAAGGATGGAAGGTTGGGTATATATCACTACCTATATTTAAAGGAGTTACGTTGTTGTGCTCAATATAGGTTCTAAATCACAATTTAGTGCAAGTATAAGTCGCGGACTTGTTCGTTATCAAGCTTCATCAAGTGATTGTTGTTTCTCAAGCTTCTAATGAGATTGTTGTACAAGATCTTCTCAAGAGGTGGTCAGACTTAAAGACGGGAGGTGGTTTGTTCAGAGACGTGTTTTAACCCGTTACACATTCTATAGTTAAACATATTTCATCAAGCGGTGTTGGCGTATTATGAGCTTCAGGGAATTTTTAATCTGCTAAACCATTGATGAGGTGACAAACGAGGGGTTACTACAAGAGAGTCTTAATCACCATCTTTGTTGCAGTAGTTTTATTTGTTTCTTTCCATATATTGTGCCTGACAAATTCACAAACATCACGGACTCTCAGCTTTGGCAAAAAGGTCATTTCATGCCCTTTTTGAGGGGGAGAATTAGTGCGAGTTTCCTAGCGGTTCCGTCTCCAGCGATGTGAATCTTAGCAGTTCTGGTTTCAGCGGGTCAGATCGTAGCGATTCAGGATTCAGTGGTTCAGTCTCCAGAAGTTTGAATATTAGCGGTTCCAGTTTCAGTGGTTTAGCTTTCAGCGGTTTGGGGCTTAGCGATTTGCCTAAGATTTCAGCGGTCTGATATTTACTGTTGTGCAGTTTGTTCTTGAATTTATTTCTCGGTTAAATCTCAAGAACTGTAAAATCCTGTACACAGTACGACAACTATTCTATGCACTGCACCGATATCATCCAAGCAGCTGGGTCAGACAGCTATGTTTGATTGGACTGACTATGAGTCATGGGCACTGCTAAGAATTAGCGCATGTTTCTTCTCCCTTTGACTATTCAACCGCACAAAATGATCACGAAGTTAATTTGGTATTCCTTGTTTGATATTGAAGTTGAATTTCACGAAGGCGTCTACCTATTTTATCTTGAAATCGGGGATGGCTGGATGCATGATTTCAATGATAACTTGCTCGTGCTTAAGACGTAAGCTGAAGACTTGGGTTATCTAGTTTCCAGTAGTCGGGGTGGATGGTTGAAGACCTGGTAAACTATCACTTAAAGGAGATACATTGTAGTACTCAGTGTCACACGTAGAAGACGTTGTAGATAATCGCAAGAGGTGATGAAAGTCTCATACATTGTCAGGATAACATTACGTACTTAGAGACTTAACACCGTTCTTCCAACAACAATGCAAGCTTAGGTAACAAATTTGAGTAATTCTACTTCACTTGCAATATTGGTATATCGGGTTTCCTTCATTAAGTGGTCACAATTAGTTGTTTGTGTACGAGGTTGGTTAGTTGGACAAAGGTTTTAGAAGTTGTGATGTGCTCAGTAATTCTCACGGGATATTCTTAACCCAAACTGATATTCGCCAAAATCAAATCAGTCATGCCACATTCAATCTGTTACTGTCTCACGGTTTCTTCTTGGTTTTGTAAAATCCCGCGAAAGAACTTATTTCTCGGTTTAAATCATAGATTTGTAAAATCCCGTGATGATGGACTATGCGCTCTTGACCATGATCGGGTTAAAACCATTATCAAAGTTCAGCTAAAACATCACAAATGGCTGGATCGAGGCATTTAATCAACAAGATGTGACTACGGCGTTAGTTCAGTATTATTTATTTGAGGCTGAAGTGAAATTTCATGGGTGCGTGTACTTAGTATCTGAAGATATCGGGGAGGTTGGATGAAGATTCTTCGAGATCCTTGTTCGAGCGTTCAACATCTACAATGACGAGGACTTGGATATCTAGTTATTTTTTCTTTCTCCCTATTACAAAATAACTATCACTTTAAGGAGTCACGTTGTAGTGCTCAGTGTCACACGAAGTTGTGGATATCCAAGAGGTGATGTACGTCTTATACTTGATGGTTGGTTGGTTGAAGAGTATAGAGTACTTAGGGATTCAATGTAGCACGAAGTCTCTACACCGCTCTTTGTCTCGCATTAGTACAAGTTTAAGTCACAAGTTCGGGTTATGTTACTTCAGTCTCAAGTTCATCATATTGGGTTTTTCTCCATCAGTGGTCACGACATCAAGCTGAAAAAATGATAATGGGGTTGGTAACGAGTTAGATGAAAGAAGTAGTAAAGAGAGAGATATGACGTCTGTACACATCAGTTCAGGCCTCGTTCTTCAAAGAAAAGAAAAGTGTACGCTTGAGTGCACTTTATCTTCAAAAGAAGAGGAATCTTCTTATTTTTATGGCCATTCTCATCAACAAGTTTCATGCTCTTTCCGTGCTTATTCAGTCTTCAAGTGGATCGGCGCATATTGGAGTATACTTTTATTCACGTATTCAACCAAAAATTGCAGTTGACAGGCATATGCAATTTTTGAGGGTGGGGGGGGGGGGGAAAGGGTGAATAAACAACATGTCAGTCTTCAAGAACCGTCAAGTGGAGCTACTTACCGTTGATGGTTTTAATATTCACTAGTTCAATCATCAAAAATTGCAGTTGGCAGGCATATGCAATTTTTGAGGGGGGGGGGGAAAGGGTGAATATTATTCTACATGTTGATTGATGATTGAGAAATGGTCATACGACTCCTGAATACGACAGTTCAGGAGTCGTGCAAACCATGGTTCTCCAACACTACATCTTCTTCCTCTATCAAGGTGTTGAAGAACATGGTCATGGAATGCTAATCGACATCTTCTCACGGGCTGATACAATCAGTAACAAACGGTTTCTAGTCAATGCTTCATGTATACAAATTAGGCTGCATGTACACATCATGATGATGATTCCGATGAATCGTAACCATCATGGGGGAGAGAAATGTGTACACCAAGGACGCACAACAGGTTCACGTGATCGGGCTTTATACTGCTTCTGAGTTGAAGTTATTCCGGTGTTGATAACCGCAGAGATGATCAGTGGATCAACTTGTTACCTTGGTATTATGGTTTCGCTTTTACGTCATGGGCTGATTAATCGTAACCATCAGGGGAGAGAGAATGTGTACATCAAGGACGCACAACAGGTTCACGTGATCAGGGTTTAATATCCAAGGATGGATACATTCTATAGATGATCAGTGGTTCAACTTGTTACTTTGGTGTTATACTAAAGACTGAAGAAGGTCGAGTCGTCAGTTTATTCTTCATTCTCTGCTGTGTGTTATCGTCTCATGTGTACGCTGCGGGCTGATGGGTTATATGTAAGGTTACTGGAAGGCATTTGGTGAGATAAAGATGGTTGGTATTCTGTTCCTCCATATTGGGCAATCTTGAAGAAGGTCGAGTCTACAGTCTTCTCTACATTCTCCGCTATGTGTTAGAAGACTAAAGACGGCATGCATTCGGTTATCAAAAGACTTCTTCATATTATGGGTGTTCATCCAAATTCTTCCTTCTATTATGGGTGTTCATCAAAAAGGTTGTCAGATTGGGGGAGAGCACTAATTAGGGGAGAGTGAAAAGCCTGAATTAATCCCTGGTTAAATGTGCTCACATTGCTCTTCAGCAAGTAAAGTGATGGCAACAGAAAAGATCCAAGAAGCTGAGGAGTAATGGTTTTTCTTTCGTATCCTTGTATATATTTTGCTTCATTTATTTTTGTGAATATCTTATTCCATTGTGTAAATAGTTATATAGAAAACCTGCTAATTGTAAATAGAGAAACGTAAAACCAGAAAAAACCATAAAAATTAAAAAAAATAGAAAATACCAAAAATAGTTTCACCTAGGCATGTCTTCTGTTTATCGATAACATTTACGGACTTAGAAATGTCATTCAATAATGGCACGGGTCTTTAAATGAAGCTCGAGCAGAAGTTAAAATGGATTGGTAAAACATGTCTAAAATGGCTTGCTATTACTTTAGATAGCAACCCGCGCTTCAAAATGGGGAAAGCACGTCGCCTAAAAGACGGTTGTTCCTCCAACTGGGTGATGTTCACCTGGGCATGGATTACTTTATATCCATGTTTCTTCGATCTGATGTACGTTTCAGTGCATCATTTCTTGAAAAAGAAGAGAAATCTTCTTTGCATACAAATAGTTTTCATTCTGTGATTCTTCTGAAAATTATTTGTAAGACACTTGGTGATTTTGTGTTGCTTGAAATTTGTTTAAACTTGGATTATGCATAAAATGTGTCACTCAATCAATGACCACAATACTTTAATACGGGTCATTGATTGAGGGGGAGAGTGAATTCAAATTTTATATCATCAAACGAATTTATTGGTTAAATCATACTTGTTAGCAATGGTTTTGTTGTTAATGGGGTATTAGTTGAAGAGGATCTTGCTAAAACTTTATATCAAATGGCCAAACGTGTTAGTTGCTAGAAAGTTTAGGACATTATGTGCAATTTGCTTATAGTTTCATAGCTTTATGTATCTAGAAGGTTCATTTGTGTTACTTTGGAATCCACATTTAATCCCCTAAACACCTTAAGACTTAAAACCTAAAAGAAGTTAGAAAAACCAGTTGTGTTTGATGTTTTTGAATACTCAAATGACAATTGTATGATCTAAATGAATGAGTTTCAAAGGTTGTTTGACTTTTGTTAAGTTGATTGATGCTTAATTGTTGTTGATATTGTGCATATGTTCTCAGGATTTGCTTAGGTATATTGCTATCATGTTAGAATCATGTTCCTAAGATCCTGAGTTGAATATTGATATCTGTGTGAATTGCCATGTGCAAGATTGCTATTTGCTCTTCATGCTAGATAGTGGTTTGACGTAGTCCCTGATTGTGGTTTGATTATAAGATGAACTTGGCATTATAATGTGGCAAGCTGCTGAAGGGTAGCTATTAAGGAATAGTGTATCTGTATGTATGTATATCTGTGTTGATATTCTTATGCAGATTCCATAGCCAAAATGAATGTGCCAGTTCCCGCTCTAACCATTTGATCAGACGGTCAAACTCTATTAATTGGCTCAGAATTCACCACGACAACAACAATGGCAGCAACAACAACAACAACAACACCGTCACCACCACCACCACCTTCAGTGAAACAAAGCAATATTTGTTCCGATCTTGCCAAGTGGGGATCTACAATACTTGGACGTTCTTGTTGGTGGATGGATAATCGATGTTGACCAATGACTCCCTTCAGAGAAGCGGATGATCACATCATCTGTGCAAAAAGGTCAATATCATTCGTGTCATTAAAGTCATCTTGTGCATAAGAAGCAGTGAATCTCCCTCTTAGATTAAGGGGGAGCAAAGTATGTTTCATCATCAGAACATGTTAAACCTGACCACATTTTCTCCCATGTTTTCTAAATTATTTAAATCAATTGGGATCACAAATCTCAAAAGGTTTGAAATTTTTGATCGGGGGAGAGAATGTGATTTAAATATGAAACCTGATGAAAATGTGATGTTTTGGACTTAAACGTTAGGCTCTCCCCTATGTGCTAAACTCTTTCGTATATCGATGCACATATTGAGGGGGAGCAAATGGACAAAAAAGATTTGGCCTCGCAAGCGATCGTGACTCAGACTTGACAAATGAATTGACGATAGCTAAAGTCAGTAGTCGAAAGGACATATCCTGGATGGGTAATAATTTCAAGCTAGTTTATCTGGTGATGTAAGCGTGTCTCGCAAAGGACGTGTCTGAGTAGAATGTACCGATTTCGAGCGATTTTCCTTGAATGTGATCTGGACGGGTAATAACTTTAAGCTAGTTTACTAGTGATGTAAGCGTGTCTCGCGATGATCATGTTCTTGGAAAATCAATCAATTCAAAAGTGCGAGCTTCACCTGACATGTGCAAATTTATAAAACAATCATTTGAGCACATGTTGAGGGGGAGCATTTGAAAAATATAAAACTCTCAAGTGTTAGCAAAAATGTGTTTTCAGAATAATGAACACTTTGAGAGATTTTTCAAGGATTTGGTTTTATGGCAATCGTGGAAGAATACCAAAGACTGACCATTTTAATGAATGCATGGAGTTATAAGGATGGTTAGGTTAGGCTCAAGTTCCCACGATCCCGCCAGAGCCGGAGGGATCTACCCAGGGACAATCCACTAGTTAGTGTAGAAGTCCTTAGGTATGATTAAAAAAGGAGAAAAGTGAATAAGGGAAGAGTGCCGACTGAGATGGAGCTAGTACTGGAACAAACCCAACAAAGTACTAGTAAGGAAGTCTCGGTAAGCACTGAAGGGGTTGAAGAATGAAAAAGAAATGTAAAGGTAAAGGCTGAAAAGAAAGAAGCCCTCCTTACACTTTAGGCAGAAACCGGGTCAATACATATGCTGTCAGAATCACTTAGTTGATTGCTGACATTGAAGACAAAGTATCATGGACCCAGTGATACGCTGCACAACCCTCCCTAGCCACTCAAGGTCCCTCAAAGGATTCTTGTTTCAATTGTCACGGAGTTCAATACATTTCTATCGTCTCTCTCACTCCGAGTTAGATGATATTGAAAAGGTGGCAGTTCTCTCCAACCTCCGCTCACTAAATCAAAACGCACAATAGAGTCTAGAGCCACGAGATGCATAATAAGATCTCATAGGAACACGAATTATTTCTACACTGGTTGTTCAACATTAAGGACACTAGGTGTAAACTCATGAGTCCTACGCAGATCTTAGCAATCTGCCAGAACATTTATGAGAGAATTTACAAATGTAATTCTCAATGATTAAATGGAAATTCCTGCCAGGGTCAACATCAAGCAGCCCTGAAAGCAGGTCACTTGGGTAATTCCCTGTGTATTACGCTTAGTGATCGCGGCGGTTTCAAACGGTCTACAGTCATGGAGTGATCTCCAGCGACTCACCTAATCGTTGATATGCTACGGTACGATCTTAAAAATCCCTCTGTGGGTTTTCGATTAGGAACGGTCTTGGTAAGGATTAGAGAGAGTTTTCACACTATGCTGTTAACAATCTCGAAGTCCGAACCTGTAAGTACCGGTCGTTTTATTGCTAACTGTCGTATGCAGGAACTTCTGGCGGTTGTAGCTATTGGATGCTGTAGCTGGTTGCGGTTGTAGCTGGTTGCAGACAAGATGTCAATCCTCTACCACATGTTCACACTACATCATCATTGTAATTCAACAAAGTCATGATCAACCTAAAAGACCTTCAACATTGCTTCTGCAAACTCAGATGCTAAAGATCATGACTCCAAATAGTGTGAGCATGTCGACTCGAAGATTATCACATCACATGGAAACATACTGCTGAAAGATGACTTGAAGACAAATGTTGGATGATAAACTCGAAGAATTCTCAAAGATCATCCAAGACAACAGATCAGTCATCAAAAGATTACTGCTGAATGCACAAAGTTTCAAGACATTGAAGAATCAAAGACTACGAGCTATGAAGACATGATCAGAAGACAAAATGCTAGAATTCAAGTTATTATTTCCGGGGTGACCTCCCTTAGGGGGAGATTGTTAGGAATATAAATATTCAGATGAAGGCTCGGTCACCCCGAGCATCTATTTAGCATTTACATAGCTCGTAGTCTTATTAATATTTGTTTAGTATTATTAGTATTATTAGTGTAGTTACATATATTTGTGGAGTGGGTCGGGGCTTTCCCCACTGTCAGCTCACTCCACAGCCCACTAGGGGCACAAGTATTAGGAACTATAAATAGCCCTCTCCACACAAGGAGAGGGTTGGAACTCTCACTCTCTTAATCTAATTTTCCTGATTTTGCTTTTAAGAGTTTCCCACTCTCTCTCTCTCTATTTCATCTTCCACCTAACTCAAACATGGAATTCTTGATCTTTCAAGATCCAAGGCCACCCGAATAGATCTACACAATCAGAAGGTTAGATCTTACAGTTTTTCTGGAAGGATTTCTTTTCTTTATGAGGAGGTCTACTGAACTTTCCTCGTCTTCTAAAGAATTTATTGAAATCTCTTACGGCCATGGCATATTCTTCATCTTCACTACTAGAACTAGATTCTGTATCACTACTTGATTCTACCCTAGCTTTCAAGACAATGGACTTTACTTTCTCCTTTTTGCCTTTGACTATTTCTGAATCTTTTTCCATTACCATCTCGTGAACTTTGAGATTTCCTATGAGCTCGTCCAGTTTCATTCTTGAAAGATCCTTAGATTCTTCAATGGCTGTCACCTTTGCTCTCCACTTCGGGTAGAGTGCTCTTAGAAATTTCCTGACAAAATTCTTACTAGAAAAAGATTCGTCAAGTGCTTTAAGAGATGTAATAATAGTATTAAACCTAGCAAACGCACTATCAATGGTCTCATCTTCAGAGATAACAAATTGTTTATATTGTTGAACAAGAAGATCAATTTTGTTATCTTTGACTTGTGAGTTTCCTTGATGAGTGATAATTAGTGATTGCCAAATATCTTTAGCCGTTTTACACATAAAAACTCTTTCATATTCTTTCTTAGGTAAAGCGTTATAAAGCATCATTTTGGCTTCACTATTTTTGGCAATCAACCTCTTTTGTTCATCACTGTGACGAATAAAAGAAGTACCTACATCCCGACCACCTGAAATATCATTACTTATGGGCTTGTAATCACCCTCTACAATAATATACCACAGATCTATGTCTTTTGACTTCACATATGTCTCAAAGCGATTTTTCCAATATATGAAACAATTTGGTTCAAATAGTGGTGGTCTTTGCATAGATTGCCCTTCTTTAAAGTTTTCAAAATCCATTGATCGTTTCAAGTTTTAAAAATACAATATATTTTGAAAATATTGAGTAACCTGCTCTGGTACCAATTGTGGAAAACTAGAAGGGGGGTTGAATAGTTTTATCGTTTAAAATTAATTCGCTTTGTGACTTAGCGTGATTTCAAAGCAAGTATGCACAAACAAACAATATAATATAAGTAAGTAGAGAAAGGAAAGATCAAACCACACAACACGAATATTTATAGTGGTTCGGCTACAAGGACTATTTTCCTTGCCCTACTCCACTCCTCGAGCCTCTAACTCGAGAGTTTTTCTTCACTAAGAAACAAACTCCCTTCTCGGCGGAGAAAACCTTAATACACGTCGCTTACACCTTTTTTCCGGTACAAAGCTAAATACCGGGTTCTTGTTTAAGGAAGAACCAACCTGACATTGCCTAAATGATTACCGACACTAAGCTAGATGTCGAGTTCTTTACAAGGGTACAACCACTCCCGTTTGGTTCTTTCACAAGGGTACAACCACTCCCAACACTCTCTGTGTTTTAAGGACTAAAACACTAACCTCATTCTACTGAATAAAAGATGCAACTATGATGCCTAAACTCTAATAAGTTACACAGTAGGTAACTATCAAGTCTTGCAACAGAATGTTGAAGCTTGTCAATGCTTGATCTATTTTGCTACAAAAGGAAGATCACTAGGAATGAAATAACATGGGATACAAATGAAAGAATATATATTTTATGCTATGTAAGTGATGAGAATGGCCAAATGATCAGCTTGCTATTTATAGGCAAAGCTGGGCAACAGGCGGCGGATCCGGCGGATCCCAAAACTTGGATCCGTCTTTGTATCCATTTGGATCCGCCATGTCAGGCCCGCTAAGAGATCTTCAAATCTTTCCAAATCTTGCCATATCTTTCCATATCTTCAAATTTCAACTCTTTGGCTTGAAGATCTAAACAAAATATCACAAAATCTTACCAAGATTGTGTATATGATGCATGCCATGATGTCATCCTAACTTTTGAAAAATAAAGTTTCCATTTTAGGAAATAAACATGTAAATGTATAAAATGTAAATTCTAGTGATCTTGTGAAATGTAAATGTGTTCTAAAAAGACTTTAACTTGTATTTATGATTTGCTAAAAGATATATCTTGTATTTGTCATTAACAAAACTAGGTAAAGATCGTAAAATATAAATAACGTTTTTGGGACGATATTTGTATTAACATAGTTGGTTCATCAAGATCCCCTAATATAGTTTCCTCAACTTCTACGTTAAGACATAGACGTTCAGGAGCTTTCACATGTCTTGAAGACTTGCGAATGGGAACAATTTCAACTTCAGGTGGAGGACCCAGACTTTCAGGTTCCACAGGAAGTACGCTAGTGTTTTCAGAAGGTAATGTATCTACATGATCATCTTCCAGATCATAAACTCTCCCACTGAATTCTTGAGATATAAGTTCCTTTTCAAGAAAGTCTCCATATCTAGCAACAATTACTTTGTTTTTAGGTGGGTAGTAAAAGTAGTAACCTATCGTTTCCTTTGGGTATCCTACAAAGATACACTTTACAGATCTCTGTTGGAGTTTATCTGCTGAGTCACGTCTTATATACGCCTCGCAACTCCAGTCCTTTAAATAAGGCAAGTTTGGAGCTTTTACATTCCATATTTCATATGGTGTCTTATCAACCTTCTTAGTGGGAACCATATTCAAAATACGAACCGAAGATTCTAAGGCATAATCCCAAAAAGATAAAGGAAGAGTTGTAAGATTAAACATTGATCGTACCATGTCTAACAATGTACGATTTCTTCTCTCAGATACACCATTTTGTTGTGGAGTATATGGAGATGTGAAATTCTAGACAATTCCATTCTTAGCTAAGTAATCTTTAAACTCTTGGCTTAAGTATTCACCGCCTCTATCGGATCGAAGAGCTTTAATCTTCTTTCCTAGTTGCAATTCTACTTCTGCTTTGAAAACCTTAAATGTTTCAAACACCTCATGTTTATGTTTAAGCAAGTAAACATAACCATATCTGCTGAAATCATCTGTAAAGGTTAAGAAGTAGCTAGCACCTTTCCTTGATACATGTCTAAGTGGTCCACATACATCAGTATGTATTAAACCAAGTGGATTAGAAGCCCTTTCCATATTTGTTACACCACAAATCTCTTCTTTATCATACACACAAGCACTTGATGATGACACTCACAATCACTTAAGAACAATAAGAAATAGAGTTGTATGGATCATATGGTTATTTCAAGTCAAATGATTATTAGCTTCAAAGAAAGAAAATAATACAAGAGACTTTGGGACCTTTGCACACACACACTCTTTTCTTATCTTGAATGAGGCATTTTCTGTGAAGAGGTGTGTGTGGCGTTAAATGTGAAACACAGCCAACCAAAGAGGGCTTTGGTGGGCTTTTACAATTGACTTGGAGTGGGCTTATGTTGCACTACACATATACTTACTTTACAAATAAAACTAATGCCATAAGCCCACTTAAACTAACTAAATATTGTACATGACACATTAAGTTATTAGCAAATGACCATCACTTTATATTTAACATAAAATGATTGCTAACAATCTCCCCCTAAGGGATGGTCATTTCAATGATGCTCCCGTGATTGGTCTTTTGCATTTGTCGTCTTGAACTTCATGTGTCAATGTATGATATTCTTCGTTCAATGTTCCTTCGTGCACTGTGATCTTCAAAGTATTGACTTTGAATGTTCTTGCCTTGATTTACTTCTTCTGATCAGATGCGTCTACGTTGTAGATGATGATGGTGAATGGACTTCCGTCGGTACCTGCATAAGACAGTTAGCAATAAATCGTCCAGCGGCCATCATGTCGAGAGGCAAGATCTAAAGATCTCATTAAGACTCATACAACTTGTATCCTTTTGATGAACACAAGTGTATTGCATAGGAAGTGTTCCTAAGAGATCTTTTGATGAATCTCATGTCTCTAGACTCAATAATGTGCGTTTTGGTTTTAGTCGACGGAGGCATGGAGCAGAGTGCCACCTTTTCAATATCAACACATCTCGGAGTGAGAGGCCGATAGATTATGTAGTGTTCTCCGTGAGAAATGAAACAAATATCTTTTAAGAGATATCTGAGTGGATAGGAGGGGTGGTGCATTGCGTCACTGGGTCCATGACGTCTTGTCTTCAATACCAGTATCACCTTGGTGAGTACCGATAGCAGATGTATTGACCCGGTTTCTGACCTAAGTTTTCATGGAGGGCTATTTCTTTTCACCCTTACAAAAACTTTTCTTTTTCATTCTTCAACCCCTTCTTTCTCCTTTCTCATTATACTCCTTTTTTCAATCATACCTAAGGACTTCTAATGCTAAGCTATTGGAATAGTCCTTGGGTAGATCCCTCCGGTTCTGGCGGATCATTGGACATAACCTAACCATAATCACCTTATTACTCCATGATTATCCTAGATTATTTGTCACATGCCATTAAACCTTGTGAAAATCTCTCAACATGTTTATGAGAAAACACATTTTGTTAACACATCGAGAGTTTTTGCATTTTAGAAACACTCCCCCTTCACATGTGCTCATGCATTTTTGTAATAAATTGCACATGTCGGGTAGAGTTCGCACATTTGAAATGATTGATTTTCAATGAACATGACCTTCGCGAGACACGCTTACATCACTAGTTAGACTAGTTTGAAATTATTACCCGTCCCGGTCATATTCAAAGATCATCTCTCGAATTGGTACATTCTACTCAGACAAGTCCTTTGCGAGACACGCTTACATCACTGGAAAACCAGCTTGAAATTATTACCCGTCCAGGACATGTCTTTTCGAGAACGGACATTTAGTTTCGTCAATTCGAGGGTTCATGCTGAGTCTTTTTGAAGAACTCGTTTTGAGATTCAAACGATAAAACTTCTTTTAGATCACATTTTAATCACATCCTCTCCCCCATATATAAACACTTAATCTCCCCCTCAAAAATAGCATGAAGTGGTATTTTTGAAAACAGTTGATTAAAATGAAACTTTTTGTGGAGAGACGGACTGATTTTAGCATGAAAAATGGAACATTTTCTTTTTATACTCCCCCTTAATCAGAGCAAATGGTTAAACTTTTGAGTTTAAAAGCATTTAGAGGTCTTAGAGGGAGTTGTTGTGAGCACAAAATTTATAAAAAGACTTTGAAAAATCTTTTGAAACAATTTTGATTAAGTGCTCACGGGTTTTAGCTTTTCGCCATTAACATTGCGAGTTCTGATTGGAAATAATCAGAAATCATTCAATGTGGCCTTTAGTATGAAATCTTTTCGAGTTGAGATTCTCGGGCCATGATAAAAGATTTCACAATAAAGCACGGGTCTCGTACTGAAATGTACGAAAGCCTTTATGAAGAAAATTTGAGAAACGACATGTTTTAGAAAAACATAAAAAATAACTCTCGCTCAAGCATCTGTAAATACCCGTATCATTGTTGAATGACATTTCTAAGTACGTACAGAATATTGATTAGACGAGAGACATGTCGTGAGAAGAATATTTTTGGTTTTTGATGTTTTATATTTTTTATGGCTTTTTCAAATTTTCTATTTTTATATTTTGTTTTTTGAAAAAGTATGTATATATTTACCAAAAATATATACATAAATATTTACAAAAAAAATGTTTACCAAAATATTTACAGAAATATTTACATGCGAAGCTTTATGAAGTAAATCAATGAGATTCGAGAAGACTTTCTAACTCTTCGGGAGTTAGGCTTCGCATTCCAATTCGACGAACTAAGTTTTCAAACCGCTCTTTTGGGAGGGCCTTAGTAAATAGATCGGCGAGCTGGTATTCTGTCTTCACGAAAAACAATTCAACAATACCCTCTTCAACGTGCTCTTTTATGAAGTGGTAGCGGACTCTAATATGCTTGGTCTTCGAGTGTTGCACTGGGTTGCACGAGATGGCTATGGCACTTTTTGAATCGCAATACAAAGGTATGCGGTTGAAAGAGAAACCATAATCTGTGAGTTGTGTCCTCATCCATAGGACTTGAGCACAACACGCAGATAGAGACACATACTCGGCCTCTGCTGTTGATAAAGCAGTGCAATCTTGTTTCCTTGAGGACCAGCCTACTAGCTTTTCTCCCAGAAATTGCGCTCCGCCTGATGTACTTTTCGCTGTTACTTGGCATCCAGCATGATCGGCATCTGAAAAGGCAATTAGTGTAAACTCCGAATCCTTTGGATACCAAAGTCCCATGTTAATGGTTCTTCGTAGGTATCTAAAGATCCGTTTAACCTCTTGGAGGTGAAGTTCGGTAGGCCTTGCCTGAAACCGTGCAAGTAAACACACAGCAAAATGTATATCTGGTCGGCTTGCAGTTAAGTACATGAGAGAACCAATCATGCTCCGATATTTCTTCGGATCCATGGGTTTCCCATATAGGTCAGCGCCAATTTTTGGTGAAGTGACCATAGGAGTACCAACAGAGTCACAATTTTCCATACCATGTTTTTTCAAAATCTCAATTGTGTATTTAGCTTGATTTAGAAAAATTCCACGCGGGGATTGATGAATTTGTAAACCCAAAAAGAATTTTAATTCTCCCATCATGGACATTTCGAATTTACTTTTCATGAGATTTTCAAAATGTTTTGAATGTGTCGGATTAGTGGACCCAAAAATTATGTCGTCCACATAAATCTGAACAATCAAAATGTCATTTTTGTATTTTCTTGTAAACAAGGTTGGATCAATTGTTCCTTTGGTGAAATTATTTGACAACAAGAAAGATGATAACTCGTCATACCACGCCCGTGGGGCTTGTTTCAAACCATAGATTGCCTTCTTTAGCTTGTAGACGTATTCCGGATGATCTTTGTCAACGAAACCGTCTGGTTGACTCACATACACTTCTTCCTTCAGAGTTCCATTCAAGAACGCTGTCTTGATGTCCATCTGATAAACCGTGATGTTCTTGTGAGCGGCATAAGCTAAGAAAATCCTGACAGCTTCAAGCCTTGCAACCGGTGCGAATGACTCTTCAAAATCTATTCCTTCTTCCTGTCTGTATCCCTTTGCCACCAGACGAGCCTTGTTGCGAATCACAGTCATTTCTTCATCCTTTTTGTTTTTCCATAACCACTTAAGATCAATGACTAGTTTGTCAATTGGTCTTGGAACTAAATCCCAGGTGTCATGGATTTGAAATTGAAGAAGTTCTTCCTGCATCGCTTCAATCCAGGCATTATCTGCCATTGCTTCCCGAATGTTCTTAGGTTCTATGAGACTGACTGAGCAGACATAGATGCACATGTCGCAATCGGTATGCAGTTGTTTTCTCGTCTGAATTGGTCTTGAGGGTTCACCAATAACCTGTTCAATCGGATGGTCTTTTGTCCACTGTAATGTTGAAGGATACCTTGGACTGAATAACTGCGTGTTAGTCGGTTCATGTAATCTGGAAGATGATTCACCAGATTCCGTTCCAAACGGGTTTTCAAAGACTTCATCGTCTAACACATCATTATTTTGTTCTTGCTCATCAATTCTTGGTAGAACAATTTCAATGAATGGAGTTGCAGGAGTAAATGTAGATGATGTTGACGGTGAGGGAGGTGGTGCGCCAGCTTCGAATGTTGTGGATGCATCTGGATTTGGTGGAGTTGGTGGTGGTTGTTGATGTTGAGTGGTTGCAGCGGAATGTTGGTTAGATGCATTTTTCGAAGCGCCACCATAGTATTCATCGTACATGAACTCGAAGAAATTATCCAGTTCTTGAGTTGTTGGTTGTTCCTTATGAATTGATTGAGCTCCTTGAGGTGCGAGTCCCGAACTGATATGTCCGGAAGTCATCGGGTTAAGCGCGGGTTCTAGAGCGAGTCTCTCAGAAGCCATTTGTGAAATTTCATCAAACATCACGTTCATTGTCTCCATGATCTTTTTCGTTCTCCTGTTATACACCCTGAATGCCCTCGAGTTTTCAGAATACCCAATAAAGATTCCAATGTCACCCTTAGCCTTCAACTTTCCCAGATCTTCCCTGTCATTAGTTGGATAGCATAAAGCGCCAAATACATGAAGATAAGAAATATCCGGTTTTCGGTTGTTGACAAGTTCGTATGGGGTTTTATTGAATCTTGGATGGATTAGGGATCGGTTTTGAGTAAAACAAGCAGTAGAAACAGCATCAGCCCATAAGAATAATGGAGCACTGGAATAAATCAGCATAGTGCGAGCAGCTTCTACAAGGGTTCTATTCCTTCTTTCAACTACCCCATTCTGCTGTGGAGTTCTAACAGCTGATTTCTGGTGAGTAATACCAGTTTCTTCAAAAAATGTTCTTAACTCCTGATTGACAAATTCCGTGCCATTATCCGTTCTTACTATCCTAACTGAAGCTTGAAGTAGAACTTGAATCCGCTTCAGAAAGGTAATGATGTTGCCTGGTGCTTCATCTTTTGATCTCAAAAACTTTACCCATGTATATCTTGAATAGTCGTCAACAATTACAAGAATATACTTCTTCCCATTTATGCTTTGAATTCTCATCGGGCCACATAAGTCCATATGCAACAAATGCAACCTATCAACCGAACTAGGTACGGGTTTAGGTTTAAATGTTGCTCTTTTGCTCTTTCCTTGCTCACATGATGGACATAGGTGTTCTTTGGTGTATTTAAATTTAGGAAGACCGGAGACGATGTTGTCTTTGGCAAGCTTGTTGATCGTGTCAAAGTTCAGATGGGACAAACGTCTATGCCATAACCAGGATTTTGTTTCACCTGCCCTGGTCATGAGACAAATCGGAGATGAAGAGGCCATTTGGTTTATATCAATTGCATAGAGATTGGTGCCACGATTCCCAATTAAGAGATCATTCCCCACCAAATTCCTGACAAAACAAGTGTTTCTCCTAAAAGCAACCTCTAAATCTGCGTCACAAAACTGTCCAACAGAGAACAGATTGTGTCCCAACCCTTCGACATAGTAGACCCGTGTGATCAAGTAGTTCCCAAACTGAAGATCACCATAACCCAGAATAGCTGCAACGTGATCATTCCCAAACCGTACAGTCCCCATGAACTGCCATACAAAGTTGATCAGCAGCTTCAGATTCCCGGTCATGTGCTTGGAGCAACCCGAGTCTACGATCCAAAGACATATTTCGATAACCTGCCATGAACAGAAAACAATTGCATTTGGAAACCGTATTTCATTTGGTTCCATGGGTTAGGGGCAACACATGAACCACATACACAAAGATGGATTAATTTTGTTCTAAGGGAACAAACTTTTTGTTTGCCATTCTTACGTGTAAACTTTCTACGGTTGGTTTCCATGCACACAGCTTAAGATAGTCCCTAGGCAATAGAGTACTAGATATGGTCCTAGATGCAGCAATGAGACTGTTAAGGTATCTAGTCTTAGCACTAGTTCGAGTAGGGATATCTTTCTGTTCAGGCTTATCAGTCACAGTATCAGAAACAATATCATCACAAGCATTTTTAGACAAAGATTTCTCTTGCATTAAACAAACAGATTCATTACATGCATTCAAAACACTGGTCTGTTCATTACATCCAGATGATATTTGTTCCTTATTTGAAAGCTTTAAATTCCTAGGGTGTTCTTCTACTTCCTTGCATTCACATTCAGAGACAGGCGATACTCTAGATTTCTTGATAGTGCTCCTAGACTTTCGCTTGCTCCTAGTGGTGCTTTCTAATCCTGTAGAAGGTAAGGCACACTCATTAGAATTTATGATGTTGTCCTGAGATGTTGTAGCATTCCTAGATTCATTTGGATTATCATTCTTACTTTTGTCTAACGCCCTAGATGTTTTAGGTTTAGAGGTAGACGCAGTAGTGGGACTAATCCTATAAAGGCCAGGTGCTATAACATTAGTGTTCGTGACAACAGCTTTCTCTTTTTGTTTCTCATTAGGCAAGGGGGTTGATGGTGCAATACCCGTAGTTTCCTCACCCTTCCCTTTTTGACATTCAAGCTGAGACTTCAAAATATCAATTTGTTCTTTCAACTGTTTGTAAGAACGCTCATACGACAGTTTGTCATACTTGCATTCTTCCTTTTTCGTATCAAGTTGTTTAAAATATGTGCAATTTTGTTTTTCAAGTTTCAAAAGCGCCTTTTCATATTTTTCAACAATTTGAGAAGTCTCAGCTCGAAGTGTTTCATCATCCTCAATAGAATATGTTTGGAAAATGATAGACATGATATCGGTCGATAGAGCTTCGAATGAGAGAGAGTCATTTTGATGTTCCAAAACCTTTATTCGTTCCAAGTATTCATTTGCTTCCTTCACTAAGGATTTGTGGTCCTTAACAAATTCTGCAGACTCTTTTAAAAGATTATTTTCCACATTTTGAACAACCGCATAGATTGCAGCAACATGTGGATTAATTTCCTTTTCAAAAATCTTTTTCAGTTCATCCTGAACACCCGGAAACCATTCAAACTTGTTATTGTTAATTTTGGAAGCCACAATACGTTGAAGTTTCTCAATTCTCTGTTTAAGATCGACCAAATATAGTCTAGCTGCACTTGAATCATAAGTGTTTTTAGATGCCATTTGTTCGATGTTAGGCAGATGTTTTGAAACTGCTTTTTGTTTTGTGAAGACCACCGGTCTTTGAAAAAACAATTGTGACTCTTTTTTAATAAGATGAACACCAGAATCTTTATTAAGCTTGTTATAATCAATTGGTTTAATTTCTGGGTTCATTTGTCTCATTTTGACTCGTCTCTTTTCAGTACGCTCAACCGTTTCATCTGAATCATAAATTTCAATTGGATCATGTTTATCATTAAGCACACTACCATCATATAACACATTCTGTCCTTTCTGAGCTTTCTTGAGATTACAAGGGTTTTCATAACCGATAGCCACTTTCTTAATTGTATGTAAAATCGGGTTTGGATCATTTATTAACAAGTTAACTGTTTGTGCAGAATGACCCGTTTTTACAAGCAACTCATCCAACTTTGCAATGGTTTCCTTTTTGTCATTGATCTCTTTAAGAAGATCCTTTTCACGTTTTAAAAACCTTTCATTCAACTCCTTCTTTTCTTTTTCAAGATTGGAATAAGTTGATTTTTGTTTTGAAAGTTGGTTGGTTAGTTCAGAAATTTCCTTGTTTAGAGATTTGATTTGATTGTTCAAATTAACATCTAGAGTGTTAAATTTGATTTGTAAACGTTTTTCTCTTAACTCAGAATCTTTTAAGCTAACCTCAAGTTCCGACTGTTTTTTGTTATGAAAATCATAAGCTCTTGCATTCACCTTATAACTCTCAAGCTCAGTGGTCAATTTTTCATTCGCGGCCTTAACATCGCGATTGACCTTTTTGACCTTTTCAATTTCTACACTACAATTTTGCAATAATGATTCAAACATAGCACGTGTTTCCTCATCATTATCAGTATGCTGTGACTCGAATTCTTCATTAGGATCCATATCTGGAGTTTCCAAATTAGTATTACTACAACTTGGTTCGTCCATGTATGTATCATAAATGAGATTAGGAGTCTCAGGATGCTGTTCATTTTGAGGTGACATATCAAACATTTCATTATTGTGACATGTAGCATATGGTTGTACCTCAGAAACTGCATTAGTGTCAAAAGCAGGAGGTGCTTCTGAGTCTGTGTCGTACTTTGCCTCCTGGAGATTTGCCATAAAAATGCAGTTTGCATCGATGTCCTCTTGATCTTCTGAAGCATCCATAATAGCCATGAAGTCATTCTCTTCTGCACTCAACTGAAGCCCAGCCGTTTCCTTGTTTGCCAACATTAATGCTTTCTGCAAATACGCTGGATCCCTCTTATTCGGCTTGTCTGGACAGTTCCTAGCCATGTGACCAATACCCTGACAGTTGAAGCACTTCATCATATTTCCCTGATTCCTATTCCCAGCTCCCTGAGCAACATTCCCAAACTGATTCCCAGCATTCTGTACCCTTTGATTACCAACAGCTGTACCCATCTGATTTCCTGCAAACTGACCCATCTGATTACCAACATACTGCCCTGCATTCTGATTACCCATCTGAAATCTTGGAGCATAACCCTGCTGATTCCCATATCCCCCAACTATCTGTCCTTGCTGTCCCATGTTGAAACTCGGCTGTGCAATCTGCTTGTTGCGAGTGTTCGATGAGATTCGTTGATTGTTGTTGGTGGGTGTGGAGTAACGTCCTTGGAATGCTTTTGATAGGTAAGCAAAAGCTTGAGTCAAAGCAGCAGTTGACTCATCCTGATCGTCTTGATCTGGGTGTTGTGGGTATTGTTGTTGTGGGATAACATGTTGTTGTTGTGGGTAGAATGATGATTGTGGAATATACTGTTGTTGCATGAATTGCTGAGTGGATGATGATGATGATGATGGTTGTGCACTGACTGTTGCAGGTGTAGGTGATTGGACTATGAGTGCAAGAGGATCTTGTTGTTTTGCTTGCTTCTCTTTTCTGACTTCATTTGCCTCTGCTTGGTTTTGTTTGAGAAAGTCATAGAGTTGATCGTAGTTCACATCATGAAGATTCTTAGTTTGGTTGACAATAGTAACATATCGTCCCCATTCTTCTGGAAGGTTGTTGATGAACTTGATGTTTTGAACAATTTGTTTAGGTGCCAAATTGTTTCTGATCAACTCATTCATTAGAGTACAAAACCGTGTGTAGTAAGATTCAATCTGTTCAGCTGGCGTTGCTGTGAACTTCTCCCATTCTGTCAGAAGCTTGTTTTCCATTTCTTGAATGCCAATTTCTGTACCATGACAAAGACGTCTAACTCGATCCCACATTTCTTTGGCAGTTTCACAGCTATCTACAGCACAAAATATTTCTTGTGGTAGACCGAGTTGGATTAGATGCATTGCTAGGTGATCAGCTTCAATTTGCTTCCAATCTGCTTCAGTGTAATCCGATTCCTCTTTGGGTCGGTACGTTGGATCGACGGGAGGATTTGCAGTAGGGTTTCCAGCTGTTTCTTCAATCTCACCAGGCTGGAATGGACCTTTCTTGACAGAGTTAACCAAGAGAATACCTTGTCCATTAGGTTTGGATCTCATATATCGAAGCATACGACTCGTCCATGGAAGGTAACCACCTTTTTCCAACATTGGAGGTCGGTTTTCTGAACCTGCGGCATGAATGTCTTGTTGTGTAGTCATCTTTAAAATATAATGTATGATAAAGTGGATTTAGGATCTTTGCAACAAAGTAGGAGACGTTGTTGTTGACGGTTGAACTTGGTTGTTGTTGTTGTGAAGCTTTGTTACGGTGGAAATTTTGGTCCGGAAACTTAAAACCTCAATAACTTCATTTTGGAGCGTTTTCAGGCCTCGAAACTTGGGTTGAATGAATAAATTAATTCAACGTGTCCTTCTCCTCTGTCTCACGGTCGTTTTGACAGGTGTTTCGCTGAAAACGGAGTTACGGTTCAAAAGTTATGATCGTTTGAAGTTTCACAGAAGTACGAGGGCCAAAACTGCCAAATTTGAAAGTTTCCAAAGGCTGCTGGAAAGTACAAGGACTGAAGTTGCCAATTTCGAAAATTGCACCAATTGCGGGTCCAAAATGTGAATTGCGAGACCAATTTCGATAAAATAGCTCCAATTGCGAAACTAACACTGAATTGCGAGACCAATTCCGAAAGAACAGCCCCAATTGCGAGATTCAACTTGAATTGCGATATACAATTGCGAGAAAATCTCTGAATTGCGAAACAGTAAGCAATTGCGATACTTCAGGGGAATTGCGAGATGCAATTGCGATACATGTTGAATTGCGAGATTCTGCTTGAATTGCGATAGCAGTGGAAATGCGATAAGCAGCAGCAATTGCGAGATTCTCCCAAATGCGACAGAATTCCTGAATTGCGACAGAATTTCTGAATTGCGAGAATGAATTCCGATAAACAACAGTAATTGCGAGAAATGTGCAATTCCGAGAGAAATGAAGCAATTCCGAGAGAAATGCAATTCCTAGACACCTTTGACTTTTTCAAATGCGAAAAATCTGCTACTTTTCACCAACTTTTGTCCTTTTTTCTCAATTCCCCATGCATATTTCTTACATATCCATACTTCTCTGCCACTTTTCACTAACCTTACCAACTTCAATAATTCTCCTCAAATATTAAAATAATCAACAACACAACTTTTACAAAGTTGGTGATGATATACGATCTGAAGACCAAGAACACCACAAAATACTAAACTTTTTACCAAAGTATTCACAGCCCACTTCTAACAAACACACTTTATCCTTAATTTTTGTGGATCGAAAAGAATAAAAACACAATTTGTAACCTTTCTAATGAAAGAAAAATAACAAAGTTTGTTTTAATCTTTAGGGTCAAGCAAAAATAGTAAGGATACTCCTACCTTGAACCTTGCTCTATGTATACCACTTGTTACACCACAAATCTCTTCTTTATCATACACACAAGCACTTGATGATGACACTCACAATCACTTAAGAACAATAAGAAATAGAGTTGTATGGATCATATGGTTATTTCAAGTCAAATGATTATTAGCTTCAAAGAAAGAAAATAATACAAGAGACTTTGGGACCTTTGCACACACACACTCTTTCCTTATCTTGAAAAATGAGGCATCTTCTGTGAAGAGGTGTGTGTGGCGTTAAATGTGAAACACAGCCAACCAAAGAGGGCTTTGGTGGGCTTTTACAATTGACTTGGAGTGGGCTTATGTTGCACTACACATATGCTTACTTTACAAATAAAACTAATGCCATAAGCCCACTTAAACTAACTAAATATTGTACATGACACATTAAGTTATTATCAAATGACCATCACTTTATATTTTACATAAAATGATTGCTAACAATATTACTATGAAAAGGTTTCTTAGTCATCTTCCCAGATATACAAGACTCATATTTATCATATGATTCATCATTGATAATTTTCAAAAGCCCATCATGTTGTAGCTTTTTCATGCGAGTCTTGCCTATATGAGCAAGTCTACAGTGCCAAAGGTAAGAAGAATTCAAGTATGACTTAATTCTCTTACTTATGCTATACATTGAATTATTATTATTGGATACATAATCATTCATGTCAATTTCAAACACACCATTCACAGCAATAGCATTAAAATAAAAAATACCATTTAAAGAAACAGAAATTCCACTACTATTGATAGTGTGATTAAAACCAAGATCCAATAAATAAGAAAAGGAAACAAACCCCTAACAATTGAAGGTGCATAATGACAATTGTTTAGTGACAATACTAAGCCCGAAGGCAAAACTAAATTAAACACTCCTATGGCTTCAACAGCTGCAGGTGCTTCAATTCCCACATGTACATATTGCTCCCCATAGGCAAGCTTCATTTCCACTCTAAACTCCTGCAGCGTATTACAAATGTGAATACCGCATCCAGTATCATATACCCAAGAATTAATTTTATGATTTAGAGTAAATAATTCAATCATAAGTAAGTTACCTGAAGTGCTGGCGCCCAAGTGCCCAGTCTTCTTGTTCTTACTTTCTCGCAACTCTTGGATATAAAAAGGACAGTTCCTCTTCCAGTGACCAACTACATGACAGTAGTGGCAAGCCTGATCCTTCTTTGGATTATCCTTCTTCTTATGAGGGTTTTTCTTGGGTTAAGGTTGATAAGCCATAACTTGCTTACCCTTATCAGCCTTTCCCTTTCCCTTACCTTTCTTGTTCGCATTTGGCTTGTTAATTCTACCCCATTGAATAGCAAGTACCTGGGGTGTAGAAGCCTTTGGAATTACGCACAAAAGCAGTGTGTGTAAATCAGAAACTGTCTTCCTCACGTAATCAATAAGCAGTGCGTGTAAATCAGAAACTGTCTTCCTCACGCAGTGCATATTGGAATTACGCACAAAACCACTAAATTCCTTAGTCAGGGATCTATTGATTAAGTTAATAGCAATGTCTTGTTCATAGACCTTGCCAAGTGCTTGCAGTTGATCTATGTAACCTTTCATTTTCAACACATGAGCACTTACCGGTTCACCATCGGCCTGCTTACAACCGTGTAGAGATTCCATCAAATCATAGACCTCAATGGTTTGTGGTTTTTCAAACATTTTCCTGAGTTCGTTTAGCATGTCCATAAGGAAGTAATTTTCAAACTGCTTTTGTAAAGCAGGTATCATAGCCCCCAACATCAAACAAGCCACATCATTATGCGTCTTAAACTCAGCTTTCCACAATGCTTTTTCCTCATCAATTGAAGTTTCAGCAGTAGGTTCAGCAGAACAAGGCTTATATAAATATTCAAGTTGATCTGTCACTCGCAGGACAATCCTGAGTGAACGATACCAATCATTGAAATTCTGAGAGCCAATCAATTTTTTCCCGTTCAAAGAATGATTTGAACGCAGAACTCATAATAGTGTTATTGTTTTGAGCCATTTCTACAGATAAAGAAAGTTCAAAATTAGTATTTTCGATAATACAATTTTTCAAGAAAATAAAATACCCAAGGAAATATTCATATAACCATAGTATTTTCTTGAAAACTAGGATCCAAATTAACATAGTTTCATTACATCAGTTGATCTGCTAGTAATGAAAGTATATAATAAGGTAATCTGTCGAACAATAATTGGCAAACAATTTCTAATTCCTAGATCATTATGGGATTTATATTGGCAAACAATTTCCAATATAAGCATGTTTTATCCCCATCTTATGCCTTGAGTCCAAGCTCTCACTTACAACTCAATTAAGTCGTCTAATTAAAAAGCTGTAAATTACCATAGTCCCATTACATCAGTTGATCTGCTAGTAATGAAAGTATGAAATTTACCTTTCCATTGTAATCTAGTCCAAGCTCTCACATGACGTAAATTACAACTTCAAGTGTTCTTTTAATTAGATGGCATTAACTTAATTTTAAAGGGTACTAGTTTTTTATGTTTATAATCAAAATATGTACGAAGAAGCATGCATACATCTTCGTATCATAAGTTTTCAAAACCTTTTTATTTACCAATTTTAAGCTAAGATTTAAATCAACAAAGTTTTAATTGAGGTATTGGGTTCACCAATCAAAGAATTACCTACAATTATCACCCACTATATCCTACTACTGCATGAGTCAAAAGACCCAAGTTATTCGGATAATTACCACAAAGTGGCACGTGGAATTAAGGTCAATTCACCCTTAAGGTGATTTTTTACATAAAATAGTTGTACTTGTTAGCTCCAATTTGATGCACAAAGGAGCGTAGAAATAAAGGTTAGAGCGAATCTTATTAAAAACCCGTTCCTACTTATACCCTTCTTACAGTTTGCCACAATTGGGTGAGCCGTTCGTACTATTGGTACAAAACTCAACAATCAATTAAAAGTTTATGACTTTAAGTCTTAAAAACATGTTATAAATTATAACCTTGCTAGTCTCGCCTGGGAGCAAATTACCGTGCGAAGCGAACCACTATCGGCACATAAGACTTTGCAAGATTCATAATTTATCACATCAAGTTTCACCATTATTTAGTCCATTTATTTTCTATTAAAAAATTACCTTTTTTTGCTTAAAACATGTCATACAATTAAACAAAAAACAAGTAATAATAAAAATAAACAACTAAATAACGCACATAACTTAACAATTAATTTATGTACACAATTAGCCACATGCAAACTTTATTTGATAAAACCTATTGATAATCTTTCTATGTTAATTATGCATATATTTAACTAAGACTATCACTTACAATGGTAAGTGAGCCACATGCATCGACATATCGATTGCGTTAGTCATAATTAAATATACACCATATTGCACATAATTGATTACTTAATATATTGGAGTCTTCTCCAATTCGACATCTATCAATTAAATTACATGTGAAAAACAATTTAAAACATCACAACAATGAATCCATGCCAAACATGCACGTTTGCATGGATTCTACCTAACAATTAGCAAGTTGCCACAAGATCGCATACAAACACATAAACATGTTAAACCTAGGGTTTGTAATCAAATTAAACTTCAAAATCAAACCTTAAATAATTATAGGGCAATCGGCCCCTTTAAAAAAAATTAGGGTTTCGATTTTGAATTAACCCTAAATCGACATAACATGATAAAACACAATCAAGATTTGTTTTTTATGTGTTTCGGTAATTAATTACACGTTATAACGGCTCGTGATGCCACTGTTGAAATTATAATATCATGACAATCATATATAAACAATAACATCAAAGAACACAAGCGGAAGCGTAGGAACAATAACACATAATTAATTAACCGAATTTAAATGTATACGTACCTTAATGATTCTAGCAAAATAAGAATCAATCCAACTAAAGTGATGAACCCTAATTATGGTTTAAACGGATTACACGAATTGCCCCTTACCGATTTTGCAATTCAATCTAAGAATCAAACAATAGTGTGTTTGATTCACGTTCTTGTACACACGTACTAAATCAAACTAAAGTTATGCAAGTAAATAAATCACAAAACTTAAAACCAAACTTTTTGTTTAAGAAACAAAATCGATCGACCCTTGTGAGGGTTTTAGTTCGATCGACCAAAAGAAGAACAAGAGAAGAAAACTTTTAGGGATTAGTTTGTGTGCACAAGAGATGTCAAAACTATAACCCTTGGTTTGCTTATATACTAGAAGTAACTTGATGACTAAGTTTGAGTGGGATTGGGTTTCACCCCAATACCCACGACCGGCCTTAACCCACAAGGGGTTTCCGGAACATTCTCGTCATCCAATTTTCAATCTAGTCCCTTCGTTTTCTTATTTAACGATCGTTAGTCACTTCCGTTAAATACTAACGTTCATCATACGTTTTGTGATAATTAATAATTAAATATAACGTTTTATATAAAATTATTAATCTTTAGTTCTCATACGTAAAGTGTGCAATCCCGAGATCTCGAGTTCGATCCTAACATACGACTACTAAAATAATGTCTACAAAACTAACCTTTTTTACTTGTAATAAACTGATTGATGTTTCATCCAAATACAAGGACTGACATAGTTTCCACTTGTGTATTTTCTAACTAATTTTCTGAATTTAAGGGTTGTTTTTATGCTATAATTTGTTTTAAGCTTCTCACTATCGCTTTCTTGTATGTTAAGGCACACTTTTGATGTTTATATTGTTTAACAAAAAGCGCAAACCAAAAATGACACTCAAATCAAATTAAGTTATTGATTGTTTTATTTTGTTTCTATCTTTTCACGGCTTCTTTCTTGTTGCTTTTGTTTTTGTTTATTTGGGAAATCCTATATACCGTTCCTATTTTCAAACATATCTACAATGTTTATAAAGCACGTACTATACGCAATCACTCTGATTAGTATAGACTGGTATATGATTTGGGAATTATCTTTTCGTGTGGGAGTTTAAGTATACTTTTTTTCTGGAGGAATAAGTGAACACTCGTGAATTCATGATCATTATATAAAGAGATCGATAAATGTCTTAAGAATAAACCAACTCGAAATGGCCCCCAAGCTCATTCTCTCAATATGCTTCATGATCACCTTCATGTTCCTTTGTTCATCCAAGACCATCACCTTTGGTGACATAGATTACTGGTGTGGCCAAATGACACACCCTAAAACATGCTACCATTTTGTAGCTTCTAAACTCGACAACCCCACAAAAATCTTGTCGAAAGGAGAGTTCCTAAACATGACAATAGCCGCAACCCTGGACGAGGCAATATTTGTCAGGAAGAAGACGAAAAGGATAGAAGACATGACCCCACAAGGTTTAGAAAAGGTGGTATGGGACAGCTGTGTTTCGGACTGTGACGAAGCCATTGTTAGATTCAACGAAACACTACTAGACCGCCCCGGCGAGCCAATTGATAGGGCTAGCAATTATGATTGTGCTGTAACCTTCATTTCCATGTGTGAAGATGCCTTTTACATGAGAAACATCACCTCTATTTTCCCACTTGTCGTTGCTGATTTGGTACCACTCATGGAAAATGGTCTGCATGTCTTTTATAAGATGTGAATTAAATAAATAAAACGGACTTATATTACATCTCATGGTTTAAATGTTTTGGAGATCCCTTTGTCTTCTAAGGATTTTTAATCGTATATCTTAGTAGCATGTTCCTTTAAAATTCCTTAGGTTTTGAAATTGGGCTTGTTACAGCCCAGCAGGACAGCTCATCTCCAGGCTCAAAGCCTCGCTCAAATTGTGCTAAAATAGTATTTGTGTTGAGATAAGTTTCATTTTACTTTCTACAAAAATATGGAATAAATCAATGATAACTACATAAGCTACAAGATGTCGAAATTTAATGGACATTTTTCAACTGATCTTTTACATATTTAATATTTTGTCTTAGGTGATCAATAATCCTATAATGCTTTGTTTTGTTTCCAGAATCAAATATTTTTATTTATTTATTTATTTTTTTCTTCTATATGACGAGTGTGCAACATTGCATTGAGTAAGGTCACAAGCATTTACTTTGGTATATTTATTATTATTTGTATTATTACAATTACTGTAATACGTTAATATTTTTTATAATAGAGTTACAATTACAAATATGATGTTTAAAGTACTTGATCATTCATTTATTTTTTGAAATAATTTATTTTGTATGTAACATTAATGTACGTAATATAAGAATTTATAACATTATTTTACGTGATAGAAGCACGGAGTTTCGTAAACAAATATTACAATCATGTATCATTCATAAAGTAAAATTAAATTGGGACAAAGAAATAGCAGACATTTATTAATTACTTGATATTTTTGTCTCATGCCAAATGGCTTAATCTTGTTATCTAATATAAAAAGTTAGGAGAATTGGCATTTTTCGAACTATTATTCAGAAGATACTAAACATTATCCTAAAATAGCTTTGAATAAAAATAAAAATAGTTGTAGTTAGTTGGTGCAAGGAAATGGTATCATTTGCTTATGTGTTGAACCAACTATCAGTGAAGTGTAAAGATTGAACCAAAAAATATATTGTACTGCATGTTCAACTTGTTATATGGGTTTTGCTAAACACTGCCCACTGAACAATTCTTAAAGCACATTAAACAATATGTTCTTTCCATATTTAAAGTAATTATGCATTTAATGCACAATAAATGAACATAAAAATTAACTTAAATATATGGCATTTTTGATTTAACAAAGTCTAAGTTTCCTTTTATATTTATATTAAACATTGATCAATGGTCATTTTTAGCAAAACCCTTGTTATATATGTCCATAATTACGTTCTATTTTTGTTGTATTATGAAATATTTGTTATACATTGCATTTATTAGTGTGAGTCATTGCTTCATATGTTTACTACATACATTAATTTGTCAGTCATCTTATACAAACAATTTTGTAAAAGAAGAATTACAATGTATTTAGTTGAAAACACTCGCGTCTTGTTCAGTAATAATAATGAAAAGGACTCCAATTTTGAATTGCCTAAAACTAAATGTTAGAGTATAGCTTTTATATATTAAAGTTTCTCTATAATATCATACATTTAAAATAAAGAGTAAAATACACCAATGGTCCTTGTGGTTTTCGTTGACTGGCGGATTCAGTCATTTGACCAAAAAACTTGCGCCGGTGGTCCTTAAGTCAGAAACGTTATACGCCGTTAGTCCCTCAGTCCCATGGGCCCCACAAATAGTAGATAACGCCCGTTTTCTAAGATAACTAAAGGGGCAAAATGGTCAATTGATCTTACACTCTTTTCCCACTTAAATATCTAACCCTAGTTTATTCCCTCTTTCTTTAATTCCACCCACCCACCCACACAGTCTTCCCCAACCCACCTAACCTTTCTTTAATTCCACCACCATGTTCTAATCACAGTTAGTCGCAAATCAAAACAAGAAAATGCCCACATGTCCTCGTTGTCATTCAGTTGTTATTATTAAAACTTCATGGACTAATAGAAACCCAGGTCGAAGGTTTTATGATTGTCCCTAACTGGTATGTGTTTATGGTTTTAATATGTAATTGCACAAAATATTTTGTTGATCTTGTTGGTTTATTTTGTTTCACAGGAGTGTAACAAGTTTGTTGATTGGTTTGACCCCGAAATGTGTCAACGTTCTATGGCAATTATTCCTGGGTTATTAAAGTCCCTGAACAATCATCAAGCTATGGTACAAGATCTTGAGCAAGAAAGATCAAGAATGAAGAAATATCTGATTGTGTCATGGGTTTTGCTTTTTGTGTCTGTAATGTACAACATTAGTTAGATGGTTAGGTCAGTAGGTTTGGGGTTTAATGTAAAAAAGCTGTTATGAAGTTGTATTTTGGGGTTTTGATTAATGAAAAAAAAAAGCAGTTTGTACTTGAAGTTAACTAGTAGCATTTAAATTTCATTCATTAGAAAGTAGTTACAAAAGTCTTAGATGCATATTACAAGTACCATGAAAAGCTACCACAAAAGCTTGTTCTTCCCAAAAGCTATCACATATTGTTCTTCCCTTTCCCAGTTATCTTGTTCTTCCCTTTCCCAGTTGTCTTGTTCTTCCCAAAAGCTGGCATACTTTTTTTGCCTCTTCCTCCAATTGCATCCCAAGTGGGGTGATTGCATAGCCCTAGCACCTGAACCCTCTTACCTGGTTTAGAAGTAGTTTTTGTTTCAACATGATGGCTGACCAACATTGTGGACTTTGTAGCAGGTTTGGAAACATCTTTTTCATCCTCTGATGTTGAGTGATAGCTGGAAATCCAACTAGGTAAAGAGTTGACTTCAAAGGAATCAGAGGAGATGGTCTTTTTGTTAACTGAGTTAGAGTAGTTATATGGTATGTTCCATGGTTGTGGAGACCTTAGATCCCCAAATGAACTAGAATCTGATGAAATTTCAATTGGGCATGGATTTGAAGTCATGGTTGACTTGTTTGGTAAAGTTTTGGGTGACTAAATGTGTTTATTGGGTCAATACAGGATGTAAAATGGTATTTAAAGACCAATACAGAGTTAATGCCATTCAATGCTTGTTTGGTAATGTGCAGGACCCATAGTAAATTAACTTAAACCAATAGACTTAATACCCAACTACCATCTGTTTTGACCCATAGTCAAAAGTCAAGCATTATACAACTAAAACCAATACAGAAAACATAATCACCATTAATCAGAGAATACCAACTAGCTAAAACATAATCATCATTAATCAATCAAGTTTCAAGGCATAGAATGCCATAAACATAAAAAACAACTTAATTGATATTGTGCATACTAAACATAACAGTTTTGACCCATATTAAGCATAACAGACCTAAGAACCAAATGTTTTGACCCATATTAAACATAACAGACATAACAGACATAATAACAAACAAACTTCAACCTAACACAATAGTTTTCTTCCTTGGCGCTTTCTTCTTTTTTGCACCATCTTGTGTTGCCACAGATTTCCCTTTATCCTGTGCAGTTGCAGTAGTTGCAGGATTATCACCATCTAAATCCACACCTTTCCTCTTACTTGCCTTTGAAACTCTTGGTCCAGTGCAGCTCCTTTGGTTGTGACCTTTGTTCCCACATTTGTCACAAGTTACAGTCTTGTGTTTCCTTGAAATCTTACCATCCTTGACTATACTTATATCCTTTTCAAACTTTGATTTTTTCCTTGCTTTTCTAGGTCTGCCTGTTTGTGGCTGGTGAGTTGGTGGCAACAGTGTGGTTGGAACATTGCACTTGGGCCAATGAACAGGTGCTCTAATAGGTGTGATATGAAAAGAATAAACTTTCTTCCAAGTATCTAACCTATAGCATGGATGCACCCAATCTTCTGGTAAGCCTACATCCTGATGGTTAAGTGACATGTTCCAATTTGTTGCAACAGCATGCTTGCAAGGAATACCCGTCAATTCCCATCTTCTACAAGTGCATGTTCTAGCAACAGCATTGACCACACACTGGTCATTCCATGGACCACTTACCTGGTATAACTCACCTCCATTCCATTGGACAGTGTACTTGTTAGCTTCAATTGCATTTGCTTTCAAAATCCTTGTAGCAGTTGGTGTGAGTGGTCCATCACATCTTGCAATAAGTTTGTTCACAGTGACAATCCTAAGTATTTATAAAGAATACCAATTAGAGTCTGCATCCTAAGTATACAAATTAAGATGAATGACAATTAGGGTCTGAAAACTATTACCTTCTCATTAGATACTCCCTGGCAAACTCCAATGTGGCAATTATTGGTTTGTCTCTTCCTCCAACTAGCTTCCCATTGAAAACTTCACACATATTGTTCAATAACACATCTGACTTGGCTCTCTCTGAACAAGAAGATTGTTTTTTAGAAATTAGTTAATCAATACATGAGAAATGTGGGAATGTTGTACAAATACCTGAGAAATGTGATCTGGTCCAGTGTTGGGGAGGAATTTTACAAAGCCAATCATAAGCATCTTTCTTGAATGCCTTCAACTCTTCCATTGCAACTTGAAACTCAGGGACTGTTGTTGCAGTTGCTGCTTTCCATAACATATCCTTGTATGCAGTACCATTCCACTGCAACTTCATATTCTCATGAATATGTTTCACACAGAATCTGTGCTCTGCACTTGGAAATAGTTTTTCAATTGCTGGAATAATACCCTGTTTTAACATACACAGCAAATGAATTAGCAAAAAAAAAAAAAACTTATGAAAGTAAATTGAAATTAGTCTGAGGTAAGTACCTTTTGCCTGTCACTTATGAAAGTGAAATTGGAATTACTATATAGATCAAGGTCATCTCCAAGGTGAGTTAGAAACCATGTCCATGACTCTTTGTTTTCAGTCTCAACAAGCCCATAAGCCAATGGATATATACCATTGTTTGGATCTATACCCACAGCTGTCAATAGTTGACCTGGGTATGGCCCCTTCATGAATGCCCCATCTAATCCAAGCAATTCCCTCATCCCAGCTCTGAATCCAGCTTTCAAAGGCCCCAAACATATATAGATTCTCTTAAAAACTCTTGTTGGTAGTGTATGATCTGGTTCAGACTGAACATGGATCTTGACAGTTGTGTCTGGATTAGAATGTTGCAATTCCAACACATAATCTCTGAGCATCTTGTATTGATGTTTGTAATCACCCCTTAATTTTTTTTCAGCTGCTGCTTTTGCTCTAAATGCCTTACTTTCTGAGACAGTTAGCTCATGTTTTTGTGATAGTTGATCTTGAACAGCTCTGGCAGGGATGCTAGGGTTTGTTTTCAATTGCTCAATTATATCCTTTGCAAACCATTGGTATGTGGCATACAAGTTGTCTCTTTCCTGTAGACATTTATGGACTGATTTGTATGTCCTGACTTCCCAAGATTCACTTTTCTTGACTTTTGAAACTAGCAAGACCCATGGACATTTATTCTCATCAACCTTCTTTTTGCTATTAGGTTTACCCCCATTTATGAGCCTTTCTTTTTTTGTTGGGCTAGTTGATTTAGTGGACTGACTTGGCTCACTACACTGACTAGGCCCACTACCTAAGTTATTGTCTTCCCCAACTCCTAATGAAGGGATAACACCTCTACAAACTGCCCTAACTCTTTCACTATCATTCTTTTCCAATCTAATTCTTCTTCTAGTCTCAATTGAATGCTCTTTAATGTATTCCTTCACATTTTCTTTGTTTGCAAATTTTCTACCCACATAGAAATATGTTTTGTAAATCTTCTCACTAGAGTGTGCTTGTTTCCTTAACTGTTTCAACTTTCTTTTTCTTAACCTTGTACCTTCACTGTCACTACCTGATGAACTTTCAAAATATTCATTTTCTAATTCATGGACATCATCTCCATCAGGATCATCATCTTCAATATCAACTGGTACACTCTCTCTGCACCCCATAAACTCCACATTTTCATCAATATTGTACTCAAAGTCTCTCATATCAACATCTACCTCATCCACATTGTTATTCTCATCTAGTATGTAATCACTGTCTTCACTATCATCATCACTATCACTATCCTCTTCCTCTCCCTCAGTTTGAATCTCAACATCAGTTTCATTGTTACCTTCATTTTCATTCATAGTCTCATTTTGAACCTCAACCTCAACCTCAACCTCATGGTTTGTTGGAGATATAAGCTCCAAGTCAGCAAATGGGTCAAAGTCAGCAAATGGGTCAAATGGGTCAAACTGACTAGGGACTTGAGAAGACCCATCCTTATCAACTGCACTACTTTGCCCTGCTTCTAAATTTACAAACTGACTAGGGTCTTTATCACTACCTTCATTCACATCCAACACTAGTTTCTTAGCCACTGGGGTAATCCCTGCCCTTGATGTTCTTGGTCCATCATCTAACTCTTCTATTACAAGTTTTTTAGGCTTTACTAGTGTGTAAATGTCAGGGTTGGTCTTTTCATGCTCAACATATACCTCAACAAGCTTAAGACCTTCTATCACATAATTACCTAATAACTGAATATCTTTGTCACATGCTAAAGGTTCTAGTCCATTGTCTAAATCACAACCAGGTTTCAAGAAGTGGTAAAACATCACCCTCCTCCCATCATACTCTAAGTCTTCAAGCATTGAATCAATTTCATGGATAGAAAACTGGTCACTGTCTATTAAATCCACAAAAGTAGTCTTACCATTCTTGTATGTCCTGTTAGCTAGGTGCATTCGTGAAAAGACCACCATGATTAAGCTTAATGAAAAATAGAGTAGACTTAATGTCTGCAAAAAATTACATGCAACAATCAGACTAGGGTTTTACAAAGGCCCCAAAAATCAATTAAAGTTTTGCAAACCCAAAAAATCATACTATACTTCAATAATAACGATTAAAAAACTTCTAAATTGTCAACATTGTCAAAAAATTATAAAACAATATACTTACGATACATGGCATATGGATCACGATCATGAACATCATTTGCCCTAATTTCGTACAATGGGGACACCATCTGAACGGTTTGCGAAGTTTAACCACACACATTAACAGGGTAATTGATTTGGGGAAGAAGATGATGAGAAGGTCTGTGTGTGTGAGTAGTTTGGAGTTTGGGGGATGAATGATGATTTGACCGTGGTTGGTGTGTTTTAAATTAAAGAGTGTAAGATCAATTGACCATTTTGCCCCTTTAGTTATCTTAGAAAACGGGCGTTATCTACTATTTGTGGGGCCCATGGGACTGAGGGACTAACGGCGCATAACGTTTCTGACTTAAGGACCACCGGCGCAAGTTTTTTGGTCAAAGGACTGAATCCGCCAGTCAACGCAAACCACAAGGACCATTGGTGTAGTTTACTCTAAAATAAATGTTGAGTTTTTGTTGCTAGTTCATTGACAACGCTTCTAATGTTTGCTAGACAAGTAGAATAAGTCTAGTCCAAAATGATATATTTTTTAATATAAGTCCAAAATGAATTTAAAAAATAATTCTACAATTAAAAGTAATGATCAAAATTATTTATAGATGTATCACTTAGTCTATGCCTCTTTGTCGTCGACCACTAAATAATAATTTAGAATTTAGTATCTCCAAGAACATTGTATTACTGATAAGGTATAAATTTGAGGATAATCACTATTTTAGACTAATAATTACACCATAATAATAGTATACATTGTACGGGAGTATTATATATAATCTTATAAATAGCATATGCGAAGAGCTACACAAAATAATAAACGCAAACGCACGCCTATGAATATGAAGCTTGCTCTCATAATATTCATATGCTTCGTCTTTACATTAATCATATCTGGCTCGTCGAAAACCACCACCACCGCCACCGTAAACTGGTGGTGCACCCAAATCCCACACCACAAAACATGCATGGACTACCTCACAGAGCATGACCAGTCGTCCGACACCATATCTATAAACCAGTTCCTAGATATGACTGTACAAGCAGCCATACATGAAGCACGTGTGGTTCTAAAACGAGCCCAAGAAATCGAGTCCACGTACCCAAATGTTCCAGGAAAAAGTTCGTGGGGTAGCTGTGTTGACTACTTTAACGGTATTGTGTACACACTTAACATGGTCCTTGATCACACCCTTAAGCCCACACCAATTGATATCCAAACATGGATTAGTGGTGGTTTAACATATATCAACGTGTGCAAAAAAGGGTTTGAGATGATCAATATAACCAACACTATCCTACCCATGATCTCCAACAAGTTGAAAGAACTAATACTAAATTCTTTGGCTATTAGTGTTGCTATTAGAGGTGCTAATACCAATACTAATACTAATACTCACGGCATTATGGATTGGAATTTTAGCGACGAATACATTCTGTCAAATTTGGCACTTGAAAGGCCGGATGTTGTGGTTGCTAAAGATGGTTCGGGAAATTTTAAAACGATTCAAGAAGCTGTAAATTCGGCAGGAATGGGAAGACAAGGGAAGAGGTACGTGATTTACGTAAAGGCTGGAGTTTATGAAGAAAACGTTATAATTCCACAGCCGACGGAGTATATAAAGATGTATGGTGACGGAATTCATAAAACGATCGTCACTGGTGACCGGACATTTGGTCACTACGGTGACTTGAAGGCAACAGCAACTTTTCGTAAGTTCAAGTTATCTCACGTTTGCTCCTTTTTCCGATTTTTTCTCCATTCTTTTTGCAAATAAATGTGATTTGGATAAATAATACTAATTAGATCGATACTTAAATAAGCAACCTCACGTGAAAACTAATGTTGCGATATATAAGCTAATTTTAGAAAAGCGCTAAATACTGCTCTAGAACAAACTTTTTTCATAAGTAACAAATAAGTGGGTTGTATATGGTGATTAAATTAGTAAATTCAAATACTTAAGTAATTAAAAGTTACGAATAGGAGTTTTCAAATGGTTTGTGATTAGGAAAAATAGAGTTAGTAAACCCCTACATTGGTTGTAAAATTAGAAATATTAAAATGCTTATGCAATATATTTATTACTATTAGAAGTAATTATAATTCCTCCGTCCCATATTAAGTGTCCACTATAATTTTTATAATTCTTTTTTCTCCAACTTTGACTTTAAATATTTTTGTTCGTGTTATATAATACTTGATGCAAAATAAATAAATGAATTAAGTTTTTTAATTTGTTTTCATTTATATAATTTTCATCAAGTATTATATAATACAAACAAATATATTTAAGATCAAAGTTAAAGAAAAAAGAACTTAAAAAAATCATAGTAGACACTTAATGTAAGACGGGGGTAGTAACTGTTAACCAAACGTGCACAATAGACACACATTACTACATTACCAAAATTCATAATTAACATTGTACATTGCGGACACATGCGATGCACTATGCTATAAACAAGTTGTTATTGATAGTTTTAATGTTCAATATGCTTATATGCACACGATGACTTAAATTTTGTTTTGTTTTGTTTGATTCAATGTATTTTTTAAACAACGATTAATTGATTATCTCACATTATATACACAATAGATGTATATTACGTGTCACAAACAAGACATGAACTCACAATTAATTATTTGATGGAAAATGCTATTTCCTCCTACAAATTATTCATACTTATCTTCAAACTCACAGGATTTTGACAAATGTCGGAATTAACGGTTTGAATGCAGAAAGATAATAAGTGAAAAATATATATATAATATTGATGCTTGTGTAGGATAATTAGTCGGATGATATTGTAGGAGGCTTTAGCAATGCTCTTATTTGATAGAAAACATCTCACTCAACCTTTAAGAGTTGAGATCAATATATATCTCATATTTGTCATAGATCAAAAGAACAAATCTTAGTCATTCATTTTTCATCAATATTAATAAAAAACCATTTTTCATAATTTTTTTTAAAACAATATATCTTGCAAACGATAAATCTTCAAGCTACAAAAAATACACTATCGCGACGAGAATTAAATTATATATCTATAGATATGCATTTCTCTATACTTTCGACGAACATTTATATATATATATATTTTTTTTTTTTTTTTTTTTTTTAATTTTTGCTCAGAAAAATCACATATGATTTGTAAAAATCACATATGATTCGTAAAAAATACACTATCGCGACGAGAATTAAATTATATATCTATAGATATGCATTTCTCTATACTTTCGACGAACATTTTTTTTTTTTTTTTTTTTTTTTTTTTTTTTTTTTTTAAATTTTTGCTCAGAAAAATCACATATGATTTGTAAAAATCACATGTGATTCGTAAAAATCAAATCACAAATCACATGTGATTTTTCTAGGCGGAAATTTTTTAAAAAAAAATTCGTTGAAAGTATATAATAATGCATATCTATAGAAAGATAATTTAATTCTCGTCGCAATGGTATGATTTTATTCGCGTAACGATTTAAGGTTTGCTAGATATTTAATTTTTTTAAAAAGGGTGAAAGTTTATATTTTTTTTTGATCAAAAAAATAAATGGTTAGTATTGTTTATGACAAATATAAGATTTATATTGAACTTTTGCCAACCCTTTAATTATGTTATTCAATATGTTTATGACCAAAATTTAGAACAACATCTCAACAAGAATGAAATTTACTTGTTTAAGTCATTAAGGGCTTGTTTGTTAAATTATTTTTTATTAAATAATATTTAATTGAGAGATGACTTAATGCAGACACCCTCAGTTTTATTAATTACTTCCTCCGTTTCATATTAAGTGTCCACTTTTCAAATGCACAAAGTTTTAGGAAAGTGGGGCCAACTACACTCTCCACCAATCAAATATCACTATTACCCACTAAAGTCTCTTCGAACCTTTTCGGGCAATTCCTAACGCAGAAAAGGGATGCTAATGAAGTTCGTTCTGTTCCTCTATGCATCTCTGTGATGGGTAAATCTCCATGAGAGTGAGTCCAGTCCATCTTCCTTCCCAATCAAATATCACTATTACCCGCTAAAGTTTCTTCTCATTGGTTGAAAATATTCCCTGGACACTTAATTTGGGACATCCCAAGATTCTATTATGGACACTTAATATGGGACGGAGGGAGTAATATTTTTAGTCATCTTTCTCTATTAAGTCACAAACAAACAGTTTTCATATAACTTAATAAATTCATTTTTTTTTTTTTTTTTTTTTTTTTTTTTTTTTTTTTCATATTAAGTCAATTAAGTCGAATTCAAAAATCACCTAATTCTACTGTGTATTACATATGATTCAATTTTTAGATATTGTAGATTTAACTCATACGTGTTGGTTGTAAGAATTGCATTTATATCAATAACATTTAACTTTCGACGAGAGATTAATTACATCAGGTTTCAGTTTTTTTAAGTATCGACTAAATTGAAATGCATTTGTAAAAATCTAGATTTACTGCATATCAATATTATCTATGAGAATAAATTATATTTAACGTGATAGTTTGAATCTTAAAATGTAAACTAAACTAAAATATGCTAATTTACTTGTTTAAATTATCAATATTCTTATTTATTACATGAAACTTGATTTTAAGTATTACTCCCTCCGTCTCAATTTAATTGTTCATATTTCCTTTTATGGATATCTCAAATTAATTGTTCACTTTCCTTATTTAGTAAAAACTAGAGAATCAGGAGGAATATTCCATTTTAGTGGTTGAAAATTAAAGTGGCCCCACTTTTATTAAACTTTGTGTTTTCTCTCTCCTGACAAATAAATTGAGACGGAGACGAGTATTATAGAAGATTAAATCATTAGTTAAATATTCTTGTTTATTACATGAAACTCAAATTTAAGGGATTGTTATAAAATAGTAAGTAAATTACATAAATGGTCACTATGGTTTGTCCTTTTTTTCACATTTAGTCACTGAACTTTTTTTTTGACGTACATGGTCATTGAAGTTTCAAATCATTACAGATTCAGTCCATTTCGTTACATAAATGGTCACTGAAGTTTCAAACCACAGTGACCATTTATGTAACGAAATTGAAACCTTAATGACTGAATCTGTAACGATTTGAAACTTCAGTGACCATGTATGTTAAAAAAAAAATTCAGTGACTAAATGTGAAAAAATGGACAAACCACGGTGACCATTTATGTAATTTACTCTAAAATAGTAGTAATCATTAAAATTAAACTAAAAGTCAATTATGTTTCCTAGTCTTTGTTAATCGTTAATACTCTTAATTATTACTCGTACATGAAACTCAATTTCAAAGTATTAAACTTAAGTAATTAAATTGTTTAGAACCCGATCAATATAAATTTATTATAGATATCATATTAAAGATAACAAAAACCTTACGAGTTTTCCTTAATTAACAATGTTTTCAAAATAAACTCATCAGTTTTCATAAATACATGATTTTAAGACGTATAGTTAAGGTAAGTGAGTTTTAATAAGGTATGTATTGATATCAAGTGAGTTAGAAAATGTTTTTAAATCTAAGATACTCAAACAAACATCATGGAGTTGTTGTTAAGGGAGATTATAAAATTTTAAATCATTAAAAACTTTATTACATTCATATAAATTTACAAGTGTTATTATAGAATATTAAATCATTAAAATTAGACTATAATTCAGTTACATGAATTTATTTGTTTAATCATTTATACTTTTTTTAATAATAAACTCAAAATTTTAAGTATTATATAAATACAGATAGATAGATAGATAGATATGTGTATGCTTTGTACAAAACATCTATATTTGCTATATATTTATATTAATTATACAATTAAATAGAAAATAAATATCAATGGGTTTCTAGCATTTATATATAAATTCTAGTCCAACTTTTATTCAAGAATTCTCAATGAAAGGGGTTTTATTAAATTAGGTCATTAATACATCTTGTAACTTAAATGTTGTTCTAAAAAAACATCTTGTAGCTTAGATTGATATTACATTAAGTGTTAATTAACCCATGGTATATACTCATAAATATTAAATAAGTTAAATTAGAAAAACATTTTCTTATATAAATAGTGACATAATTAAAGCTAACTTTATAAACGAGTAAGTTGAATCTGTGTTACAATGGAATAAAGTTTTATCTGTTATCCATTTCAAAATTTCTAACTTGTTTGTATCTTAAAAAAGTTTGTAGATTAAAATATTTTTGAAATACTTATTAACGTATATTTGTGTGTAATTCGATTTTATACATATTTGGAATGATCACAACTTTTTCTTTAAATTACTGTTTTAAATTGTGGTTAATTACATTAATAAATACTAAAAAGGACTTGTTAGTCAAACAATTTAATTATGGTAAGTGGAAATTATATAGTGATTGCATCACATTATGTAAATTCATATGTAGTTCACTTCTAAATCATACATGCATATGTTATTTGGTAAAAAACACTTTACAACAAAGAAGTAAATAAATAAATATATAATAAAACAAATCAACTTATAAAAGAGAGGCAAAAGTTGAATCTATAACTTTTTTTTTTATTGAAAGCAAACACCTAGAAAATCTTGGCTATTTTACTTGTTCATATTGTATATGCACTTTTAATTATGTAAATAGTTTAGGTGAGTGGTAATTTTTTATTAATTTATTTGTTACTATTTATAGCCTCTCGCAACCTTGGTTCATAATTTGTATTATATGATAGAGAAAAGTTCAGTACGAAACAACATTTATCTAAAAAACAAATAACAAGATCTCAACCATTCATCTATTTTAAATCTAAAGGTCTAGATTAATCCCATTTTAATATAATTAATTATTGAAGGGTACTATTGTAAAATCATTCAAAAGTATGACACCAGTTAGATGGTCGGATACACCTTTCCTCATTTCATTTCAATTATTTATTTCACCCACACTCTCTCATTTACTCTCGCCAACAAAGGTTTCCGGCGACTGTTGCGATTGTTCCGGCGGAGGAGGGAGGAAGGAAGCGGCATCATTTTCCGTCGTGATACACATCGTCATTTTCCGGCGCATCTCGAGTTATTTCGAGCTGTTAACAGAGTAATCACCTTCATCGGTGAACTGATCTGATTAAACTCGAAGGTGACGTCATCACCTTCATTCGATCAGGTAACCCGTCACCGATCTGAAGTAAACAAACCTTACCCGATACCACACTCAAGATCTTTAAGACGAGGGTCACAAGAAACCTTTCACTCGTTTTGGTTTATAAAAAAAAAAGAGATGCATTTCACTCATTTTCGTGATATTTCACAAGGTTTTAACAGGTTGTGACTTCCGGTTAAATTATGTGTTTATGTGATTCATAGTTCTAAGTGAAAGGAGTTAAAGAATACTAGAAAATAGTTGGATGACATTTGTGTGTTAAAAAAGGAGATAAGTTTTGAAGTCAGTGACTGCATTTGATAAGGTGGCGTATATAATGTGTGTGTAGGGTAGGGTTATGTAAGATACTAGGAGTCTAGGAATAACTGTGTAAGAATTGGTTTAGTGTTTTAAAGATTGGACTTACAAAAGGGCCAAGTATTACATAAACAATTTGGGCTGCCTTTTAATTTGAGTAGGCTTTTAGACTTTGTACTAATTTGCCAAGTATCACATCTAACCATATCTAATTAGATACTGTAAAACTGTATGTACTACATATATCATTAATTCGTGATAATTAGGCAATTAAACATTATTATGGAAGACGTGAGAAGGAGAAATGAGGTATTTGATTGTTGGGGATTTTTGCTTTTATAACTCAACTTTTTTTTATTAGGTAGTAATATTTGTTTAGTTTTTTTTAATGATGTGTATATTTTTTTGTAGACAATTTGTCATATACTAAAATACTAAAAAAATCCCATGTGATACACCAAAGAATCCCGTGGGATTCACAATGAATCCCTTGAGATTCATACTGAATCCCATGGGATTCACAATGAATCCCTTGAGATTCATATTGAATCTCATGGGATTCACAATGAATTCATTGAGATTCATACAAAATCCCATGGGATTTACACAGATTACCTATGTGATCAAACAGAATATAAGTAACAAACATTGTATATTCAAAGTAAACAAGATATATTCAAAATGAACAAGAATTTTTCTCATAACATTACACAACAAAAATAGAATCTCAAGTGATTTTGTACTTCCAGTTTATATAAAGCAAAATGAGAATCCCATGGGATTTATACAGAATCTCATGTGATTCTCTCTGATCCTTTGTGATTCATATAGAATCCCAGGTGATCCATACAGAATCCCATGAGATGCACCAAAGAATCCCATGTGATTTCATACAGAATCCTTTGTGATTTCATACAGAATATCATGTGATTTTGTACTTACAGTTAAGTAAAATGAAAATCCCATAGGATTTATACAGAATCCCATGTGATTCATATAGAATCCCAAATCCCATGAGATTCTGTATCAATCCCAAGGAATCAGAGAGAATCACATGGGATTCTGTATAATAACATACAACTTTTTAATAAAGAGATTCGAGTAGCTCATTTCAACAATCATATAAAAAACATTTACCTTTAAAAAGCTCTGACATAAAAGTATAAAACTCAAAACCAGTGATTTACTCATTTTTACAAATCACTTGTGATTGTTTAAAAATAACAAATCACAAGGTGATTTTTTTTACGAATCCCGTGGGATTTTTTTGCGAATCCCGTGGGATTTTTCTGGACCGAAATTTTGAAAAAAAAGGTCGTCTTTTTACGAATCCCGTGGGATATTTCTGGACGAAAATTTTGAAAAAAAAGTTCAATGAAAATCCAATGGGATTTATACAGAATCCCATGTAATTCTCTCTGATCATTTGTGATTCATATAGAATCCCATGTGATCCATACAGAATCCCATGAGAATCCCATGTGATGCACCAAAGAATCCCATGAGATTCACAATGAATCCCTTGAGATTCATACTGAATCCCATGTGATTTCATACAGAATCTCTTGAGATTCATACAGAATCTCATGTGATTTTGTACTTACAGTTTATATAAAGCAAAATGAAAATCCCATGGAATTTGTATGTATGTAATACTGTTGCTTACATTTTCAGCATATGTTTATATAAAAAAGAAGTTTGATACTTTAATATTATTGCGTATAAGTTTGACTTCCTCGATAGTAATGTAATGTGAGATGATTGGATTAATGTAATTGTCACTTCAAATTCATAAAAAAAATACTCCCTTGTGATTTCATACAGAATCCCATGGGATTCATCAAAGAATCCCATGGGATTCACAATGAATCCCTTGTGATTTCATACAGAATCCCATGGGATTCACAATCAATCCCATGGGATGCACCAAAGAATCCCATGGGATTCATACTGAATCCTTTGTGATTTATTGTCTTTTTACGAATCCCGTGGGATTTTTCTGGACGGAAATTTTGAAGAAAAAAAAAAAATCGTTTTTTACGAATCCCATGGGATTTTTACGAATCCCATGGGATTTTTCTGGACGGAAATTTTGAAAAAAAAAATCATCTTTTTACGAATCCTGTGGGATTTCTTTACGAATCCCGTGGGATTTTTCTGGACGGAAATTTTGAAAAAAAAAATTCGTCTTTTTACGAAACCCATGGGATTTTTACGAATCCCGTGGGATTTTTCTTGACGGAAATTTTGAAAAAAAAAATCGTCTTTTTACGAATCCCATAGGATTTTTTACGAATCCCGTGGGATTTTTCTTGACGGAATTTTGAAAAAAAAAAAGTTCGTCGAAAGTATGTAACAATGCATATCTATAGAAAGATAATTTTTTTCTCGTCGCGATGGTGTATTTTTCGTAGCTTGAAGATTTACCGTTTGCAAGATATGTTGTTTTTTAAAAAAAGGTGGAAAGTGGGTTTTTATATTAAATGAGCTAAATGCCAATTTTGCCCTCCCTTTATTATTTTTTGATTTAATCTTAGCGATTAGATGAAAGATGGATGGATGGTTGAGATTAGATTATTTGTTTTTTAAAAGATACATGTTTTGCATGGATCTCACCTCTGATATGATAATGATAATATATTACTCCATATTTGATATCAAAACATTTTTATCACTAAAAATCTTAAATAAACATTAAACACTGAACGCGTGTATTATGTTAGTATCCATTTTGTATATATGTTGATAACTTAATTATATGTTATCCAAACGTGAAGGTACGTACGGACGGTAATTAAAACTATTCAAACACCGAGACAAAAATCATACTATCGTATACATCAAATGCATAAATATAGCATCCGTGTCCCTTTTTATCTCTTGGAAATTTTATAAAACGCACTCAACACTAAACTTGCAATTTGTTCTTCATATACGCAGTCAATAAAACCATAAAATTAACACTGAGTTTGCTTTTTCTCAATTGCAGAAGTTTGGGGTCGTGGATTTATTGCTCGAGACATGACCTTCCGAAACACCGCGGGGCCAGAGGGACAACAAGCAGTGGCGCTTCTCTCTGGCTCCGACCGATCAGTCTTTTATCGTTGCAGCATTCAGGGTTACCAAGACACACTTTATACATTCTTATCTATTCAATTCTATAAAGAATGCCAAATATATGGAACTGTTGATTTCATTTTTGGCGACGCTCTAGTGGTGTTCCAAGATTGTGAAATCCTTTTTAGAAAACCAATTCCAGGTGGAGGGTTAGTAGTAACGGCTCACGGACGAACAAATACTAACCAAAGTACTGGATATTCGTTTCAAGGGTGTAAGATAACTGCTGCAGCCGATCTTAAGCCCGTTATTGGTCAGTACAGTAAGGCCTTCCTAGGAAGACCATGGTTTCCACATGCATTGACCATTTATATGCAATCGTTTATTGATGACTTGGTGGATGCACGAGGGTGGCTTGATAATAAGGGTTACAAAAAATCTACATTTTATGGTGAGTACAATAACTATGGACCAGGTTCGTCTACGAATAAGAGGGTGAAATGGCACGGTTACCATGTCATTAAAGATCCAAAGATTGCTGGATATTACACGGTATCGAAGTTCATTTCAGGTAACCAATGGCTTCCTGAAACTGGGGTACCTTTTACATCGGGTTTGAAAATCTTGAGACATAAAAAAAGTAGCAAAATCTCATGATTTTTGTAACTTTCGGCTTTTTAAGTTGCAAACTCAGTCAGAACAAGAATTTTTGTGTAAACTTGTTCTGACTAGTAGTTACCTTTCTTTTTCTTTTCTTTTTTTTTTAAAAAAAAAATTTGAACCTTGTATAGTTATAAGGGTATGAGATTTGATGCTTAATTATAAGGAATTAAGGATCACAATTTGACTTTATAAGAACTCAAAGTGATGGAAATTCTTCAATCCAATGAATGCATATTAACCTCAGTAGAATCATATTGTCACTTCTTGTTATCGATAACTTTCAGCAGTTAAATGCTATTCAAATTATTGAAGTCCTTCTTTCTAATATCTGATTATTGAGCTGGTATAAAGAGTAAAATTACTTCAAAAATGCTCATTCAACACCTGTTCACTCTAGACCCGAAGGTAGTAACGACGGTAGCTATGCTCACTAAATTTACGTTTAGTGACCAATATATGCACTAAGCTGATAAACGCTGTGACACAGATTTATCTTAGTGAGCTGACTTTTGTGACAAGCTTTACTTTGTTCGTCACAAAGTAATATTTTTCCCTAGGCATCTTTCTTGTGGAATATATGAATAATTCATATATATATATAGGGGGGCTTTATTTTCAGAACTCTCTTAAGTGCGGGAACTGCGAGAACTCCCCTAGACCAATCATATCTTTTTAAATATTAAATATTTTTATTTAATCAAAAGGGTATAATAGTAAAAGGCAATTTCTATTTATTTGTGATTTTTTTTATTTAAATTCGTTTTTTTAAATTCCATAATGTTTTTTTTTTTTTTTTTCAACTTTTTTTTTTCCGGCATGCATTATTTGAAAAAAAAAAAAAAAAAAAAAAAAAAAAAAAAAAAAAAAAAAAACTAGGTGCATGTATGTTTTATATGTACTAATTTTTTTCCAGCATGTATGTTATTTTCGAGATGCAGTGCATAGGTGTTTTTATGTACTAATTTTTTCATTTTATTGTAGAGATGTAATGCATAGGTGTTTTTGAATAATTTTACAACATGATTGTTTTTTAAATAGTAAGGTGCATATGTGTTTTTTATATAATGTAAATTTATAACAAAACAAGAACATAAATGTTACATACAAAATTCAATATCAATTAAAATACAATTAAAAAACAAATTTCTAAAAAGTATAAATACATGCATGCACTAATAAATATAACGCAAACGAACATACGTGCACACTCATTATTATCAACATTTTTAGAAGTTGAACATATATGCACGCCTTCAATAATCATATTTCTTCAAACGCCGCTTTGTATCTATGTGTGTATCCACTTCTAATATCTTCATTGCTAGCACCATCTTCATCAATCTGATACAAACATGCCCAAAAATAATTAAACCATAACCAAATAGTGTAAGTAACTTTCTAATCATAATAACTAGCCTAACATATATGCACAACCTATGTTCAATGAAATAGAGCCATGTTCAATTTAAAAACAAGTATGTTCAATAAATAACATGTATGTTCTATGAAAAACATGTTCAATGTAAAAACATATGTTCAATAACATGTATGTTAATAACATGAAATACTGTAAAAACAAATATTTTCAATGTAAAAACAAATATAATAAGATGCATGTTCTATTAAAACCACTCACCAGACTTATTCAGTTCTAAAATGATCTTAGCCGTAGCTGTCTTTTACTCTTTCTAAAGGATGATAATTTATACCTATAACGTAAGTGTAACTTCTTTCCCATTTCTTTTTTACATAATCAATCACCAATGATAATAATCCAACACCAACAGAAATTTGAAAACGTGATAAACAAATAACTAAGAGAAACGTTAATCAATCACCAACAATGAAACAATCACCAACAGAAACTTTAAAACTTGATAAACAAAGCGACTGGTCATCACACTGAACCAACGATTGTTATTAACAAACAAATAGGTCGACTAGTTATCACATATTGGACATAAAGAATTAAAATCACTCACCGGAGACATCAGATCTTATTTATTTAGTACTTTACAAAAAAATTGTTATACAGACACATTAGACATAAAGAATTAAAACCACTCACCGGAGACATAACGACCACCAACACCACATCCGGTAGCGATAAAATGCGACCACCACTACTGGACAAAATGTAGATCGAAGGTCTAGGAGTGTGTAGGTTTAAAAGATCAGTTGAGATGAGGGTGTCGATTGGGTGTCGGTTTAAAAGATTAGATCGAAGGTCTAGGAGGTTGTAGTTATTGGTGGTTGTGTTGTTGGTTATTGGGGTTAGGTTGTGGGTGGAGGCTAGGTTTTATTAGAGATAAGAGAAAGAGGGGATGAATATTGTAAACTGATCCGGTCAAAAATTAGATTAAGAGGGAGATGTGCCACTTTTTTAGGGATAATACAAAATACCAAAAATGCCCTTTCCGCTTTTTAAATAATAGCCTAATCTTTTAGTTATTTACATTAATGGCACAATTAATTATAGCCATTGATTTAACAATCTAACGGTTGAAAGGGAGTTCTCGCAGTTCTCGCACTTAACAGGGTTTTGAAAATAAAGTTACACTATATATATATAGTACTGTACAATATAATTTCGAATTGATTCGTTATAGTGTTTCAAAATTATATAATTCGTTTGATCACAAAGCAATAAACTTCTGCTCTTTAACATGATGCTCCTGTATTTATTGCTTTATTTATTGAAAAATAAAGCTTGTTTACGGTATACCCTCCCGATCTAGAATTATTACTGACCTTCGTATTTCTGTTTCTCCTACACAAATGATATTTATGTAATCCTTGTTCACAATATTTCTCTAGGCAACTAAAAAAAATTATGATCGGTATGTTGTTACTATACAAATGTGTGTTTACACTTTGAGGATGATTATATGAGACAAAGGGACCCTAGGTGGTAATGCTTTATGAATAATTACTTGTTAATTACTTAGATCATTACCTTAGAACAGTTTTGAATATTATTCAGTACTGTGAGATAAGGATGGTTATACGGAGTAATCTTTAATTTTTTGAAAAATTAAATGTCATTTAAACTTGTTAATGGCAAATAGCTAGCTAGCTGGAGATCAAAAGTACTTTATTACTGTTAATGGCAAATATACTAGTATTTGGTCAAAAAATCCTATTATTTTGATGTAAATCATTGACCATGAAAATCAAATGTAGACTTGATAATTAAAAACAGGTGAAGATGTATTTACCATTTGGCATTAAATACACAACATATCTGTGAGTATTATAAATAGCATGATTAGAAGTTCAGAACTACACAAATTCTCAATCTAAACAACACTATGAACATGAAGCTTGCTCTCTTCATATTCATATGTTTCATCATTTCATTCATATCTTCTTGCTCATCAGCAACCAACGGTACTGTTGACTGGTGGTGCGCCCGAACCCCATATAACCAAACATGCAATCACTATGTCATCAAAGATAACCCCTCAAGTGGCCCTCTATCTATAAACCAATTCCTAGATATGACCGTACTAGCATCCATAGATGAAGCACGAGTGGTTCTAAAACAAACACAAGAGATCGAGTCCAAGTACCCAAATGTTCCAGGAAAAAGCTTGTGGCGTAGCTGTGTTGATTACTTTGACGGGATCGTGTACACACTAAACATGATCCTTAACCACACCCGTAATCCCACACCACTCGATGTCCAGACTTGGATCAGTGGTGGTTTAACATATATCAGCATGTGTAAAGAAGGGTTCGAGTTGATTAATATGACCAACACTGGCCTACCCACAATTTCTACCAATTTGACAGAACTATTACTCAACTCTTTAAATATTAGTGCTGTCATTAGAGGTGGTAATAATACTCATGGGATTGCAGACTGGAACTTTATCCAAGAATACAATTTGTCAGATTTGGCAGAAGATAAGCCAGATGTTGTGGTGGCTCAAGATGGCTCAGGAGATTTTACAAAGGTTCAAGAAGCCATAAATTCCTGGTGGGACAAGAGACAAGAAGGCAAGAGGTTTGTGATTTATGTCAAGGCTGGGGTTTATGAAGAATATGTTATGATTCTGAAGGAAGTGTGGGATGTTACTATTTTTGGCGACGGCATAAATCAGACGATCATCACTGGTGGCCATTATTCAGGTGGCAACGTTATAAATACTATAAACGCGGGAGACTTGAAAGCAACATCAACTTTTCGTAAGTTTTATGTAGTAGTTCTTTTAACGGTAATAATTTGAAAGTAGTATGTTTCATTTACTTTTTTTTTTTTTTTTTTTTTTTTTGGTGGGGGGGGGGGGGGGGGGGGGGGGGGGGATTGCAGAAGTTTGGGGTTTTGGATTTATTGCTCGAGACATCACATTTCGGAACACAGCTGGAGCAGAGTTGGAACAAGCAGTGGCGTTTCTTTCCGGCTCAGACAAATCAGTTTATTACCATTGCAGCTTTGAGGGCTACCAAGACACACTTTTTACCCCTATTCATAAACAATTCTTTAAAGAATGCCAAATCTATGGAACTGTCGATTTTATATTTGGTAACTCTCTTGCAGTTTTTCAAGATTGTGAAATCTTTTTTAGAAAACCTAGGGCCAACGGAGGATTAGTGGCAACTGCTCAAGGAAAGCAGTATGATGACGAAGCTAATGGATATTCGTTCCAAGGGTGTAAAATAATGGCTGGGGAAGATCTTAAGCCCATTATTCATCAAAAAGCCTACTTAGGAAGACCATGGCATTCAGATGCTGTAACCGTGTTTATGCAATCATTTCTTGATGATCTGGTGCATCCAGAAGGGTGGCTTGAAGGTAGTATTGGTGACAGTTCAACTGCATATTATGGTGAGTACAAGAATTATGGACCGGGTTCGTCTACTGATCATAGAGTGAATTGGACCAGTTACCATGTAATAGAAGATGTAAAGACCGCAAATAGATTCTCTGTTGATAATTTCATTAATGGCAACGACTGGCTTCCTAAAACCGGCGTGCCTTTTACACCCGGGTTGTATAATCTCTAAAAGGAGGTAAAAAGAGGACCAAAATTCCCTGAATCTTGTAGCTTGCTTAAAATCTATTGTGACTTTGAGTTTATGACATGACCTTGTGTTACTATATCATTCGAGTTATAAGATGAACTTTTGCTACGTATAGATCTCCATTAAGCTTCCATAAACTTTTTAGTTAAATATATAACGTTTTATCAAATTTCATGTTAACCCCAATAGTAGCCTTCTTATAATTGATTACTTGTTACAAACTCGAGTACAATATATGTGAAAGTTCTAATTAAGTAATTCATGATCGAAAAGCACTTATGCCTTTCTTTCGAACAGTTTGTACACTAGGCAAGCCTAACCAGGGTGATTGACCAATCGTACCTGTTTAATCCAATTTTTGTTACACTTGCTAAAGATGGAAGCACATATACCTTGAGTTAAGTAGTTAAGGTAGAGTCATTAACTTTACTAATTAGTACTTATTCGTATGTTGCAACTTCATCACTGAATGTAGTTTGATTTCAAACTAAACAAGCACTTTAATTACTTTTATTATATGTAGTCGAAGATTTCTCTTTCATTAAATTTGTTTAGGAAAATTAAAAATCTCAAAATAAGTAGTACGAGTAGAATTGAATACTAAATATAACATTAATGTTCAATTAATGAACAAACAACTTAATCTTTCCAAATTACAATTTGAGTACAAGGTTTGACATCAATCTTTCGTGTGCACATTGTGTGTGTATTGTGGTTCGGGTTTCATTATATTTAGCCGCAGTTGGATCTGATTTTCATTATTTTGAACCGCAGTTATCCGATTTTCTTCAATATTATATTTTCGGGTCGTATGCAATTATCTGAAAATCCAAAAATTTGTCGTATTCAATTACTTTATAGAATAATTTTTCTAATGGAAAAGAAAATACAGGCTTAGAGCATATGCAATGGTTGGTTTGAGGAAAAGCTTTTTACTATTTGAAAAAGCTTTTCAAAAGCTTTTTAGCATTGCATGAAAGGACTTTTTACAAAACTTGAAAGAAAGACTTGGCACCAGCCAAGTGTTTGAAGGCAAAAGCTTTGTATTTGCAAGGATTGTCATAAATGCACAACTTTAGCATTTATGGCCATAAATGCATCAAATCATCAATAACTCGAACCATTGCATATGCTCAAATGGAACCTGTGGAAACTTATAGCAAACACGAAGTGAGAGAAAATTGGTAAAACACATATCAAAAGTTCGAAAATTAGATATGTTAATTTTTAGAAATGTCAATCAATTCTTTTTAATAAATACTGATATATTAATATATACCGATGAAATAAAACATAGCTTAAGTTTATAGGTACAGTTTTTATGCTGCCAATGGTTTGGTGTATATAATAAAGTCTCCTTTGTAAGAGTCAATGTTGTGTAATTTCGCACAAGGTGTGAATAATGAAACAATGCTACTTAGGCCATGTGTAGTGGTGTGTAAGAGAGGGTGGGGCGTTTTGCGCCATGTGGCAGTGTCGGCCATGCTGGGGCTTGGTAGAAAAAGTGGTGTAATAGTAAAATGAGGCAAAAAAAGGTTTAATTGCATGAGTTTGATAGAGGGCAGTGGCGTGGACGGGAAAACGCCTCACACGATTTAAGGGAGAACCACGCCCAATGGTAGTGGTGCAGCACGCTGCATTACGGATGGTCTTGTAAGGCAAAATGTAGTAGTATCACAATAGCTCGAGAGTATAACTAAAATGAAGAAAGTATATTGTGTGATACGGTATGTAGGTTGGCAGGTTGCTGTTAGTAACAACACTACAAGTGTCACGATTGGAAAAGTATACAGTAGTAAAACTTAAAAAAGTGTCACTAAAGTAAAAACAGTCACAACCTGTCCAAGTGTTTTACCCAGAAAAGAAAGTGTCATAACTCTTTATAGCAACACAAAAAGGATTGGGAATGTTATTGACCTTTTTGGGCACAAATTGGTTCTCACGTTAAGGTATCGGTAAAACCCAAACTGTAAATTTATACATACTTTCTAAACATGTCATTAAAACCTCAATTATAGTGACACCTTAGAGTCACAAATAGTTTTGTCACCCAATAACTCTTTCGTAGCAGCTATGCTATTCGATCCACAATACAAATTTCATTTTAACTACAGTTTGCAAACTCAACAATCAGAGATAAAGTATCAAACCGATAGTTGATTAGAACCATTTAATTCATTTTGTTCTAATTAAGTATTCTTTGTACCTCAACGACTATTTGAATATTTGAGAATTATTTTTTTTCCACAGGTATACTATGACTGCAGTTAATACGGAGTAATATAATATTTTCAAGTGTAATATGTATTTATGTACAATTAAACATGTACTTTGTTTACACTCATTAAAAGATTTCGATGTATTTATCTACATATTTTTATTACAAACAGCCAGCCACTATTTACGTAATCAATTAATATCAAAAAATATATATGTAACAATATTGACTAACTACCAAGACGAGTTTTTTGTCAGAGCCTTGTGGTTTAAAAACAAAAATACACAACCCTTGTAGTTTCAAAAATAATTACATCACAAAATATTTATTTTATTTTTCTATTTTTTTCTTTTTACGCATCAGCAAATAAAAAAAACACAGCGCTTAATATTGAAAAAACCAAACCCTACTTCACGTCCTTCACTTTTGGAGGCATATCCCCATCACATCTGCTCTCATCTCACCACATGTCGACGTCTTTGTGATACAAACTCTCGCCTGACTACATCTCTTTTCACTGCCAGCTGGTAAAACTTGGTTTCAGTTTTTGTTTTAAATTTGTTAATCGTAGGTGGTGAGTTATCTAGTTAAATGGCTCACAGTAGAGGTTTAGACTATATCTCTTTTCGCTGACAGTAGGGGTTAAGGACTTGTTTTTTGATATTACATTGCAATTACCTGTTACTTTTTTAATGGTTTCAATATTTCATTGTAATGTTTATCTAGTTGAATGGCTCATGCATATACATCTCAACTTCCAAAAGCTTTCTGGTATCCTAAGCATATTGATTTTTCATATGCATATTCATTTTTTTATAGTTAAATGGCGAATGCATATATTGCATATTGATATAATGTTTTTTAACTGCCTAGTGGTTTTATAGGCTACCATGGCATCAAAGTTTGTTGTACTATATATTATGTTACTGGGGTGGCAAAATTTGTCATGGACCACAAGGTATAAGTTATAATAAGCCTCCAAGTAAAGCTATCAAGGTTCAACATGGAATAAAATTCAATGAACTTATTAATCAAATCCATTCTGCGACATCCATTGATAAGGAACACAATAGTATAAAAGTAATTTGTAGATATCCATCAGGCACCGGAAAGATGATGAAATATATCCATCTCCCAATCACGGACAATGGTGATATTGATATAATGTTCGATACTCTTAGTCTACATCAAGAACTAAGCAACATTGAACTATACATAGAGGTTGAAATTAATGAACCAAAGCGCCATACGGGAATGGTATCCAGGTATTAACTACTTATTATACTTATTTTAGATTTTACTGCCATGTCAAGTAGCATTGCTACTTAAGTTGTTTTCTACTAATTTTATTCTGTTCCACTACTTTCAGAACTCAAGAACCAATTACAATAGAAACTGAGACTTCATTAACTCGTGAGATGGCAGAAGAAAGGAACAACGAGCAACCACCTAGTCTGAGCTGAGACACATCAATGTTGTGTCAAACATGATTCAGAATGAGGACTTCAACATGATTTCTAAGATTGCTGTTGTAAACAATGAAATGAACATATTTGAAACAGAAGATGAAACGTACGAGCCTCGGGATGATGAAGTTGGAGATGAAGATCAAACTGAAGAAGAATATGAAAATGGAGAAAATTCTACTCGTGACATTCAAGTGCCTTCAAATTTTACTAGCTTGGAGGGAATAGATATGTTCTCATGTATTGAGTGCATGTGCCTATCTTCATTTGAACAGCTCACACTTTGTTCATAGATATTATTTAGTTGTAGAGTATTCTTCAACCTGGGCATCTGAGTTTTCCCCACTTCCACATGAAGCATATTGGCCGCCTTGTTCTACCACATTGCTTCCAAACTGAGATTCAATACGCAACGAAAGAGGCCGTTCTCGATCAACTAGGCTATGGAATGGAATGGACATTAAAGAAAGAAAAAAGACAAACCTGTTAGGGGATTAGGATAAGCCCGCCTCCGGCCGCTGGCTACACGCCGGAGGTTTGGAGGGCTCTTTTACAACCTTAACCTCTGTCCGAACCAATCAATTCAAGAAAAAAAAAAAAAAAAAAAAAAAAAAAAAAAAAAAAAAAAAAAAAAAAACCTAACCCTAAAACCAAAAACAACCGCCACTTTAATTTTTCCGGCCGTCGGCTTCGGCCGGCGGTCCGGAGCACGAATATCCTTGCCTCCACCGTAGCTGTCAATATGTTTGTTGGTCAATCGTTGGTTTATGTTTGATAACTAGCCGCTCGATGCGGTGGGATTTGGAGGTAGCTGATTGTTTATTGAAGTGGTGAAGAAGAGAGTTGCCGCCGGTAAGCTGACTGGCGGCTGCTGCTGCTGCGGCGGCGTGTTTTCTGGCTTCTTAGAGTTTATGGATTATTTATTAATATTTGTATGTCCGGTTTCGAACCCGAGACTTCGGGATTGCACACATTACGTATGAGTCTCAATGTATTAATAATTAATATAATGATTTATGATTAATTATTAAATCACAAATATTCATATGGTCGAACAAGGAAAGTAGAGGGGGTTAAGTGTCGATTTATGAAACATGAGGAGGTGAAAAATAAAACTTGGAGAACAAGTTTTATTAATATATAAGCCTCTTGTTTTATGGGATCGGATGACACAAGAAAATAATAACTTATCCCTAACCGATTGAAAAGTCAATCAATACTCTTTTATCCTTCCACCTACTGACAATCACGAAACAGTATACATATAATGGCATACTATGCATGTGCATGTAATTGTACGTGTGAATTGCATGCGCATGTTTATTACATTATTCCATTATATTCGAACAGTGATGTGTAACTAGTAGATTCGATCATGTATTATCTAGAACATCAAACCCTAGGTGTTGTGATGTTTTATTTGTGATACATGAACCTAGCTTTTCACTTTGAGACGCTAGTAATACGTGTGTACAGGAACGAGTGACAAGCTTACTTTAGCTTGTGATCTTGGAAGTGTTACTTACCCTTGTCGATCCACATATAAATCCTATTAGGGTTTATTACTTGTTCTTGTTCAAGAGATTCCTTGTTCTTGCTAGGAATCACTAAGGTACGTATCTATTTATGTTTAATTAATTACATGTTCTTGTAGATCTATTCCGCTGCGTGTTCTTGATGATTATATGTGTTTATGATTTTATATATAGTTCACATATTCCAACAGTGGCATCATGAGCCTCGTTTAAGAACTTGTAATTAATTACTTAAACTTAAAAATTGAATCTTGATATAGATAACATGCAATTTAATTTTAGGGTTTTGGTCTTAAAAACCCTAAATTTGTTAAAGTGGGTCGACACCCACATAATTTTTTAGGGTTTTATGGTTGATTAATTAATCTGATAGAAACCCTAGGATTGCATGAAATTTTTAGGGATTAATTAGTGAATACCGTATGTGATGTCACTAATTAATTAGATACGTACAATGGATATTGACATAATAATATGTGCTACATGATTATGTGATCAATATGGTATCCATGACAAAATCTTGCATATTTTGTCATGGTGTGATTTGTATGATTTTGTATTGAATTGTTTGCTACATGATTTAAATAAATCTTAAATTGGGGAAGACCTCAATATATATTAATTAATAAGTTATGTGCAATATGGTATCTAATTAACCAAAACTTACGCGGCCAAATTATTTGGCGTCTGTGGTCCATTGGGCACAATGAGCTCGAAAACCAATGGGAGTTTTGTTAGTTACATACATTTAAAATTACACATAGAATTATTAATAGGATTTATTGAAAAAGGTTTGCATGTGGCTATATGATATCGTTGATGATCATATATTTGTTATTATGTGTTTATTTATTTTTTGTAATTACTTGATCTTTTGTGTTTAATAATTATGATGGATTGTAACGACAAAAGAGGGTAATTTTCAAAATAAAAATAAATAAGACTAATAACTATGAAACCTTTGTAGTAATTTTAATTATTGCCAAGTCTTATGTGCCGATAGTGGTTCGCTTCGCACGGTAATTGGCTCCCAGGCGAGACTAGCAATAATTAATTTACTACATTAATTGTTTTAGCAAGAAAATCATATTTTTTTAGTTGATTGATTGCGACTGTATTAAGTGGTCGAAGCGGCGGACCTAAAATTGGCAAACTAAAAAGTGGGTTCTAGTTGGTACACATTAAATTGTGACCTTAGAGGGGCACGGTTTTAACCAGCTTCGGCGGCTGTCGTCCCTACGCCCGCCTGTGCGTCAATTTTAGACTTACCAAGTACACCACGATAAATACGAAGCATCTTAAGGCAATGTTGTAATTTGCTCAACGCCTCAATTAAAAGATTTGATGATTTGAGCTATGAATGAGTAAACGGTTTTGTTTTTGAAAACATATATGATACAAAGATGAATGCATGACATCTTTGTACATATTTTTTGATTTAACACATCAAAATTTTATACCCTTTAAAATTTAAGTAATATGCCAACCAATTAATACGGAAACACCTAAGACGACATTCTATCATTGCTAGCAGCCTCAGTTGATGTAATGATTCAAAGAACTAGTCGAAAGGGGTAAATTGAGCACTTTCATCACTAGCAGCCTCAGTTGAATGTGATGAAACGACGTCAATTTACACGTTTCTAAATTGGTTAACTTAATTGAGCACTTTCATCACTAGCAGCCTCAGCTGATGTGATGGAACGGCGTCAAGGCATAAAGATTTGGGGATGAAACATGTTTACATTTTGCAACTGATGTTGGCAATATAATGTAAGTCCCATGATTCTAGGAATTGCAATTGGATATTGGCAATTGAGTGTAGCTCTACCTTATTGAGTACTTTCATTGCTAGCAGCCTCAGCTGATGTGATGAAACGACGTCAATTTGGATCCTAATTTTCAATGAAAATTAAATGGTGAAATTTTATTTACCGTGGGTGTTTAATTTTCTTGAAAAGTTATTATCGAAAATACTAAATTGAATTTTGAAAATTCTTTTAATGTATTTAATGCAACGTTAAAACCGTAAACAAAATATATTCTTTTAGTAGTAAATTGCTCTACACCCGTAGGGGTTTTGGTTAGAGACAATTTTTGCTGAAAAGAATAAACCGAGTCCACTTTCCGTGTGAAGAGTGAGACTTAATCCTATTCCTTTTCATGAGTGAGAAATGTATAATAGGATAATTAGAATGTTCTAAATTCTAAGAAATAACTCATGGTGAATTTCTTAAAGAAATTGCAAGTTAGGAGTTATTAAATTAGAAGCTAGACTAATTACCGCATAATTGGTGAAAGGCAAACTAGAATATTTAATCTAGTTATTATGCTTTAACCATTTAAAGGTGCTACATACCATGATGGGGATGGTAGACCTAACTAAGGAAGAAATTGCATACCCAATTCTTTCAAGTTAATTGCATTGATGGATATTCCATCATTTACAAAGTAGAATACATTCCTTGAGTACCTTAGTAGTGTTACGTAAGGAATTCATCAAGGGTGTAGGAAAGTAAACAGCACGCTATTTGCTTTTACTGGTAATGCAACACTTACAATGTTGTCAAAGCCAGTGGGAGCATAGTGCTGAAATTACTGAATAATGAGTTCATGCAGTGATCTTAAATTCAGTGGGAGCTATAAGTCTTGGTATCTTAATATCCTGACAGTAACTCAGATTGTCTCTAGAATCTCTTGAGATAAATACTTTCCAATTATAGACACTTGTGGTATTAAGGATAGTCGTGTACGTTTCCTTAATAGACGAGGTGATTCTATATCTACTTATATGTATGACACAATCATATTGATCTAATAAGCAAACTATTGATGTGTTGTTTAATCTGATACGTGATGTTGTTCCATGCACAAGTGGGAGAAATCTTATTGTGTGCAAGCAACAACATAAAGGAATATGATTTAAAGGGATCTCTTGACTGTAAGGTAAGAGATCAATGTTCTAATGTGTTTTACACACATTCTAATTTATGGAACACTTGAAGTTAATATCTACTTTCATTACTAGATATTAATGACAAGGTAAATTACATACTTTCATCATTATCAGCCTCGACTGATGAAATGAAACTATGTTAATTTACAAGTTTCTAAAACTAGATAATTATTAGAACAAGTGTCAATATGATAATAAGACTACTTCTAATGTGAATATTTATGTATTGTTGTAATGACATAAATAAATGAAGTAATCTTATACTACTTCAAATTTAAATGTTTATGTATTCTTGGAATGACATAAATATATGAAGTAATAAATTAACTTGAAATACTATTGAAACCAAGTTGTGGGTTTCATAATTACTTTAGTTATACATTTTTATATTGTAGATATAAATATGAAGTCTTTTATTGCTATAAGACTTATACTAAAGTAAGACGTTAACTTGTTATGTTTTATTAAGACATATACAAGAAGTCATGGAGTTTATCAATGACTTACAACGTAGATTGGGATTATAACAGTTTATGTCTTTTTGGTAAGACATAGATATTAAGTGGCTTGGACTATAAGGCACTTATGTTATAAATTATGCAATTGGCTTGAAAAATCTATTTTACCATTAAGTTGATTTAGTTGGTAAATAGGTAAGCCAAAACGATATATATTTATCTTATATATTGTAAGAATGACTTTCAATATTAATCCTAATGAAATACATAGTGTGTATGGTATGTTCAGTTAGGAAAATCAAACTCTTGATACATTGTTTGATTTGAGATAACTATATCTTCTAATATTCCTCAAGATATCAAGGTTAGAAAATTGAGTATGGAGTGAAATACTCAATTAGGCTCCAACCTAGAAGATTAATAAGACACCATTTAATATGGAATGTGATCAATCACATTAAGTCTTAAAATTGAAGTTCAGAATTTGTTAAACTACTTGTTGGGTAGGTTATTAACAAATTAATATTAAGAACTGTCAATTTGTATATGTAAAGTCCCAAAAGTGAACAAGTTTGTGTTGCTCTATTTGCTAAGCATTTATAGGTAATCTATAAATTGCAAAAGGCAAGTGGGAGTTTTATCTTCAAAAGATAAAAAATTACAAGATACATAATCTTCTAAAAATACTAGCAAAATCATAATGAGGATTTAACATGTTAGTGTTAAATCTCAAGATGATGGAATTCTTAATTCATAGATCCGCAAGGATATCTCAAATATTTGTAGAATATGTTGAGGGTTATGAGTTACAGGATAGTGGTATGCCTGTTAATAAATTGCAAATGTTATTTGGCAAATTACTCATACTATGAATAAATAAGATGCTGTCCAAAAAGATAACTAGTTTGAAAACGTAGTTGATCTTAAACTCTATAGTAATACTATAGAATGAAAATGAATTTCTACAATGGAAATGAAAATCCTAGAGATTTAAATCTTTGTGTAGAAATCATAATGGACAAATTTGTATACATATTTAATATGTGAAAAGATTATCAATCACAATTAAGCAATTAAATGGGATTGAAATTCTTTCTAAACACATTAAATATATATAAAGATTATGATTGTCATTATTAGTTTCATTTATATGAAGTTAATAATGGAATATCAAAACTCTTTCTTGGTAAATTACTTGTGCGAGGACGAAAAGTAATTGAAAGGAGTGTTTGAATTCGAAATAATCTTTAGTAGTATACAAAATGCAAATCATTTGAAAATGGATTAATGCATGCATCTAGAAGATATACTTATTTTAGTTATTAAATCTAGTTTTGATTTATAATAAAAATAAGATATTTCTTAATATTCCTAAAAGCTAGTGGGAGTAATGTATTTATTTTCTTATTTCATATATGTTGAATAACATATGGGAAGTAACATTCCATTGACGTTAACATTAAATGTTAAGTCTTAGTTTGGAATGAAACTTCATATAGAAAATAAAACCTTGGAATATATGTTTATTGTTATAAACATAAGCGGTAAAAATAACTGATTCTAAAAGAACATGATATTCTATTAGAAGATCTAGATAGAAACATATCTTGGAAAAGATATGACATGAATAAATCTAAGGTTGACAAAATGATTATTCATGTACATCATGTTGCTTGTTGTATCATGCTTGGATGCAAGATGATTGACAACATTAGTATCTAATTTGAAATTATTAGATAGCTAAGTGTAATGGATATGGTTTAGAATTTACATCCTCAGCCTGGATTTGCTCCAAATTCTAAATGTAAACCATATGGCAAGTTATTGCTTAATTGATATAGTGGTCAAATCTTGAAGGATTTGAAGATATCAAAACATTACACGATGAATGATAAAAGTTTACGGAACTTTAAAAAAGCATATTGTTGTTTGGATACAATGATGCTAGTAAGATTGAGATGACACTCAATACTAGTCATGGTGGGAGCTCATCCTTATTAGGAGACCATGTATACTAGTTATGCTCAATATGAGCATAGTTGCATTATACATAAAGAATTGGAATACTTTAACTACAAGGTTTGGTAGTTTAATTGTCATAAATTCGTGCATGAGGATGTCACGCATTTTATGAAGTATGTGGCAATATCTAGATAGATGAATGCACACATACAAGAATTTCATTATATGAAATAAGTATTCTCAAAATTCCGATAGATCGGCATTAGATGATTTATGCCTTGTCAACAAGTATGTGGAACATGACTTGTGGCATAATTCACTAATGAGAAATATCATGCATTGATCTAGTTAGTATTTGGATAAGGGACATGTAAACAATTATTATTTTAATGAAATAAAGTGCGGATAGCGTTTATTCTCATTATTAATATTTGTGTCCTATATTTGCATGTTTAAATCCATGAGTAAAATTATTATGTTTTATTCTAAATAGTCCGTTGTCAATTAATAATATGGGAATATTATTGAACTAAGACAAATGTGAGAATTGGTAGAATGGACTGTAGGTTGAGACACCAATGTCACATGATATTCAATATTGAATAAATTGAATATAGGACTTATCCCAACCACATGATTATACTTTATGGATCGTCGTCATCAAGTATATCATGAATATTTATCCTCAGACTTGAGATGACAGATAATTGCCGAGGATGTAGCTTATTTTCTGTAAGGTGGTCTAACGCTAACCGTAAAAGGTAGTTATAAGGGCTATTTTCGGAAATGATGCGAAGTTCGAGGGTTATGCTCGCAGTCAATAAAGGATTTGTTCCTTCAACTTTGTGTTGAAGTTTAATACTGCTTGGCCACTCGTAGGATTGACAAGATGTTTGCGTGGCCACGCCCAAAGTCTATCTGGAAGACGTTCAGATGTTTTGGTAATCTTGTTCAATTACGTATAAACGAGAAACTAATGTTAATTATGGAATGACCAATATCCATATCCAAATTAACGCGGTATTAGTAACAAAAGGATAAGTATGATGATTAAATTCATTGCGTGGTTTTTCCAGGAGAACCACAACTCGGATCGAGCTGGGGGCATTGGGAAGGTTAAGCTAGACTGACCCATGTCATTACTATATTAATAAATATCCAAGTGGGAGCTGTTAGAGTTTATGGATTATTTATTAATATTTGTATGTCCGGTTTCGAACCCGAGACTTCGGGATTGCACACATTACGTATGAGTCTCAATGTATTAATAATTAATATAATGATTTATGATTAATTATTAAATCACAAATATTCATATGGTCGAACAAGGAAAGTAGAGGGGGTTAAGTGTCGATTTATGAAACATGAGGAGGTGAAAAATAAAACTTGGAGAACAAGTTTTATTAATATATAAGCCTCTTGTTTTATGGGATCGGATGACACAAGAAAATAATAACTTATCCCTAACCGATTGAAAAGTCAATCAATACTCTTTTATCCTTCCACCTACTGACAATCACGAAACAGTATACATATAATGGCATACTATGCATGTGCATGTAATTGTACGTGTGAATTGCATGCGCATGTTTATTACATTATTCCATTATATTCGAACAGTGATGTGTAACTAGTAGATTCGATCATGTATTATCTAGAACATCAAACCCTAGGTGTTGTGATGTTTTATTTGTGATACATGAACCTAGCTTTTCACTTTGAGACGCTAGTAATACGTGTGTACAGGAACGAGTGACAAGCTTACTTTAGCTTGTGATCTTGGAAGTGTTACTTACCCTTGTCGATCCACATATAAATCCTATTAGGGTTTATTACTTGTTCTTGTTCAAGAGATTCCTTGTTCTTGCTAGGAATCACTAAGGTACGTATCTATTTATGTTTAATTAATTACATGTTCTTGTAGATCTATTCCGCTGCGTGTTCTTGATGATTATATGTGTTTATGATTTTATATATAGTTCACATATTCCAACATTTTCTAGCTTCTTCCAGTTCTTCTTTGTCTTCAATTTTTACCTCGATCTTACTTTGGTTTTATTCTCAACATCTTTAAACCGATGTATATCTGTTCTTGGGTATTTGTGAAGATTATTTTTGTGGGGCTTATAAAGAATAATTGTTGTGGGATATTGTGTCTAGTGGGGACATAAGGATAAAATTTGAATGGTTTACGTATGTATACTGTGGTTGAAAAAAAATTGAAGCCGGATCTTTATGTTTTTCTTGAGAAAAACACGCCCCGTTTGTTCGGAAGGTTCTTTGGGGGTTAAAGTTTTAGAACCAACTTTCGTCTCAAGTTATAGTCATTTAATTGTTTGTTTATGTCGAATCTAGGGTATTAATTCCCGAGACGACTTTGTTGGTGTCGAATCTAGGGTATCAATTCCCGAGACGACTTTTTTTTGTGTCGAATCTAGGGTATCAATTCCCGAGACGACTTTTGTTGGTGTCGAATCTAGGGTATCAATTCCCAAGACGACTTTTGTTGGTGTTGAATCTAGGGTATCAATTCCCGAGACGACTGTTTGGGATACTTTGGTTTATCCGGTTTGTTTCGTTTTTGTGTCTGCTGCTGCTTGATGATGTGCTTCCGCTTGTTCTCGAATGTCTTCTTCAACAATTATTTATTATTTTTACTTTATTGTTTATTAGCTTTTACTCTCCAGTCCGAGCTTTCGTGATTTCGCCGCTCGGACTGCGGGGGAGTGTTAGGGGATTAGGATAAGCCCAAGCCCGGTTTGTGGGTTTAGGGTATTAGGGTTTCACTATTATAAATAGTGGATAATTAATAAAGATTAACCCACGAGGTTTCCATTATCCTACAAAACCATTGTGGAATCTGTAGAGGAGGTGGTCATAATCAGAAAACTTGTCCTTCTAGGCCTTGAAAAAGGCCCCGTGATCCCTAAGTTTGCTTGTTACAAGGTAATCAACGTTTTGATGTGCATCACTGGTTGTTATTTATTGTCAATTGATTTTTAAAGCTCTTAGTTATATATGCAGGTTATTCAATATTTGGCTCGTATGGAGGTACAATGTTCCAGTCATCGAATTATCCGAACGATTTATATGCTGAATTGAGATATCAGTTGAACATATATGCTTATTCAATCTAGACATGCAATAATTTGAATTTATAGTGTTCAATTTTGGAATGAATTTATTTTTTGATTTTCACTTATTGGCACGCATATGTAATAAATGGATTGATAACTGTGTGATCACATTTGTTTGATTCAAGTTATTATGGATTTTAAATGTTTATCTGATTTTGATGTTGTAATGTGTTATAAATTTGCCGAGCTTAATCGCATGATTTTATATATTATGACTCAAATGTAATGTGCTTGAATTGATCGGTTAAAGTGTTATGCTTTTAAAGTGAAATGAAAATATATGCTGGCTTGAAATTAATGGTGGGCAACAAAACCATATATCAGGGGATGAAATATTGTAACTGACGGAAAAAAAAAAAAAAAAAAAAAAAAAACAATTAATATTATGATGTAAATAACTTTTTAAGTACAATGTTTGTGTATATATGTTTTTAAACTACTATGATGTGACAAAAAGCTCCTACCAAGACAGTGATATGCTGTCTTTAAAGATGAAAACAATTTTATCGTTTCTTTTGTTTTCCAGTACCTAATTACAGTTTAACTACAGTTTCCAACGAAAAAAGATAAAAAAAATCCATTGAACTTTATTTTTGAATTGAGTAAAATATCAAATGATTTGCATGAACATCTTTGACCGTCCACAAAATAGCTTAAATTTTTAATACTATAAATTAAAAAAAAATCATTTTAATGTTTCCAAAAAGATCATGATTCAAAAAATCTAACTGGACCGATAAGAGAGCTTCGTTTTGCCTACGTGGCAAAAGTGAGCCATACTATTGCCTAAGTGAAGTCAAATTTAATTGAACTTTGGTCAACATTTGTTGTAAAATTCGTCCAGCAAAAAAAACACTGTAAAAACACATATGTCAAAAATTTTAAAAAAAAAAAAAAAAAAAAAAAAAATTTTAAAAATATATATATATATATATATATATATATATATATATATGGTTGTAAAAAGCGGGAGGGGGTTATTTTTTAAAGCTTAGTGATTAATATTAAATTTAATTGCACGGTTATATGTGTATAATTTACATAATGGACTTAAGCCTAAAATTCTTAATTTTCATATTTTTTTAGTAAATTTAATTAATATCCCATATATCGTATATTGTACAATGGTTTTTATCCATGCAAAGAATATATATGCAATTTTGCATTTTTGTAAGGATATATATGCAAATGACTCTTGTTTTTAAAACAACATTTATTCTTGTTGTACTTATTATTATTATTATTATTATTATTATTATTATTATTATTATTATTATTATTATTATTATTATTATTACATTACTTTTATTAGAAACTGATAGGATTTACAAGAAATTATTGGGAAGCTGAGATAAAATTTGATCACCCACTTCTCTATCTATAGTAAAGTTAATCCTATTAATGATATGAACAGCAGCACATGCTCCAATATCTTGGGTCATCGAGAACTTTCAGATTCGCTTCAATAAGGTCACCGCATCCTTCTCAAGTTCCCCAAAAGAAAAGAAAGAGAATGGGAGAAACTCATATCCATTATTCGCGCACTTAGTCTCATACTTGATGCGTTTATGTTGTGCGGCCTCAGTCACTGCACGACCAGATACAAAATTAACCATACCAGTTTGCATCAAGGGCGATGACCCTGTCAAATCAACACATACATCAAGCCCCCCGTCTCATGAGTAAAGCAACATATCAGCTGGACGTAAGGTTTTGTCCCTTTCCCCACTAAGCCTAATATCAACCTCTTTATGAGCCGACATCCCCGACCGAGAACATATATCAACAAGAACATCACGCACCACGTTATGTCAATGTTTAATACCAATAATACCAGCGCACGATACAGCATGATCCCCATAAATTATTGTTATTGTTGTTGTTGTTGTTGTTGTTGTTGTTATTGTTGTTGTCGTCAAACTAATCGCAATACTAAAGTTTCACGTATTATGAGATTATGAATACTCGACGTTGAGTTACTTGAGATTATAAGTAACCTTTGATTTTCTCAACCCATAATCATCTTTGTCAATTCTCTTCTTCCTTAATGACAAAATGATTAAGTCCTTAATCACTCATTTAATTATTCTCTACACCAAACTAATCCTCCAAACATTTCAAATTCCTCCCAAATCTTATCCCCAACATTCCCTAATATTCCTTGTACTTGCATGTACTTCTTGTCCCCTATATTCTCACACCAAATCTTTCAAACATTCCCTTCTATACATTCTAATCCAACCACTAGGATTTCACCACCTCATCATCTTCTTCATCCAACCCTTCATTTCAAAACACAAATAAACCTTCACCACAAACCACCTCCTACTCTCCAACATTCAAAATTCAAATTTTGAATCCAAGGTGCTGGGAATGTTGCTGCTCAAGGTATGGGAATGTTGCTGCTCAAGGTGCTGGGAATTTGAATCAAGGTAATCTGTTAAAGTGTTTCAACTGTCAGGGTGTCGGTCATATGGCAAGGAACTGTCCCGACAAGCCGAATAAGAGAGATCCAGCCTATCTACAGAAAGCATTAATGTTGACAAACAAGGAAATGGCTGGGTTACAGTTGAGTGCAGAAGAAAATGACTTCATGGCTCTTATGGATGATTCAGAAGATCTTGAGGACATCGACGCGAACTGCATTTTCATGGCAAATCTCCAGGAGGCTAAGTACGACACAGATTCTGAAATACCTCCTGTGTATGACAACAATGCGGTCTCTGAGTTACCCCCATACGCTACATGTCACAATAATAAAATATTTGATATGTCGACTCATGATGAACGGCATCCTGCGACTCAAGAATCCACTTATGACACATATATGGACACGCCAAGTTGTAGCAATACAAATATGGCAACTCCAGATATGGATCTTAATGGAGACTTCGAGTCCCAGCATGTTGAGAATGATGAGGAAACACGTGTGTTTTTTGAATCATTATTGCATAATTGTAGTGTTGAAATTGAGAACGTTAAAAAGGTCAATCGCGATGTTAAGGCCGCGAATGAAAATTTGACCGCTGAGCTTGAGAGATATAAGGTCAATGAAAGAGCTTTTGATTTTAATAACAAACGACAGTCAGAACTTGAAATTAGTTTAAGAGATTTTGTTTTACGAGAAGAACATCTGCAAATCAAATTTGACACACTTGATGTTAATTTGAACATGAAAATAAAATCCTTAAACACAGAAATTTCTGAATTAACCAACCAACTTTCTAAACAAAAATCAACTTGTTCTGATCTTGAAAAAGAAAGGGATAATTACTAAAATACCCCGGTTGCCCAAGTGCTAAGCCTATCCGACCCGATCTCACAAAATTCTCCCCTTAGACCAGGGCAACTCGTATAATACAGCGGTTTGCATGACATGGTGACACGTGTCACGTATTGTATTTTGGGAAACTTTTATTTGTTAGGCAACCGTATACTTTACAGATGGTTTTTTAGTCATTTCACAAATTTTACACTATTCACTGCTTTCACTACTGTTCATACCGTATTCGAAAAAAAAAATTTTAAAACAAACAGTGTCTCCTCTATACACTTCTTCCCTCCATCTCGTTTCACATTCACAGTAAAAAAAAAAAAACTCGGTTTATGTTCGCGCTTGTTTATCATGTTACAATATTATTTCAATCTCCAATCTACTACCATTGTTTTCCCTGATTGTCATCTGAAAACAGATTAACTGTTCATTGAACAGTGTTCCAATAAAATCATTTAACACCATCGATTGTTTGTTTGATTAGGAAAAATGTGGTATAATATGGTATGTGATGCGTGGTTTTGCGACCTTACAACAGGTTTTACTCTCAAGGGATCTCGAGAGGCTTACAACCCCACCAGGCAGTGTACCTGACCGATGTAGTATAGTGTAGTGGTAAGTACGGGGGATTGATCGTTCTCCACAGGGAATAGTGTCGTTAGGATTGAAAAAAACTATTCTAATAGGTCTAAGGGTGAGGGAAGATTCTTTTTGTATTTTTATATTTTTATGAAAGCAAGTAAAATCTCGGGTTTGAAGGAGTGGGCGGAATTAGTTGCTAGTCAACTAACCCAAATAACTACAAATGCAAATAAAATAAAATAACGAAAATGAAAAGGTTGTGAAACTTATGTGGAGAGAAATGTGTTTACTTAGATTTCCTTACTCCCTAACTATCTTTTACCGGTTGATTAGTGTGTATTAATTGCGTGGATGACGGGTGTATTCCTTAATACCAATCGTGGGGTGGCGTACGTACTTCCCCAACTCTACAAGCTCCTACTTCACTCCTATGTCGAGCCGGCTAGGAAGCTCCTAACATGGGATCACTAGAATTCGCTCATGCATTAAATACAACCATAAAAACCTTAGTACGCATTGGTTCATGTTTCTTAAGACGTTCAAGCAAGTTACCGAATAGGAAGTTAGCCAGTTTTCTTAAGCCTAACATCGATAAACAATCATCCAATACAATTAATAACACACTAATAACCAATAATCAATAGCTAGGTTTCATTAGATCTAAGCAAACACAAGATAAATCTAGCCTAGCATGTTAATCAAAAGACAAGAACAAGATATAATCAAACAACACATAGACATATTGAATGATTAAACGATTACTTATCTTCAATTAAACATGGGAGATCCAAGGGTATGAAAACCCTTAAAAATGGCAGAAATTCGTCTTAGGGTTTCTCCTCACAAAGTTGCACACCAATGACAAAAAATTGCAAAACTATATATAGAGTTTAAGGGCTGACGGCGTCACGTTATAGGACTTGACGCCGTCACCTCGCCGTGTCTAGGGTTCCCGGATGGCCTTCCTGACGCCGTCCCTCTTTAGTGCTCCAAAATCCGCTCTGGCCTATCAAGGGGTGACGCCGTCAGAATTGAGCTTGACGCCGTCCCTCTTTAGCTTTAAACCGTGATGGCCTTGACCACATTAAAGGGTGACGCCGTCAGACTTTCCTGTGTAAATTTCTCTGGCTTATCATGTGTAATTTTCATATCCACCACTTTTGCCAAGCCATGACGCCGTCAAGAGCAATACTTGACGCCGTCAAAGGTACTTTTCAAGCCGATTTTGAGACTTTGTCATTTTCTTCACTTTTATGCTCCAAAAACGTCCAAAATGCTTCCTTTTCCAGATTTCTTATCCAAAGTACCTAAAATGACAAAAGAAACAATTTAGGGCAATATTTGATCAAATAAATACGATTTAGGGCTTAAATGACCCCCTAAAAGCGGTACACTTTTCGCTTCATCAGTATGTAAAGCGTATTAAGAATCTTTATTACATTTATTTTGTATCGTTATTGATTTTTTTTATCTGGTATAATATAGTGTTGTTTGTTTGTTTATGCTTTTATGTGGATTATGATTTGATTTTTGTTTTGGGTTGTATTTGATAAGCCACGATTTTGGGTTGTATCTGATACGCCATGCCTGAATCAAATAAGGTCATAAGTAAAACACCCTCTTCTTATGGTCCAATACTAAGTGGTTGTAGTTAAGTTGTAATCATCTGAACTGTTTATGATAGTGTTTACGCCGGTTGTATACATGTCTTCAAACTTAATTTGTTATGAATTGTATGTTCTGAGTTAACATATTTTTTCCTTTTAGGACTATGAAGCTAAACTAATCATTAGTAGCAAACTCAACTACTTTTGGTTGATAAATCAGAAATTAGACGCAAAACGACGAAACTTGTTTAGGAGTACCTGCTTTGGAAAATGGTTGGATCTGTTATACTTTGAACATGAAACACACCTCATTGACTATATGGTACGAAAACAAAGAAGAGTGGATGACTCTCATTATGATATGCCCTTTATCTATTACCTAGATGGACATACTCTGCATTTTGGTCGTCCTGAGTTTTGTCTAATGACGGGGTTGCGGTTTGGAAATGTGAGCTTTGAGTTATACACTTCTGGTGCTCTCAAATTTCGTGATAGGGTGTTTCCTGACAAGCGAGGTTTGATTGTAAACAACTTAGACCTTATTGGTGTCATCGAGGATGAAGAGCAGTTTCGCAAGCTATGTGATGAAGACGCAATACGGATATCTCTTTTGTTAGTCTTAGAGGTGATCTTTATGGGTCGTTTATTGACATGCCAAGTTGATGACACATTGATGAGGTTGGTTGAAAACCTAGAAGCTTGGAATGCATTTTCGTGGGGTGAATATATTTGGACCCATTTATATGACCAACTTCATAATGTAATGGATAAGCACACGGATAACCACCTTTTAGTATTGAAGAAAAACCCAAAATATGTTCCGACCTATACTTTGTCTGGATTTGTATTTGCTTTCCAGGTTTGTATTTCTTTTTATTAATAATATATTTTTCAGCCGAACATTTTGATGGACTGATTGATATGTTTGTGTTTTACAATTTGTTTAGATTTGGATACTCGAGTCTTTTGAAAGATCTGAACGTTGGTGGAGTAAAGACCCTAATGTGATTCCAAGAGCTATTGCATGGTCTATGAAGTCACCATTCAAAAGAAGCGACCGTTCCTACCTTTTTTCAAAGGTCACTCTTTTTTTCTATTTGTTTTTACGTAAAATAAATTGTTGAATCCCTGTTGAGCAATGATCTTTTTTTTTCTTGAATTGAAACAAAATTAATCACTACACCGAATATAATGAATAATCTTAAGGAGAACAATGAACACACAAAGGTAGGAACCTGTTCTTTTTGTACTCTCCCTTCTGCTTCTTTCTAAGTTGCACAACCAAATCATGTATGGCATCCTGTCTCTCTTCAGGAGTATACATTTCTCTTTCCTCCTCCTGAGTTTGCATTGTCTTTTTCTTTCCAACTTGTAGGATCGAGGCCTTGATTGATCTTTGAGCCAATAAAAATCTCTGTATGACAAACTTATATTTATGCGGAAACTAAATATAAGAATGTGAAGAAGACAATGACTAATGAACTATGATCCTCTATGGATCTTTTATTAACTTTTGTATTCGATTACCAAAACATATATGAAACTCTAAGCCGTATGTTTCTTTTATAGGCAAGAAACCCTAATACGACTTCTATGAAAACGTGTGTAGACATAAACACAAATCTCTTCCTAGAATAACTCTAATTAACATACTAAAAATAAGCAACGACGAGCAGCAATAAACACTGCCAGCAGGAACACATCAAAGCTACCAGCAGGATTGCACTTGAGCAGCAGCAACAGTAAGTAACCAGCAGCAACATCTTTAAAGCAAACATTTCCAGCAAGAACCTCTATATAACAGCAGCAACAGGAAATCATCTCCAATTAAGCTGGTTACCATGTAATTCTCTTGATCTTGACTGCTACTATGACAATGTGTACATCAAATCACTTAAGTTTCATACTATTCTCATCACTTCCAGGTGTGTTAACTCCTGTGAGAGGTGAATCATTGAAAATTAATGGATTTGATGTCTCTTTACCAATATCCATCACTACTGGAGTAGCCAATGTTTTTGTGTGTAAGACCATGGTACATTGATAACCATATGATTTTTAGTAAATCATCAACTATAAACGGATTTGACTTGTCTTTACCTGTAGCCGTTTGCTCAGGACTAGCCAATTCTTGGTTACAGCAGAACGTTGGTGAATTGAGTACCAAATATGGTTTTCCAACTGCCTTTACCACAAGCCATATACATGTGGGCTAGCCAATTCTTAGGAAACCCAAAAGGGTAAAATCCATGGTGAATTGAACACCATTTCAACTCTCAGTTCTTAAACATGGGTGAGTTGAAGTACCCTAATAGTTTTGAGCAAACTATCACAGCTATAAACGGATTTGAGGATCACACCAGAGCCGTACCCTCATGGTGAGCCAACTTTTCCTTGTCTGCTAGACATGGTAAGTTGAATACCATTTGTTGTGTGGTTCAAGAACCAACACTGTACCTGCAAGTGGTGCCCTCAAAACAAACAAGTTAGAACAAAAAACTAAATAAGCATCCCCTTAGGCTTATACCAAAATCAAACAGATCAACCTTTGGTAGTGGCAATTTGATTTTTGATAAATCTAACCAATTGTTCAGCTGTGGTCATATCATTCCCAACAGCCATTTTGCTGACCTTCAACTTACTTTTAAGCATTCTTTCCATCAGCTCTACAGACAAAGGATACTGAACATCCACAAACATACATAACACCTGACTAGAGATGGTTTCAAGGACATGAACATTAGAAGGAGAATACAACCTCCAACTATGAACTCTCCAAGACTGTTGATTAGACCAAACATTACAAGAAGCTCCTCCCACTTGAGAATCCATTAAAACTTTCAAATCACCCCAAAGGTGAAGACCAAACCCAGAAGCCTTATTAGATTCATAATACTGTTCCACCATTCGATACAAGTTAATCAAATCTTGTTTGGTCACCAAATGCAGAATCTCCCGAAGAAAGATGAACTGTTTGGTTTTGCCATCCAGTGTGAACAACATATTGACTTCCCCTCCAGGTATAGTCATAACTTTCCAATGAGCAATAGGAGTATAGGACCACACAAAAGAGAAGAATCATCTTCAGATTCACTCTCTGAAGCCACCTGAATAAACTCCTCATCATCCATTTCTGCAATAGATTCAGCAGAATGCTTCTTCGCATGACTCTTCTTTCTGGTGCTGGGAGTAGAAGAGGATGACTGAAACTGAGCAGTTTTAGCAGTTTCAGGAGCAGTGGAAGGTTGGTGATCAGCAGGAATAGAAAACTTTTTTGGTGAGAGTGAGGAAGTATCAAGGACAGAGACATCAGCAGAAAGGTCAGCAGAATCAGTGAGTTTAATTCTCTTGGAAGAAGGTTCTTCCAATGAAGATGAAGACTTGGCTAGAACACGTTCCATGATCCTGTCATAGTACATTTGTAGGTCTTCATCTGACATCTTCTTCACCTGAGCCATAGTCCACCCAGAAGAACAAAATTGAATACTCTGATTCTTGACAACTTGTCTCTTATGATTTCTCATCTGTGCATATGTAAGAGGTTTATTCCTTTTCTCCTTGGCTTTGAGTTCTGCAAGAGCCCTTCTCCTTTGCTTTGTCAATGCAGCCATTTTGGCAGGAAAATCATCATCCGAGTTATCAATGCCCAAAATATCCTTGGCCAGGTTAGGATTGGCAGCCACTTGAGAAGAAAGATGCATCCACTCTACTGCAGAATAATGTAAAGAAGCAGCATCCAACTCTTTTTGTCTTTCTGGAGGCAAAGTGGTTGTAAAAGGTCTATCAGTCCTTGCTAAATCTGCAGCAAGATCTGCATGAAACTGCTTAGCCATGGCTTCCCCCATCATGTAATATTCATAGTTTTTAAGCAACCTTTCTTGCTCAACCCTTTCTTTATCAGAGACCAAACCCCCAAGTTCATCCAGCATTGCAGGAGTAGGATCAGAAACAGCAGGAATGGGAGTGTCACTTGCAGGGGCAATGGTAACATTACCAGTAGCAATGGAGGAGCTACCAGCTGGATCACTATGAGGCTTAGGATCAGCTTTATCAATTCCAGCATGAACATCAGCTGGATCAATGACAGCAGGAATAGATTGACCATTAGGGGGATTGATAGTACTACCAGAAGCAATGATAGAACTATCAGCAGCAACACCAGTAGAAAGATGACCAGCAGAAAGGTCTTGAGTACCAGAAGAAGTAGCAACATCAACATGAAGAGAAGAATCAACAGTAAGAGCTGCACTCCTAGATACACCATCTACATCAGACTTCTTCACTAGTCTCCTTTTGTACCTGCTCCTTGTACTAATGACTGGAGACTTGGTGGAAAGTTCTAAAGTTGCTTCGGCCAACAATTTAAGAGGGTCCAAATTCAAAGTAGCCTCACCCTCTTCTGAGTCAGAAAGCACAGCTTTTCTTTTCTTGCTCTTTAACTGATCTTCCAAATGTGCAACTCTATCAACCAACTTATGGATTGTATCATGAAAAGTCTCTTTTGTTTCCTTCAGTTCCTTTTCCAAAGCATTCACCTTGTCTCCAAGCTCCTTTTCGGTGTCATGTAACGCAGACTCCAAATCTGCAATTTTCTGCTTATACCTGTCAAGTACAGTAGACACAGAGGTGAGAGCATCAAGATTCTCAGCTCCACCAGCAGTAGTACCTGTGGTGTGATGAGCTTCATTGGATCTGGGTGGAGACACATGAGAATCTCCACCAATATTGGTTTCAAACTCAAAAGGCTGTCTAGATGGACTAGGAGATGATAGCCTGGATGAGGAAGGAATATCAACAGAAGGCATAACTGAGGGTGTTGGTTGGTTAACATGAGGCCCTACTGGTGTGGTCTGGACTATAGGCTCAACTGGGTCAATAGGTTGAGGTGAGGGCGCCCTGGGAGATGGTGGTAACTGGGCTTCAGAAGCATTGGATGCACTTGCACCAGCAGCATTTGATGCCCCAGTACCAGCAGGAATGGGTGGATTAGCATCAGCAGCATTGACTACTGCATTAGCTGCACCACCAGCTGCATTAGCTGCTCCAGCAGGTTCAGCCCCACCAGGCAACAT